>CM051496.1:12637008-12708176 GCA_028031935.1 Paedocypris micromegethes
AAAAAAAAAAAAAAAAAAAAAAAAAAAAATGTATACATATGTTCACATCTCACAAAGTTGTTCACAAAGGGTCACATCTGGCCACAGGACAGGACAGGACAGGTCTTATAAAAGTCGGTCAAACAACAGTTCATGTCAAATATTCTTTCACAGTTATGCATTGTTCATGCATTCTGTGGGATAAATCAGAACAATTCCTCGTTAACAAACCATTGAAAAAAAGTAAACACAAAATCCTCTCAGTGAAAATCAAGTGTCCACTGTGCGATCAGTTTAAGAAATAAAAACCTTCCCCAGCTGCATCCTAAGCTTTTTGTGCGACCTTGTAATGATGACAAATGCAAACTTTAGGAAACTGAAATGACTCATGATGAATATTCAAGAAAAAAAAAAAAACATCCAGAATACTACAGTATAAGAACAGCCAGAGGAACCGGAGCCCGCTCTTATTCTGTCTCTCTCGTGCACACACTGAACATGTCTATGTCCATCCCGGCATTGGGCTGACAGATGACATGCCGCGTAGAGGGAAAAAGCACAGATTCATGTCCTAATAAGAAACATGCATACAGACAGCTCAGAGTCTCTCACACTCATCATCACAGCACAGATCTGGCTAAACACAAACATACATACGCTAGAAATAAAAAGGCTTTGTTGCATAATCAACATAGGATCCTTACGTTAGAAGTCTGGAAACAACTACAATCATCAGCACTGACATTCTCAACATCGACTGCATTATGGGAAAACAGCAATGCCACGACGAGTAAATAGCAACGGAAAAAAGATACAAAAAATTCTAAAAGGAATAAAGGTATAAAAACAGAAATGAGTCAGAAAACAAATGCAGACGTCATCAGTCTTACGCTGAACACAATACATGTCCATGTCCAACGACCCGGAAAATAGTTGAACAATTTCAAAGTTCTAATTCAGAAAGAGAAGGTAGATGTTGAAAATGGCATATAATTTTGAGATTACAGAATTGTAAAATATGCTATGTTTAATGTACATAAATGATAAATGATGTTCAATACTGTATAATACAACAATGTGAGTTCTGATTGTGAGAATGTGAGAGATTTACTAAGTACTTATTTCCAAGGAAAAAAAAATACATGTAAACGAAGCAAAAAATTAAAACAGCACAGTGGCATAAAGTTCATCCAGAATATCTGGTATAATGTCTAGACAGAAATTGGCTTTGAAAAGGCCAAAGGCCTTGTGGCTTTAATGAATAAAATTGCATTGTTTAAATATTACAGTCACTCGAGAGACTCGAGACTGGTGGAGTCAGCCTTCAACTAAATAAACATAATGTGCACGTATAGACAGGGAGCTAAATAAAGCCTTTTGACGCAGATGGCCATGAGAACGGTCACTCTGATAGATGCCTTGGAGCCCCACTGAGACTCAACCATGTTAATTTGTGCCAAAAATGCAACGTAACCAGGCCTGGGAAAATATGTAAAAACCCCTGCAAACTTTACTACGGTTTAGGAGTGTCACATTGGGTTTGTTAATTAGGTTTAATTTAGGTCAAAGGTTTATTTCCAAGAATATCTGAACAAGCCAAACTTGATAGAAAAAAAGTCAAGTTTTAATATTCTTGTCAGAATCCCAGTCACTGTCTAGCTTTGCAAGCAGAAAGAACTGGTATTCTCAGTACCCTGACCAGCTTATGCTTATTTTTCAAATATTTATTTTCAGACCTTTTTGTGTTGATGTTAGTTTTGCTTTATTAGTTAAATTATACTCCATGTAGTTTGTTTTCTCAATAATGAAGTAATTCTGTTCACTCGCTGACTTACACTCTTTGAGTCAGGTCTCTTCAACATTAGTCGAGATGACACTATTGGAACAACTTGAGGAAGCTGAATTGCTTCTGCTCTATACTACATGTCAAATTGTTAGTATACATGTTCTTAATTGACCAAGTGTTTTCAGTGAAATGTGCTATTGCGACAAGCCATTTTTTGAAGGGATCGCTGTAAGCTGCGCCCAAAGCATGTACAGTAGAGTGACAGAGTCATGGACCACAAAAGCCAACACTGCTTCTGGACAGCTCTTCACCCTATGGCCACAAATGCTGAAGGAGAATATATGACATCATGGCATATCCCTTTTCTCAGTCAGGACCTGGATTCTGTCACCAAACTTTAGTTTTCTCAGGTCAGACAACTGTTGACCTTTTTTAAGAGAGCAGGGTCAAATAGCATCCAATGCACAAGGCCACTCCAGCACAGCATATCAGACAGAAAACCAGACTAAGGTAGGTGCTGATCACACCAGACTGTACCAAACTAATCCACACCTCACCTCAACTACTCTGCAATAAAGCTGAAATATAGTTTAAAACGTTAAAATAAATTATCATACGGCAAAATATTGATTGAAATAAGTTTACTTACAGCCCTCGTAGATGTCGGTGGGAATATGCACTGCTGTTGTATTGTATGAAACGGGCCTTTTGAATGCAGGATCAAACTCAAACTCCAGCCGAATTCTGTTTTGAGATTCCGTTCCATTGTCCTACAGGAAAAAATGTACATTGCTCAAATGAAAGAAATGATTCAGGTTAACATGTTTGTTCCCAGAAATGAATAACCTACATTGTCCTTGGCGTTGTAGTAGACAGTGTCATTTATCTGTAAATGGAGATACATTTTCAAACACAGTTGCATGTCTATTTTTGTTTTACAATTCATTTTGAATAAAAATCCGTTGTCTAGAGCGTGAGTGGTTTGTCCTCAATGTAGGATGGTGTTGTCAGGATGAATCTGAAGGCTGACTCTGTGTAAGGTACTGCAGGCTATCAAGCTTCAGAACTCAAGCTCCCACAAGCCTCCACGGCGCTACTCATTTTATGACTCAGCAAGCTGCTGTGCCCAACAATGCTGTGTATTTAACAACTCAATATTTGCCCATCGCCAAATAATGTACTTTTATAGTCGTACTGAGTGTTTTCCTTGTTTTTTGTACTTCGAAATTGTCAGTTGCCTTTTAAATTCCTGCCTGTTTGACTTTGACACCCATTAAAATTCTGAACTTTAATGATGACGTGAGTCATTCTATATCCACTTACAAACTACAGAAGGTAATTTTTTTTCACAAACTAAAATAGAGGTTTTATATTTAATGAGAATCTGATGAGGAAAAAAAGATGCAAGACCAAAATCAGGATGTCATCATTTTTAATTTTGACATCTCTGCCAATTTAGGTCAATTTAGGCTATATGAACTTTGAAGAGTCATCTATATGTCTAAATGTCTGTTTCAGTGCATTATATAAATGAGACTTTACATCAAGATCATCCTTCCACTGGTGTTCCTTCTGGAGGTTCTCTGCAGCGGATGCCAGGGCCTGAAAACACAAGAAATTACATGAGAAAATAATTTTGACCAAAATCACCAAAGCTATAAGCAGTGAAAATAGATTATATTTTTTATTTAAATTATATTTAACATTTAAATATCTGTTACGGCTCCTGTGCGGATCAGAGAAGCCGGAATCCATTGTGACAAAAAAATTGACATTTAATGATTGGTCAGTACCTGATACAGACAGGTACTCACAAAGAAACTCGAGAACATGACACTGGTGCAACGGCATTGACTGACTAGGAACAGGGGACAACTTAAATAATGACATACATGAGGCACAGGTGAAATCAATGAACCATGTGACTACAGCCAAACAAGACCAAAAACGCAAGAACATGTGACCTGTAGTCTGTGGCAACGTAACAACATCATTGTAAATTGAATTGAAACAGGGCATAGAAACATGCTCATCTTTAAGTGCAAAACAGCAACTGGAAATTAAACAATTATATAAATCTTTGCAAATGTTCAAAGTGCATTGGACAGACAACCACACAATATAGTCATATACATCATTAATATATATATTAACTAACTGATTGGGCGTGAATCATTGAATCATCGGCTCGTATTGTTCTTGTTTCTTGTTACTTGTTTCAGTCATGTTTTTGATCTCTCCCCATGAGCCAGGTTTTTGTCATTGTCTCTGCCCGCATTGTTTCTATCGCGCGCCTGTTTTGTGACTACGTCTTGGCTAATGGACTTCATATTAAACACTCACATTGTGTAACTGCATATGAGTGTTGGCCTGCTGTCCAGATCACCCTTTCATAACATAAACTGAATAATTAAGTGCCCTGCATTTAACTGTCATTCTAGATTCTCTCTTCAGAAAGACCCTCTAAATATAGACAGTAGCTGAGGTCCGGTCCAGGTCTCTTCCACTGATTGGGTTAAAAACAGTATAATGGCACCATTTCTATTCTGGTCTGTACTAGAAATTCAGTATGTCTAATTTCCCCAGAGAACCTTACGACTTATCCTCCAATCCTGGCCCAAAGCCTTTTGCTTTATGTTTGTCTCTTTTTTTGGCCGTGAAATGAGATTTGAAGATTAGGGGTTGAGGATGTCTAACTAATTTCGAATAATGCTATAAATCTTACTGGGAGACTGAAAGCAAATTAAGAAATCATTGTTTGATGCTTGATGGCACAGATGACACCATTTGATCAGAGAGATTAATACTGTAAACACAGAAAGGCAGTTCAGCAAAAATATTACAATTGATGTTTCAAGAACATTTCACCTTGAAGCCCAAAGCCAATCAGCATTTTGCGAAATGTTACTAAAGGGCACGTTTCTTAACTTAATCCTGGGATCTGGGTGGGTCCGGCTGGGAGCTGGGGTGTAAAGAGTACTGGACAGCCATACTTGAGTAAAAGTCAGTTGAAAAGTGAGTAAAAATTACACCATTACAAGTAACAAGTCACCAATTTCAAAGACTTGAGTCAAAGTAGCAAAGTATCCAATTTAAAAAAAACTGAAGTATTAAGAAGTATTTTATTCGTACTCAATATAGGCCCAAAAAAGAAATGTGAAAACAAACTATTGTTTCTAATGCAGAAACAAAATTTAACCTCAATGTTTGAAAATGATAGAACAAAGTAGATAAAAAGAACAAAAAGTCAGTCTCAATCACTTAAATTTGCAAAGAAAAAAAGTAGATATAAAATAAAATTTTGATTAGTAAATTATTTATTATATATATTATAATAAATTATATAAAGTTATATATTATATAATAACATTTGTAAAACACATTCTTCCTCTTTTGAGTATTCAAGGTCTATAGTTTGAGTTGCTTCTCAAGTGGTTTCTCTGCATTACAATTATACAAAGAGTTGCAGTGCACTTAAACTACGTATAAATTCAATGAAAATCACATCACAAACTCACAGCTAAATGTACTTTATGCAGAATGTCTAATTTAAGCAACTCATTTATTCCCCCACAATGAGAAAAACATGCATTTCAGGTTAATCTGGCCGTGTGAATTTGTGAGCGTGTGTTGGCGCAGATGGGCTGCCGCTATTTCACCGGGCAATTGGTGTGTGTGTGAATGTTGTTGTGTTTTTGTAAGGCGACCTTGAGTGTCTTGAAAGGCGCAAATAAATAAAATAATTGAAGGAATTTTTATTATTATTTTTTAAAACAGAGTCTCTCTCTCTCTATGTCACTCTCTGATCTAGAAACACTACTAATTCCATATTTTCCTTAACGGCTACACTGGCATACATGGAATGTTCATCTTTTCACTCACTTTTTAGTCTTCGACGTCATCATTATCCTGCAAACAGTTTGAAACAGGTTTTGTTTATACTGGTGCATCAGAAAGCGATTACGTCTCTGCAGCATTAAGTGAGTTCACTGTTAGGTGGGAATTTGCTACAATACAAAACACACTACGACACATAAGCAAGAGAAAATATGGTTTTGCAGTCCAGAATGAGTAAACACAACACTGATCCGGCTCAATCTGGCAAAGGCTGATGGGAGCTAGAGCCATGTTGGCTTGAGGCAGTGTAAACTGTCTTGGCTTAATAGACTGAAACAAACACGTCAAGCACAGGATTTTTCGAGTGCATTGCTTTGTTGGGAATACAACAGCAGGCTTTATTGGAGGCAAGACTGCATGGACAGGCATCTGCTAAGGCAACTCCTTTGCATACTGAAACAATCCCCTTTCGTTAGCTAAAAAATAATAAAAGGTGACTGAGTTTCGTAAATAAGGAATTAAAATTTTATTATTTCAACAACACTGGGAAAATCTATTAGAAGGGAGTTGTGGTCCATCGGTAGGTAGTTGGACCTACCACCGGACCGAACACCCTGACGTTGCAGGTTTGAACCCAGGTCTGGTACTTAAACCACCACAGCTTAAGGCTGCCCACTGCTCCGTGTTTTTGTGTATCACTTCACTGTCACTATGTTCAACTTCACTGGATGATTAAATGCAGAACACAATATAGATACTGCACCTAGTGACCATACTAACAAACTCACTTTCTTTCAGATTCTTTCTTTTATAGAACTGACAGGTCATAGGTGGAATTTTCTGTAATTATTCAGTACTCCATTGCTTCAGATGACTTTATCTACTGCCAGATTTAACTAAGTTTGTTGTTTGGAGAAAGACAGATCTGACCAAAGTGCAACCTTGAATCATACCACAGCCTCCGTTTATGCCATGTGCCAAACAAGACAATACCAATGAGATTAATCAAGCTGCTTCCTAAACGCTATATCTTGTCTTATGTGATTATTGTTCATAGTGTATCAAACGTTAAGAAAATAATTATTATATTTTATGTGACAGGTATCTGCCTTCTGAAAATGTGTCGTTTTTCTCTGCCTTTCACGTGTAGAGTCAATCTCATCACCATGAGTAATTCATTACAGACTCCTTTTACGATGTGATAAGTGTGAATTTGGGAATTCTCAACATAAAGCTGTCTTCTTCAAAATCGAAAAACATAAATGAAAGCAAAATATCAAAGTAAAATTGAATGTACGTACAGACTCGCAAAACTGCCTGATGCAATCTAATCTGGCATATCAAAGATAGCCTTATGATACCAACAAAAGCTTTTCTGTCCATCTACTCTATGATGGATCTCTTGCTCTTTATCAATGTCTCTTTTTATCACCCCCCTTTTGATTCAACACTGAGATCAATATGAAAGTGTCGGTTTCCTCAAAAAGGAAAAGAGGTTACGTTGTATTATCATACTGATACACTGACTCTAAAATACATAGCTGTGCACTTGATCCTTATTCCTGATAAAATACAATGAAAAAAAAAACAAAAAAACATGAAGGCAGAACACATAAGGCGTTCTATAAACTTCATAGAACACTAAAGCAAAAAAGCATTAATTTAAAGAAACCTCACTGGTTGTTTGTACACTGCAGGTCAAGCAAAAAACCTAACAACTGCTGCTGATGGATCTTGGGAATTAAAGACACCAACCGATCAACTGAGCCGACCTGCCAATCAATCAGTCAAGTTCAATAGCAGCACCCTACAATCACCGTTCACCGCCTCACAATCAGTTTGCGTAGATATCAAACAGCACAAGATATGTGTGGTCATTCCGCGTCAGGAGAACAACAGCAGCAATGTGAACATCAATGTTTGTTGAAACTAACAATTTGTTTTGCTCATCCTTAAACATGAATAGTGTGTTGAACCATGTTTGACACACACACACACACACACACACACACACACACACACACACACACACACACACACAGTGAAGTGAAGAGAATACACAGACCCGGGGAGCATGTGGGGGTCAGTGTCTTGCTCAAGGACTTTCACTTGTAGGACAATCCAGTGTCTGGGTTTTTTGTGCTAAAAATTGTCTGAGGCTGACAATAAGTGTAGACAAATCCAGTTACTATTAAAGTCATCATGGAGTGCAAATGAACCCCATATACCTCCTTAGCATCTTACTGTCTGACAAGTGAACTTGAGCTTGCTCAACCAATTGTCCCCTTTTCTGAATAAATGCCTGTAAGACTGTCAACCGCTTGTAACTTGGTAGTCCTGGAATCATGCATGTTCTACAGCTGGGTAAAAACTTCTGCCACATCTCAGTAGCCCCGACTCAAAGATAATAAACCTTCAGAACCAAATGATTTATTCAATCTTAATCTAGATGCATTTGCATTGCAAAATTGCAATCCTAATCCTGCATTTGCATTCGAAAATGTGTGTCAAAGCAATTCAGCACCTCTTTTGTATTTTGCCTGGAACATCGATTCATCTAAAATAACGCAATATTAGAATAAAACAAAAGTAATAAATCGAAGAAGTGCATAAAGAATAATGTCCAGTAAAAACGTTTTGGTATTACAAAAATACACACAAAATTGCTGGCTGGGGCTCCATCCCCAGCCAGCCATTACAGATCAAATGACCCAATAGCTGTTATTTCCATCATATGTTGCCCACTGATGCTTTTATATCCATTAAAACAAGAGCACTTAATTCTAACCAATTAAACATGAGAGCCAGCAGACTAAAATGAAGTGCAGGAGACACATAGAAAAGAGAGTGAAAGGTCAATACTTTCTTTTAGTCATCAGAGGAAGCTGTCAGCAAAGTGTTTCACGCTCACCAATAAAAGCAACTTGTGACACATACATCAAGAGAAGAAGTTAAACATTCAGATCCACAACTTACCCTACATTCACACAGCTGAAAAAGCATTTTTTTTCTCACACAAGCAAGAGAAAGGTTCTTAATAGCTAGCATGGTGCATATGACATACAGTGAGCACAGATTTACCAATATGGAGATGGTAATAACAGAATGCAATTATAAACAAATCCCAAATCATATATATATATATATATATATATATATATATATATATATATATATATATATATATATATATATATATATATTGCCAATCAGATATTATATGTTACATATAATATAAATAAATTATTAATATTAATAATACATATTATTATCAATACGTTTTACCTTTAGTAGTACATTTGAAAATAAAGATCATTATATCCTACTTTTTAATACACTTTTTATGTAGAACAGATTTGTAATGCCCAGCACTAATTATATAATTCTATAATTCCATCTGAAATGAAGAAATGCTGTACACAAATAAAAATGCCTTGATCTGAATATGAACATTAACTCCAACATTAAAATGAAAACTTACATGTAAAGCTTTCGATCGATTGGCAAGGAGTTTTTCTATTTCACGAGCAGCATTTGACACAAGTTGTTGTGCGTTGTTGTGTTTCAAAGTGTAGTGTTTCCTAAGATCCAGATAGATCTGAAAGAGATAAAACAAAATACTGAATTGGGTCTTTCTTACTAGCGGAAATTAGTTAGGGACAAATGTAAAAATTCAACAACAACAAAAAAATAAAATAAATAGAACTAGGTAAAATTAATTGCCAAGAAAGCAAAAACAAAAACACTTTTCAAATGAACTAGCGCAAACAAATACGCATTGAAAAAAAATGGCATACACATATCTGGCACACACACACACACACACACAAATAGGCATGTTTACCTGGTTGAGCTTGTCTATGCCGCTCTCAGAATCAACCAACTGCACCAGGTCCTCTTGAATCTCTTCTGCCCATTTGCGAATTCTGTGAAAATATGCATTCTATTTATATATATATATATATATATATATATATATATATATATATATATATATATATATATATTTAATATATGTGCACTTATACATATATACAATGTATCTGAACACACACAAAAATTCACCAAAAAAAATCAAATCAAATGTTCGATATAAATAATGTGTTACAAATAATACTATAATCAAATGATCATAAACACATAATATAAAGTCTTTATATCTGTCTGACTGTATAAGTATCTTATTGTACTGCAAGATGTTCTTTTGGTTGGTCAGAATGAATGTCATGGTCACTGTAAAGCACTCACTACTTATTTCACCAGTTTACTGTACTCGGGGTCTCAGATTTGCCCACAGCTAAGTCTGACCAACCACCTGCTGCTTTAAATGCTCAACCTAAAACTGTTGTGCAGACAGAATGCAATCTGCCTCCATCTAAGGACACCACAGCCTTGTAGTTCAACTCACTGGGGCCTTATGCAAGCGTGGAGAATGAACGCAAGAGACGCAGAGCAAATACGAGTGAGACCTGAATGCAATGAAACAATAGCACTAGATCAGACCAAAAGCATGTGAGACCTGAAAACATTACACCCAAACTAACTCAGCTGCATACAAAATAATTCTCTAAACAAAAACGAAAAGTAGTATTTACAGCGTAACCTGAGATTAGGAGCCAAAAGTGGAGCGACAGTATATTTAGCCATGGGAGCCAGCAACTAAAATACTTGTTTCAGGCAACACTCGGCTGAGCATAATTCTGCCATATGGACATATCAGCCTGCAATGCAAGCTACAGAGAAAGAGTGAAAGAGTGAGAGACAAAAAAGAGGAAGGCAGATAGGAGACAGAGAGAGCGATAAGGTACCGTAAGTGTCAGAGAAACATTGTGGGGGAAACAATTCAATAATAAAAAACATCTGGAGATAAAGTCTAGCACAATGTAAAGATGAATAATCAGGGGTTTAAGACTAAGAAGAAGAAATCCTTATTATCTACTCTACGTGGCTACAATCATGCAACCTTTGCACGGGAGGGTATATTACATGGTCACATCTCAGTAGCCGGTCCCATGCCACTTGAACCTTCAAATCTTTGATTTACTCATCAGCCATACATCATAAGCATGAGTTTACCGTTTTCGCTGGTGTGCCATTGCCAGCATCACTACTGAGCCTTGCCAAACTAGCTTTAGTGAAAACATATTGAAAGAATAATATATGAAGCATATAATGTATTAAGACTGAAGTCATAGTCTTCGCCCCGAACGAAAAGACGAATATCCCGAACGAAAACTTATATCCCTCCTGCCTATCATTATTTGTGACTGACTGGGTTAGAAACCTAGGTGTCCATTTTGATAACAACTTCAGGTTTAACAAACAAGTCAACTTGGTTGTTAGATCATGTTTTTACCAGGTCAGACTCTTGCCTAAAACCAAGCCTTTTTTTTTTACCATTGAATTGCCTTAAAATTGCACTTCATGCTTTCATCACCACACATTTAGATTACTAATACAAGTTGCTTTATGCTGGGACTGCACAGGCAACACTATCATGATTCCAGTTAGTCCAAAACGCTGCCGCTAATCTCCTAACTCAAAACGTGTTTGTTCTCTCTGGCATTTGATGAGTAAAGTTATCTGTTGTCTTTCAAAGTATTGCTCTACTACGTTTTACTCTTATTATGTTTTTCTTCTTTTCTTTTTTAACCTGTGAAACACTTTGGTCCCCCTTGGTGGTGTTTCAATGTGCTATACAAATGAACCTTGACCTTGAATCATTGAGAAACTTTTCATGTTCATACAGGCGGGTATCCTGGGCAAACAGGCAAAGATTCCAGTCACAGTCTACTGTGGCGAGAAGAGGCACTGGTATTCTGGCAGTTCCCAAAGTGTGGATTTGTTCCCTGTATTATTGCTTATGATATTTGTTCACGCTTTGTCCTTGATCTCACCAACATCCCATTGCACTCGTTGTTTGCTCAAAAGTATTTAAAGTCAAAAGTGTTTATCATCGTTTCTTGCTAGTTTTTGTTTCATGTGTTCTACCTGTTAAGAATGTAGTTATGTTTTGTCTGTGTTTGTGAGTGTTCACTGTGAGTTTGTTTAATATTCTATTTTAGTGCGCAAACACCCGCAGCCATGTTTGCCCACGTAGCAGTTTTGCTTTTCTGTGTGTTTTTGTTGAGTGCACGCTTCAAGCGTTTTTGGTTGCCATATGTTTCCTGATATGGTTGCTATTGTTGTCTCAAATTGCTCACGAAAAGTTATACAAAGAATATTTGAATTGGATATGACTGGCTATAAAAGGATCAGACTTTATCAGTGTTCAGTTTATTATATATTAAAAGATAAATTACACTGCTGATTTTCCTTTAAGGTTTCCCTTAGTCCTTGGCACATTATTAGTCAACAACTTGATTAATAATGTATAGTGAAATTATTTTGTTTATCTTTTCCAAGCAAATACAATAACATGATAATATTGCATGGTCTTCTCCCTTAGGACATTTAAAAGCATGTTTAATATTTGCAACAGAAACACGGCTATGAGACAATTCTTCCAGAAACAAATATTGAGAACATTTGATGGCAGAAGTTATAAATAATCTAATTACTTATTGATTCTTTACATAACTGACTCATGTTAGTAATGCCTAAAATATAAAATCATGTTATCGGAATTGCTTACAATAGATGCCAACTTCGCTTGCTTAGAAAATAATAATGAAATAAAAATAAAAAGCATTGCTGTGGTCTTTTTGTAGCTTTTAGCCATATTTGTATGTCATTGCTGTAAAGCAGACTCAGTCAGGATCAGTCCAAAATTTCAAGGAAAACATTTTTTTTGCTAAACATGTATTTCTTACACTTTCAAAACTCCAAATCCAAAGCACATTAGATTAGATTAAATTACATTAGATTCAACTTTATTGTCACTGGCAAGTACAGGTACAAGATAACAAAATGCAATTTGGTCGTACCAGAAGTGCAGAAGTAGTGATAATGTATAGTAAAGTACATATTGGTGAGGAATGAAAGGTATATACATAAACATGTGTATATAAAAAGTCTATGACAATAAAACTATAGGAGAATATACAGAAGGTGGTGGCAGAAGATAAATATATAATACAAAACAGAAATATAGTGCAAATGAGCATGAATGATCAAAAACAAAGTCCAGTAGTGCAGTGAAATGTAAACCGTTGCATGCAAAGAGCAAGACGTTCAGTCAGAGCAAGATCAGCGAGTGGCCAGTGGCCACATGACGCATGCATTGCTAGAGCTTGAGATTTATACTGTGGTGGAAAAGAAACTTGGAGAAAGTAATGAAAAATTAAGACGGGATGATAAGGTCTTAAGCCACTACAATTAACAAATCCAATATAGAGAAAATGAAACAGAAACAAAATACTATACAATAAATAACTACACATTTAGTTTACATTTCTGTCAGCATCCGGACTTATTGTAATGTGTGTCCAGGACTCTAGAGCCTTATTTGTATTTTTTTTTGAGAAGTTTCTGGAACCTTCTTTACATATTTTTGATTTTTTATTAAAGAAGCTTTTTTTTCCTGGAAACATTGTGCGTGTCTCAGTTGGGCCCAAACAAGTCCTTGTGTCCTCAAGGTGTGAGCTTAAGACTTTCACTTGCCAACCCAACAACTTCATCTTGCAACAACACAAAACTGAACTAGTTTTATCTAATATCATATCAGGTGCTTATGAATCAGAGCTGAAACACCTTTTATTTTTCTTCATTTAAATGGTTCATATCAATCAGTGCAACATACTGTATGTGTGTAAATATCATGCAATCTCAAATGAGTCGCTTTACACAAAAAGCAACAAAAAAAAATATGGTTGAGATCAATAATGATTTAATGGTGCACTGACAGCATAGGTACGATTTACAGCCTTATATGTTGACAGATCCACTCCACTGAAAACATTCCTGAATTCTGCCTTACTGAACGATCTGTCATAATCTGAGCTCATTTCAGAAATGATTTGATGGTTTTAATCACATTAACATTTTGAGTGTTTGTACTTAAAATGATGATGTGAATGTGTACCTGTGAATCACTGTTGCTATAGAAATATCTGACCTGGACCAAACTGATTTAAAAAAAAAAAACTTCACGCCAGAAACACTTGCTGTTGGGATCCTGTGGATATAGCGCTACCACAGCTGCTAAACAACAGGTGCCCGTCAGAATCTAACGCAGAGATTCTGCACCACAGCTAATCTCAAAGTATAATGTAAGAGAAACACTCTCTCCACTCGACTAATTTCTGTTCAACGTGAAAAAAAGCATAAACACAGACATTTCGGCAGTTCTGAAAATGCCAGGTCTTGTCCGCTGATTCATGTCAAAACCGTTCTAACACATAGCTGCTAATACACTCTGCCAACATTGATACACCACAACGAAACAGGGTGAGATTTAATTATGTCTCTGAGGAAAAACTGCTAACAGATCTTCAGAAACCAATCCGACAAGACAGCAGAAAAAAACAAGCCACCTCATTCACGGCCGCTGTCGCTCACTTCTTCTCACTTCATCCATCTAACACTTTCTCAACTCCATTTCTGCCACTCACACACCACTGTCTGTCAATTGCTATCTGTCTTTCTTGCTGAGAGTGAAAATTGTTTGCAAAAAAATGAGTCCACTGACTACGTAGTACCCAGAGTTCAAGCAAAGGACAGATCAGGTTGAAAAGATTCCGCTGACAGCTGTACTGTTTCATTTCAGCGTCACATGGCTTGAGTTGGTCCTGAGAAAAACTTGGAAGAGACCAGCTCAATCGAATCATCTAAAAATAAACAAATGAGTATCACATTTGGTTTAATAATTACAAAATGTGTCATTTTTCAATCACGCTTTAGATATCTATAATTAGCTGAGTACTGTCACAAGGTCACTTGAACACATGTTTCTGGACCGTGAGAAGACATTGGAGTCCATGGGGAATATGCACATGAAGAACATGCAAACTCTACCAAAGAGGTAGATAGTCAACTTCACAAAAACTTTGTGTGCTCTATTGGTTCACTCTGACACCAAAACAAAAATAACTGACCCAGTATTGATGCAAGTAACTTTCACTGTCCTGAAATCAAAAGGGCTGGAGTCCAACAAAGTCATACTGACCTTGTAAAAGACCAGAGATGTTCTTCTGAGCACACTCTGTTGTATTCTTAGAAATGGTTGAAAACGGAGTCAGTGCTTTCAGGCCTGGTTTGATGCAGTCAACTGACTCTCACACGAGTCGCATATTTGCCTTGCCA
The DNA here is from genome assembly GCA_028031935.1 of Paedocypris micromegethes. Taxonomy (NCBI): domain Eukaryota; kingdom Metazoa; phylum Chordata; class Actinopteri; order Cypriniformes; genus Paedocypris; species Paedocypris micromegethes. The sequence continues at coordinate 12,651,854 of CM051496.1, forward strand.
ACGGGGCAACAGCATGATCATCGACTGCCAGACTTCCCTCTGCATCGTCACTCAGCCTCCAGCTCGTTTGAGGGGACACCAAAAGATTGTCATGCCAGCCTTGAGACAAAATCCCCCCAGCATGTCCCGGGTCTTCCTCTGGGCCTCCTCTTGGTGGGACATGTCCGAAACACTTCTCCAGGGATACAATCCGACCAAATCCAAAGAAGATGCTCAAGAAATCTCAGCTGATTCTTCTCAATGTGGATCTTCTCAATGTCCTTCTTGTGCAACAGAGAAAGAGCCAAAATACAAGTCATGACCTGAAGACCTTGACCATAGGTGATTGTAAGAACATAGAGGGTCTTGTCTTTTAGGCTCAGCTTTTTTTTTTAACACCCCCCCTCCCACACACAGACACACACACACTTTTACTCATCACAAATCAATGTTTCATTGTCAATTATGTTTGACAGCCAGTCACTATTTGTGATGCAAATCGAATCACTACAAATCATCTACACTGACTGAAACTAACTTGTCAGTTTCTACAATGATCAACAATGTTTCCAATGCAAAACTAATGAGTGGCAGAAAATCGATACAGTTGGTCTGAATGCTTTACTCTTTAAAGTTGCACAAGATTTAAGAAACCTTCAGATCCATTGATCAGTTATGTGGTATATAATAGCATCGCTCATCAGAATACATCAGAATCCTGGGACAAGAACCCACAGAGCAAGCTTCTGTGCCATTAACGCTCTCAGGACTGAAGAACAACTGCAAAAGCAAACCAACTGTCGGTCCTTATCTACCTCTGCAATGTAGTCATTCTAATGATGCAGCTGGAAGACAGATGTTTTTCCAGCACTGTGAACGTTCACTAGACAGCATGCTATAAGTGATACACAAACCTTCTAATTGTGGAAGGGTGTGTGCGTGTGGGGAAGGGTATTGTTGGAGGACTTTCCCACGATTTTAGAAAAGCCAGATAGAGAGCCCCGGGGAAAAAGGTTAAACCCATGATTTCCAATTTGCAATTAAGAAATGTCTGGATTCCCAATAAAAATAAAAACTTCACTTTTCTCTGTGGACTTCTTTCCTGTTATGAGGCTTGTAACGGGAAACGTCTCTAACTGCTTAAGCATGAAATTTGATTATGCTTGTAGACAAAGTGCAACTTGACGAAGGCACCACTTCAAATGCTGCAGATGTGTGAATTTAAACTCAGACAAGGCTGAATGATCCTATGATAAAATCCTAGAAAGATAAGGCAGCTACAACAGCTAAAGGAAATGTGATTTGAGAATAAAAACCAGGATACATGAAGAAAAGATCGCACTGCAACTTAACAATTGTACGAGTTATATTAACCAGTTTAATTTTGGTACTTAATGCCCCCCCCCACACACACACACACTCATGTTAATAGAACAAAAAAAAACAGTTTGAATTGGAAATATAACATTACACAGCTCTGGAATAATTACAAAATTGTTGTCGCTTATATGGTTTATTAGTTCTGACAGTTTCCTAATTAATGGGGTTAATTTTATCGTTTTGATATTGGAACAAGTGTATAAAAATAAAAAAATATTTATAAATGAAAAACATAATAATCACAGGCAAATTAGTCAGTGTGTTTGAATCTTGTTTTCGAGTTATTGTGGATATCAGAGATTTCAGAAGGTTATTTTTGAACCACATACTGAAGAACATAGATGTCAAATCAAAAAATGACAAATATGCGAAATGTGTTTCTTTGTTCTTTCAACAGGATTTGAAGAGCGGGACGGGTGACATCAGCCTCGGATCTGAGGACATTAATCATTTGCCTCACAGCACCGCAAGAGCCGCAAGACACTAAGAGGAGTTGGGTGTGATTGGGGAATGAAGTCATGGAGCATCTGAAGCAGACAGGCTCTGGCATGAGGATGTTAGGGCTTTGTCCAATTTAGGGACAGGGATCAGTGCAGTGGAAGGGAAACTGGCTGATATTAACAAGAAAAATGACGAGAAAAAGCGAGAGATGTAAAGAACAAAGAACAATACAGCAGAAAAACACCAAATTAAAAGTTATTTTTCATTGATTGGATAAATAGGACTGGAAAGCAAACAAAAAACATTATGTGAAGTTCCACAACCAGATAAGCAATATATTCCTAAACTAAGCAATACAATAATCCCACGCGGATTTTTTTTCTTTATTACGTATATTCGCAGATTCATTTTTTCCTGATGTAACGTGTCAGCCCAGCCACGGGTGTCTCGCCAAAAATAAAAAGGCAGAGGATAGGAAGCTCACCAAAAACTTTAATGGGCAGTGTTATTTCCCTTCCGGGCAACCCGGTGGAGAGCGTTACAAAACATTTAAATAAAACAAAAGCAAACCAAAGAGATGCACCCGTCAACGTCATCACGTCACTACGGCTACATGGCACATTACCGTTCCGGCCGTCCTCCGCGACCATCGCACGCGCCCCAGCGCTCGCGCCTTATATCCCCCCATTCAAACACTTTGAAAATTAATATCTCCGCGTGGACGACGCGTGCGATGGGGAGATGTTTGTTAACATTACTTTAATAAATAATTCTACTCGAAAAAAGTGTTTTAAAAATCTGAATAAGTGTTAAATAAATACGTAAATGTTGTGACTCTACTTCGCGGATTTTCACCTTTCGCGGTCGGGTTTGGAACGTATCTACCGTGATAAACAAGGGATTACTGTATATTGGTTTGTGCAATGACAGCAATGGAAAAATTGCCCATGAATACATTGTATTATTGCATTTAGTTTCTAATCTAGAATGTCATGTTCAGAAGACATTTTACTATGAAGACATATTTCAGACAAACATCGAAAGAGTTTGCGAATACGTTCAGTGTGTAAAATTCTAATGGCAACGTGAACGTATTCTTTTGCGTTTGTTTGAATGCTACAAAAAATTATTAAACACAATCAAAATCAGAGGGTCTACTACATGGTGTCTCAATGAGCAGAGACGTAGAGAACGCTGACAACAAAAAAGAAGAGATCTTTAGGATTATAAAGGTAATTGGTGAATTACTGATAGATTTAAAAAAAAAAAAAAAGTTGAAATTTATTTCTCTGTTGTTCAGAACAGATTTAGTAAAACCTGTACAGAGGTCCTCCTTGTGCCGTCCAAAATGCAGTTTCCTTCTAGTGAGGTCATTGTCAATTCAATCTCTGCCTGCTGAGTAGACCCTCCCACTAATGCTGATTGGTAGGTTCTGTGATCTCACAAAAAGGCTTGCAAACTGCATTCGAGTTTGCTTTTGAGTTTTGTTCATGTCTAAGCGAAAACTAAGCAAATACAAACTTTTGCTTGAAGTGTTTGATTTCTGACACACTTCTGCCCACCACATCGTAAATATAACCGTGAATACAATTTGCAACCTTGTTGGAATTTTGTTCAGAAAATCATTTCAGTTTACAGTGATAACAGTGAGATCAAACAGGCAAATTTCATTAGGGCGTAAGCAGGAGCGGCTGATTTGACATTGTTGGATCAGATGTTCCTCACAATCTACTTATACGAACAGACTTCACTGTCCTGAGGACATTGGGCCATGATTTACATCTTGCTAAATTCTGTCTAAACCTACCAAAACAACATTGAGCCTGCAGGAAAGGAATAAAACGTGATTGGTTGCATTTGACAGACTGTTTCTATGCCTTGAGCTGTTCTTGCGTTGAGTCTGTTTTAGAGCGGGTGTATATCACCTACATGTGTTTGCCGATGTGAAGAGTTTTAAACGCAATGGGGTTTTAAAACTGTTGCTTTAAAGGTGCAAAATATGACAGTGCCAAAAGGAGACATCTATATTAAAATAACAGTTTGAACAATATGGACCTATAAATTGCCAAGGAAAACAGGTGGCAGACCAGCTCCTGGTCACAACTTCTCTGGAACATGAAGTCACAACACTAAAATTACACTATGAGACCATTAATTCCAGTTACTCTTGTGGAAATTGTGAAGCATTTATGCTGCACTAGTCACATTTATAAAATTACATTAATATTAAAGTCAAGTAGAGAAAGATGAACAAACTTAAACTTTATTATAAATTGATATATATATTTACGATGTTGTACATTTAAATTGTTTTCTTTTTCTTATTATTATTATGATGAATAAAGGCTTTGTCTGCCTGTCAATCAATCAATCAATCAATCAATCAATCTATCTATCTATCTATCTATCTATCTATCTATCTATCTATCTATCTATCTATCTATCCTAACTAACTAATTGACTAACTAACTAACTAACTAACTAACTAACTAACTAACTGTCGGTCTGCCTAGTGCTATTGAGGTTGCAATGGATAAGAAAAGTACAGCTTTATTGTAATTGTGAAACCACTTGCCCGAAATCCAGTCCAGACGCAGCCATCAGCTTGCTTGGCAATTCTAGACCTGCTTTTTCACTTTTGCATCTAACTTTTTAACACTTACAACTTTCGTTCAACCTATATCAGAAGTCAAGCAAACTCCATTTGTTGGTCAATTGTGATGGTTCTCCATTACCGCACTCGCCCGGTAAAACACGCCCACTCGGAAAAAGAAACGTATCAACTCTTTTCCTTTAAACAAAACAAGTGATATAAAGCGCATTTTGTCTTCGTAGACATATATACAAACGTAACACGAAAAAGTGTCGCACTTACAGTACAGAGTCTGGAAACTGAGTCGCCGTTCCACAACTGAGCAGGGTCGAAAGTATGAAAAGAGCAGCCGCGCATCTAAACGCGTCCATTCCGCTGAATGACATCCAACACACTAGTTTCTTCCACTACAGCCCCTCAAACGACCCTCGAGAAGCAGTCAAGCGGCCGCCATGAGTGTGGGACGACTTCAAACTAATCAAGTTTGACTTTAGTCCGTCGGTCGTTTCAGCTCATTCAGTTTTGTGAAGTCTGTCGATGTTGGAATGCTGTGAGATGTTTGTGTGCCTCTGGTTCGCCTGTTCTAGACGCTGCTGCGCGCGACTGTGCGCGAGAGATCAGTTTCCACACCCATCTGTGCGCGACCATCAGCGCGCGTGTCGGTCCATACAAGGAGCTCGAGCCCGCTCGTGAGTGACACCCTGAAAACTATGAATGAGCACAAATCGGAATCAATAGCAAAAAGTTATGACGACGATCCTTTTGAGGATTTTTGTGCCTTTCAGATAAAAGATGAAAACTCCACAAAGATCATTGTTTAGGACAGCTGATTGGAGACAATCATGAGAAAAGCATAAATACCCAGAACTTGAGCTTGATTGTGGTGTACGTTGATGGCAATATAATACCATTTATGTGGATTCAAATTTGATTACATAACACTATCTATATAATTTAATTTAGATCAAGATTTCTGTACACAAAAAACAAACATCGTTTATCAATGTATTAAATCACCAGGAAATTTTCCTTTGAAAGGAAAATTGATCTCTCTCTCTCTCTCTCTCTCTCTCTCTCTCTCTCTCTCTCTCTCTCTCACCCTCTCTTTTACTGTCTGTCATCTCACACACACACACGCACACACACACAAAATACACACAATGCCGGTGAGCTTACCAGAAAATGACTCAAGCAAAGAAATACCAAACTCTGATCTCAGCAAATAAAAGGATTTACACTTCAAACTCCACCAGAGGACACATAGAAAGAAGTGAATCTTCAAATATGTTACAAAGTGCTATTTGCTATCTGACTTTAGTAATACAGTGACAGAAATGTAATCCAAAAAAATAAGTAATTAATCAAGACAAACATTATTGTCACGTGTACAAGTTGCCATATTGACATTTCTTGTCTGCTTATCACACGGGAGCAGACACATCGATAACAAAGCTGATATTCAAATAAATTACAAAATGAATACAAATCTAAATGCAAACTCAAAATTCACTCTTGTCACCAAACACTCAAGATAAATAAGTGCATGTGGTCAGTAAGAGTTTGTGGATGCCGCCTAAGCAGGTAAGTCAAATAATGTGCACATATCCACAGATCTCAGTTGTCGCCTAGCAACACAGCATCTCCTATTCACAGCCACAAGAATCACCCAAGTCAGCCTGACTCTGAGCTGAAGAGGACACAATCCTAAAAATGCAGAAAATGAACGAAAAAGGACAGGTACTACATCAGCCAAAAAGAAAAAGAGCAAGACAGGCAGAGCAGGACAAAAGAAGGATGAAGGATGCTCTGTGTGGAAAGGGATCAAAACGACAGCGTGGCCTGTTAGTGAGGTTGGTCTCCTCAACACACAACCTCCGTCAAACTGACAAGAAAAGCCAAGTAAAGCGCTGTTGAACATTTACTGACATGTCAGGGATTCTAAATTGAGATATCACTTGAATGCTAGTGGGATGTATTACCATGTTGTGGGAAATTATAGGTGGGTTGCTTCCTGTTTCCTGTAATACTCCATAACATCCGCATTAGTGATATAATTCTGCCCCGCCCTTGGGGTAATAATGGAAAAAGTGCCGTTTTTTTTTCAGACGTGCAATTTTTAGACAGAGTTTTTGAATATTTAACACAGTAATTTGGCACGCTACATTATTCTTATCACCCAAATCTGTCCTAGAAACTGATGATAGCCTGTTAATATTTAATATTGGCCTAATACGCTTCCAGATGGGAGGGTAAAGTGTGACAAGACTGTTTATTGAATTTAGAGATTCACTTTGGATTTAAATTACATGTGCTTTCAGCAGAAATTTACTCCAAAGTGTGTAGATTTTGTTATCGTTTTTTGTTATAGTTTTATATATATATTGTTATAGTTTTTCCACTTGCAAAGAAGATTTAATAAAAAAATAGCAAAATTAAACAAAAGAGGCAGAAAAAATAATGGTCACACAATGAAATTGCCACAAGCAATCCAACTTGTTAATATGGCCACTAAACGTGAAGTCACAGCATTTGGTGTTAGTAGCTAGCGCTACTCTGATTAGGCCACTGGAAAGTTTCCTCAATTAACTGACACAAAGCCTTTGATTCTTACTCAAAATGTGGCATGTACATGCAAGTTTAGTCAATCAAAATCAAGATGAGTTCATGTCATTAGATCTAAGCTTGGTCACTTTTTGAAGGGCAAAAAAAAAAATAATGTAACATGAAATGCTAAAACTTCTTCCACTTTAGCATGCTCTGCTCTGGGGCTTTTGCTTATAAATTGATGTATTATTACTTGGGTGATCTCACTCTGTGCGCTCATATAAAGTTAAGGACACAATTATTAGACCGACCACAAAATTTTCATTGATTTAAAAGTGTTTCAAACATGATTTTAATCACTTGACAGATGGATTGATGGATGGATGGATGGATGGATGGATGGAAGATGGATGGAAGATGGAGGGATGGATGGATAGTTAGATAGATAGATTAAAATCACAAGACGGATTGAGCTCAATCTTCAAGGTAAAGGTCTTCTGGCAAAAGATCTCGTTATTTAATAAGAGCTCCGATGGGAAGACTGTTCATCCAGGCTACTGACGTTTAATTGTGTTACTCTCTGATGGTTCACCTCATGATGAACGTCACGCTGAGGAAGGAAGAGAGCAAATGGACAGACCATGCAACACTAAGCTAGATACATTCTGGCCGCAGGTTTAAGTCATCAGCAGTGATCAGTGGTTACATTTGCATATCTGGTATGGATATATGCAAGTCTAATTTAAATAAATAATTGCTTATATAATTCACAACCTGTTTTTGTGTTTAATACATGCAATACTATAAAAAAACAGTAGATTATGGCTAGACAATTAGTCATAATCTACACATTGGTCCCCAGAAAAGGTGTGGCTTCCACTCTTACTTAATCTGGGAGAAAATGCAGAAAAAAAAAACATTCTTTGGTTCCTTGTTTGTTTAATATTAAATACATTTTAACAAAAGTTAAGTTGCATGTAAATCACACAAAAATCAAGAAATCATAAAAAAGCTTGTACCTCATGAAATAATCATCAAGAAAAAAATAAATAAATAAACATTTCGGAATGTTTCGGACTGTTCAAGTATTAGAGAAAAATGTTGACCGTCTAACCTATTATGTTTCACGTTTTTTATCTTCTCCTTGTTCCTTGGATCGCTGTCGCCTCATCTGTCTTTTTCTGGACTATTAAACTCAACTTTTTGATTTGCATTCGGGTCTCAACTATCTCCTTTTGTGACATGTGACTCTTGCATTTTCCAATCTGAGATTTTGCCTCTATTGTGACTAAAATGTAATTAATTAATTAAATAAATAAACAAACATGCTAAAGAGCATTATAAATTGTCATACTGTAAAACCATTTGATTTTAATTTCGCATGGAGCAGTCAAGGTAGATTGGTCTGCCTCATGCATCTCATCTCATCTCATCATGAAGAGTTTTGAGAAACAAATGTTCTTTTTGATTCCTCCCTTTTGAAGCGAAACGCAGTGCTGATGAAAGAGACCCTGAGTGTGGGGTCACCCGATCAAAGAGAGCCCCTATAACACTGTATTAAAGTGTGCATGAAAGAAGCATTCAGACGCCACTTTAATGAGAATCAGCAAAGCATCGTGGGAAATCTATTTAGCCACCTCAAAAGCCTACAGTTCACTTCATTTATAAAGTGCATTTTACTGTGTCCGACTGTCTCAAAGGAATGAATTTAATTTTACAACGACTATGACATCAACTAAGGCTATAACACTGTGAGCAAACCATTAGGTGACAATGGCTAGGGAAAAAAAACCTGAGTCAGTCTCCTCTGACTCGCTCACTCTAAACTCGTCTCTCTCCTAAACTGTCCAGAAGGGAAGACATTTCTCTCTATCATGAGCTACGCCATTTCGCCCTTGAGTGCTCCAGGCATGACCGTGTCTCTGGCCGAGCAGTGCTATGTCAATTAGAACCTCAAGAAAACAGAATATAGCCTAATAACAATAAGTTGTACCAAGTTCATGAAAGATGTAATTTAAAATGCTATTTTAAGGTTCTGGGCGGCTTATTCCATTAGTCACCATTACATTCCATGCAACTCACCAGTTTATATTTTAGAATCAGAGTCATTCTTTATTCATCCCTGATTCTCCTTTGTTCCATACAATCAACTGCCTTTGATCTTGACAAAGAATATGAATAACATTTGGAACAATACATTTGAATAAACATAAAAAAAAAAACCTATTACATTTTAAAATTTTAAATAATAAAAGTTTTTTTTTATAATGCACTTTAGAAATGTCTTACTTTGTTCTGCAATTATAATAAAAATGCAATTTGTTCTTCACAATGAAAGACTTATATGTTGTTATATGTTGGTATATTCAAACAACCATTGATCATGTACATATATTAACAATACCAGGTAATAAAGACATGAAATCTGACTCCACGCAATACTGAACTCAAGCAGCTGCTTGTTCGATTCTGTTGTTTCATTAGCGCACAGTTCTTCTGCCACTAACCAGGATGACGATGCCTGAACGTGACACAAAACAACACAAGACTGGCCTCGGCCTGAGTCACTGCCTTGCATAAGTCGTAACATCCCCAGGCCCTGTCATACACACACATCAGCGCAAGATATCGCTTCGGTCCTTCCCACATTATGTCGTAAACAACTAATAAACCTACAATTTATTAACCAAAATATCAAGATATTGAGTAGCCATTGTCACTTCCAAACTGTTCAGACATCTTTGCCCTTCGCTGCTGACAGATGGACTGGAGCTACAGCTGCAGTTTGTGAGGAGAAGCTCACTGGACCACAGTGTGGGCATGCAAGAAAAGGCTGATACATCATGGTGGGCTGGCAGTCTGAAGCCAAGCCATGGTACCAGCATATACAGTGTGTAAGCAGATGCAGATGAAGAACTCCAACTAAGACCAGCTTCACTTTCTCACCTATTGCAAAACATGCTGAAATAATGACTCAAAGTAGTAATAAACGTTATTACTGTATACAAATATCCATTTATATTTCTAATTTTGAATTATCACTGATTTCTATCACTGGATTTCTAATTTGATATTAAATGTATCTGAACTATCTAAACTAAAAGAAAATACTTGAACTGTCTTAAAATATGTGAATTGTTGACCTCAAGAGGAGTAATAAATAAAAAATTTAAATCAAACAATGCACATGTAAATATTGTTTGTCGTAAATGAAGATTCAACACTCTTTTTGTTGGTACATTGCGCCCCCTGTCGGCGTTGTCAGAAAAATCAACAAATACGTACCACACGGTAGTTAGCGGTAATACATTTTTATTTTATTTTATTTTTTTGGAAAACGGCATTGGTTTAAAAAAAAACACAATAAAGAATCTTTAAATACAGTGTAAATTGATTACACAGGGCGCGCATCACACAAATATACACATTTATTGCAGTATATTTATTTGCAATAAAATCCATATTGCTAAATTGTGGCTTTATACAGTCCTTATAACACTTATCCTGAGAATATTTTTTAAATTAAAAATGTATTTAAATTAAATTTAAATTGCATTATATTGTATGGTACATGTCACATTATGTACGTTATTTACAATATGACTGTTCTTACTGAGACAACAATGATTCACCTTTGATTGCCAAAATTGCAAAAATGTCAACAATCTGTAAAAGTTCCCTAGTTTATTACGCAGATGGATTTCCATTTGCTCTCACTATCTCTTTCCTGAAGGCTGTGAAAGTGGCCTTTAAACCATACAAGTTTCCTTGAGGTCACTGAGTTTTTACAAACTATGGTGAGGTGAAAAGGATGGAGATGCTTCCTATAAAAAACACAAAAAAATATAGTATAGTATAGTATATTTGAGTATACAGTTTTGTGTGATTATTATATTATTGTGTGGGCATTTGTGTCTAATTGTACATGTATGTAAGATGCATCGCTTTAATATATATGTTTACCGTAAAGACACATAACGAAAAGTAATTTAAAAATATAATTTATTTCTTCTACTAGAGCATTGACATCAACTTCATTCATCACATCTAAACACATCATGACAAGAACAAACAGAAAAACAACAGCCAAAAACCAGTCCGTCACAGCTTGATGTCTGTGTTTCAATAAGGCTGTTCACCGTGATGAACCATTCTAACTTTATTTCTCTTTAATTCACATAGTTAGCTGAAGTCAAGCTTGAGATTCATCCAAGTCTGTGTTCCCTCGGTCAGTCCTGAGCTCCTGCGTGTGACTGACCGGCTCGTCGTCCGCCGTGTCCTCTTCATTGCTGCTGTAAATCATAGTGACCATTGCCTTGTAAGGGTTACCATCATCTTCCTCCTTCTCATCCACTTCATGAGAAGATTCCTGTCTGGGTCCCTTGGGACTACAGGCATCTTTTGGGAAGTCCTTGTTCACGCACTGGGTGGTGAGAAGGTCCTGCTGCAGGACGGGCAGTAGCATGTCTGCCAGGCTCTGTGTTTTAATGCAAGCAGAGAGGAACTCTCTATCACTGGCTTCTGTCTCCTCTAATCTTTCTGAATCTTCCTCGTTCCTCAACATAGTCAGCGCTTTACCGTTCGTCCTGACGGAAGAGGAGTTTGGAATCACCAGGATGGGAAGCATGTCTTGAAGTGACCCAGGTCTGTCAAACTCTCCGTATCCATATTCTTCCATGGATGGGTGGACGGTTTCGTCTCTTATGGTGTACAGATGTTCTCTTCCGTTCAAACCACTGGAACACTCATGGTCGACAAACGCCTGGTTGTTGTAGGACGCGTCCTCTATGAGGGATACGGACCGACCCAGACCAACCTGTCGACCATGGAAAAAGGGCGTTTAAGGTCTCCTCGCACAACTGTGCAATTTTCACAGGTCAATTCCTCTGCTGAGCTTCATGGCTAATTACACAATTTATCCATTCTTGAGACAGAGAATAATTACAAAAATGCAAACAACGTTCTTTTTGTCTGTGTGTGTGTTTGTATGTGCATACATGTGTGTGACCAAAGATGCACAGCACAGTATACAAAATTGTGTGTGTGTGTGTGTGTGTGTGTGTGTATATACTGCATCTATCTGTGTGCGTTTAAATGAAATTGTGTGGGGGTGTGGGTGTGGGGGGGGGGTATGAATATATATTTAAATTAATTACATGACAAGATGGATAATCTTTACAGACAGACACAGTCTCAATCTAAACATCATCAGATTAAACATAGTTAAATACGAGACGGAGGCTTTGACAAGGGTCAGCGCTCATATACTGACTGAGTTTAAATGGCAAAACACATTTAAGAAGAACTTACACAAGCTCATTTAAATCAGCCTGACTTCAGTATATGTCTCAGAAAGCACGCCTCACCTTCACATGGGACACTGAAGAACACATCTACCCTATTTAACTTCAGCCTCTTACCTGCTGGAACCATCTTAAGGTCTAAATCAAAGGAATTAAAGAGGAACGTGAGGGGAAGACGCACTGTGTGTCATGAAGATCTCATCAACGTGTTGCTTTTCTTTTATTTAATTTTTGACCAAACGTTCTGGTAAGTTACACAATATGGAATATGCAATCTAAATTCTGTTTGTTTGTTTGTTTTGGAAAGGGCTCAAACAGAAAGAGAGAAAAGGAGAGAAGAACAAAGTGAAAGAGGTAGAGAAAGAGAAGGAGAGAAAAAGTAAGGAAAGGAGTTTGTTAGAGAGAGAGAAAGAGAGAGAGAGAGGAAGTTAAAACAAATTATAATTTCAAAGACTTTGTTAATTTGAAGTCATAGAGCAAAAGTTATAGTCGCTTCTTATTATTGTAGATGTAGAAAAACGTAAAATTTAAATGACTTCTCATCAATGGTTAATTAAAGCAGCTCCTACCACATTTGGATGCTTCCCGAGGGCCACGGAGGCCCTGTCCGCCGGATCTCGAATATCTCTCCGTCTCTTCATCGCCCAGAGGAAGAGGAAGAGTCCTGTTATAGACACTATCAGTATGAGAGCTGCGATGCCACCCGCCATTCCAGTGTTTAGGTCTCCAAACAGACGCTGCTCTTCAAAAGGGCTTCTGGGAACTGACAAATAGTGGACAAGAATAAAACAATTTAAATCTTACAGTGCAACATTTAATTGTGTAATAATAAGTGGGACAGGGAAGTGTGGCGGAAGAGAATGGATTATAATGATAAAGTTAAATACAATGTTAAATATGTCAGAAAATGTATTTTTCTTTTATCAATCATTAATAATGAAGTTTTAAAAGTGCATTCTATCTAATTAAAATTAAGCATCTCAAAGTCTGAAGCAAAGGTCCTCACTCGGGAAAGGTTGGTAAAAGTGGAAAAGTGCAAGTTTAAAAAGTGGAAATAGGAAGAAAAGAGCTGAAAGGCAATTGGCAGGATGGTGGACGGATGGGTCGTAGCATTTCAATAAAAGTATGATTTGTCAAACTAGTCAAACAGTTTCGAGTTGTATTTTTTTGTATTGGATTTCTGCAAAGCTTCAAAGAAATAATGCATTGCATAATTAACTTCAAACAATGTTACATTTCCAAGGATATAAACCCACAACATAGTGTTCCACAACAGCTTGACTAACTGAGATTATAAAAATTCCTCAATGTTGTTGTTTTCGAGAACTCCATTCCCCAGAATTCTTTGTGCTTTCCAGTGTTCTTTGTGTTTTGTCACGTTCCATCATTTCAGCTCCCCGTTGTAAATTAAGCTTGTTCACCATTGTTTATTCAGTCTCTCACAAGACAAATTTCTTGTTTTAGACCGACTGTTGACCCGTCATTTGATTAATAATGAATTTACCTGGCAGTCCCTTCTGTAGAACCTCAATGTCCACTGACGTGCGAGCCGTCTCACCAGACTCATCATCTGTTGCTATAACCTGTGACAGGGAACACATCTTAAGCTGTTTTAATATAGATACAGATCATCTCATCTCATCATGTCACCCAGTATATGTGCACTTCAATCACACATCCATCACCTCCAGAACCTGTCGATCAAAAGCTTTGAGTCGTTCAGTCTTGGCAATCACAATGCCATCATGGGTTATGTGATACAGAGTGCTGCTTCCTGTCATGGGCCGTATTGTGTAATGGATTTTCGGGTTTAATCCCTGGAAGCAGATAGAATAATGATTGGATAGTAGAAGCAACTTCCACATATGAGGTTTTATATTGTTTACATGTCTGAAGTCCTTATCTATGGCCTGGACCACCAGGACCTGGTTCCTATACGTTGTGACAAGTGTAGCAGGGCTTGAGTTCTCCCGGAGAAAGCCTTTGTAGACCGTCTTGTTAAAGAATGGAGGATGTCGGTTTTCAGAAACCACACGCACAAGTGCAGAAGCCACTGTGTATTTTTTGGGGTCGTCTTCTTGTGCAGCCTGTTTGGAAAGAAGCTGCTAAGTCGATGATGAGAACAACACCGGAATGCACGAAAACAGACCATTACACGCAGACTGAACAACGGGGTGAGGAGTCTGTCTTCCACACGCTGCCTGAGGAACATCTCGCCTGTTTCAGAGTCAATGGTGAATCTCTGGTTGTCATCACCTGTGAAAATAATGAGACAAAATGTAAAAAGGAGGAAAGGAAACTGTTTTTGACTGAAGCAGAAGTTCGAAATAAGTGAATAGTATAAAAATCCCAACTTAAACTTTTTTGCTTTTCTGTGGCATTCTAAAGTATGAAGTTTTTAACTATAGCGTTTGCAAGTGAACATTTGCTCAGTGCTGAACTGCATGGTACGGTATGTATTTTAAAATAAAACAATCTGATAACTGCAACATTATAATTCCAATTTGATTTACATTACCTGATAAAATGCTGTAGACCACAGGAGCAAGAATGTCTTTGTCTCCATCTTCAGCAAGGACAGGACCGGGTAAAAAATTAAGAGCTGTGTCCTTAAAACATATGAGATTAAATCAAGGATTTACACACAGACAGACAGACAGATTTAGATTGTTAAAAGGATGGATGGATGGATGGATGGATGGATGGATGGATGGATAGATGGATGGATGGATGAGTGGATGGATGGATGGATGCATGGATATGCTCAGTGCCATAGATAGATAGATAGATAGATAGATAGATAGATAGATAGATAGATAGATAGATAGATAGATAGATAGATAGATTTTGATGTTTATTGATGTTATTATTTACTAATAGGTTTAAATATGATTACATTTGCAAGATCCAGCTACACAGTAACATTAAACAAACATTATTTACAGCGATGTGTTTACGACAGGTGTTGTTGTGTCGATCATATACCTCATCCGTCTCTGTGATATTGGCCGTGTAGACCGGGTTGGTGCAGATCGAATGATCTCTGTCCTCATAAACAGGAGTGCAAGGCAGAAAGCGCGGATATTGGTCATCACCGTCCAGCACATTCACTGTGACCGTGGCTGATGTGCTGTACCCTTCTTCTGTGTTCATTTCCTGCAGGTGGAATACAAAAATGAAACCAACCCTCTAAGGCTTCACTTTTTTCTTGCTTCTTGACGTGCACAATTCACCCACCACGGCGTGTATTACCACCTTCAGTTGAGTTTTAACCTCATAATCCAACGGTTTGTCCAGGATCACCATTCCACTGTTGGGCAGATCTATCCGGAAGTAGCTGGAATCTGACTAAATAACACACAGAACGAGGAGTGTTTAAGTCTCTTTAGAGCTGGTCTGTTGCGTGTTTGTAGATGGAGTGTGTGAGTGCCAGAAACAGACAGAGTAATGGTAGACTCCGGCTGAGCCTTCAATCTATAATTCCATCCTGACTGAAGGAGTCACTCACAGAAGATTTGTCCGTCATGTACGTAATGATGTCCCCGTCCCCGTCTCTGGCTTTCACGGTGAAGACCATGGTATTTACTCCTATCAACTGTAAGAGTAAAGAAAAACTTGAAGGACGCATGAAACGAGAGATATAAAACCGGACGGATGGTGTTTTACCTCACTCAAGTATCGAGGTTGAATGGTGTCCTCAAGGAAATGTGGCATGTTGTCATTTTCATTCAGAATCTCCACCATGATTCGGTATTCACTCTGAAACGACAACAGCTGCAGCTGGAGTTTCTTGTGGCATGTACTGTAATCTTGTGGCATATACATCTGTTAACTTGTATACCTACTCGTATGGTTTCATCTTCATAACATGTCAAAGCAGCGATCAGTACTGATCCCAAGGCCTGACGGTAACCAAGAAAACAAGTCAATCTGATTATTTGACAAAGTACAACACATTTAACTATAAAATACATTATATGGGCAGACAGACATCTGGATGGATGGATGGATGGATAGACAGACAGACAGACAGACAGACAGGTAGGTAGATAGATAGATAGATAGATAGATAGATAGATAGATAGATAGATAGATAGATAGATAGATAGATAGATAGATAGATAGATAGATAGATAGATTGATTGATTGATTGACAGACAGACAAACATTTTGGCCAACCAGATAGATTTGAATTGATTAATGAATGAATGAATGAATGAATGGATGGATGGATGGATAGATGAGTGGATTAACAGAGAGATAGATAAATGTACAACAGAACCTTAATGTGTATTTGTTACTCACCTCTCGATCCAGGGTCCTTGAAATGGAAGAATTTAGTCTGATGGTTCGGCCCTCGAGGTAGAACCAGGCTGCGTTCTCCCCGGTCAGACACAGACGGATGCTGCTGGTCCCCGGGTCTCCAGTGATGCTGAGATTGGCCACAAACTCTCCTGTGGGACTGTTCTCTTGGATTGTAGCATATATATCTTGCCCACCGAGACATAAACTGGCTGCCATCCAAAAAAGAAAATCGAGTTTGAGGACAACACAAATCAAGCATAACAGATCTCATATTATTTATAAAGAAAGACTATCAGGGCTGGGCAATTCATTTTTATTGAAGATCACAATAAAAACCGAAAACTGTCTTGAAGGGTCAAGTCAAATATAACTTGAACCTGAATATTGCCAATTTACGAACGTGTTTTTCTACATTTCGTGTTGCAGAAATGTATAATTCGAGACATTCAGGCCATAAAATGCCCATTGTCTACATTTTGTCACAAATGGCTATCCATCTATCATTTCACTTATTTAAATAGAATATAAACAAAAAACAGTTGTTGTGAATTATTCTCTTGCGAGAAAGAAGCGTTTTTGATTTTGCAGCTGCTTAGCACCTCAGGGCCACCAGAGGGCGCGCAAAAGCGACAGTCATTAATTTTTTTCTGTTATATGTCAATGGTAAAACGTTGACAAAGTAACAGTTGCTAATTAAATTATTCTCACAAAACGAGTTCCTGTTTGAAATTTCTCAGAACCATATAGAACTATGTGCAGACCCTGACACCGACAGACTCGTTATTTTTTTCCTGTACCAGCAAATTATAGAAGAAGTATTTTTGAGTCCGATATTGATATCTGAGTGTCGGTTTTACCTTTTGCGATGTGAGAGAATATGTTCAGTGCCATCTGGCAGAGAAACAATCTCCATGGTGTCAACATGGTTGATATCCCCCGGGCTGCAGGCTGAGAAACAAATGCCAAAGCGTGACAGTGAATATCAGTAAAGGATTTATAATGTCCTTATTTCTTGCCACAAGGAGTCAACTGACTAATTCAAGCCAAAAGTTCATTTAATCTTAAACGCTTGTGTTATTGAGAAGCATCGCCATCTGTTGCAGTGAAGCCACAAGTGAAAGTTTCCAAGCTGACATGTTCTTCAGTCAATGTTTGTTTACTTCCCTTCAGGCTTTAAGACTCATGTTGGATCTCACCTAATGTGTTTTCTAATGCTTAAAACCTATTATGTTGTCTTGAGCCATCAGCCTGGCGGTGAGGTTGGTTGTGTGACATCAGACCTGCACATTTTATGCTAAACTCACATTTTTCACATATGGGTTTTCAAAATTGCTCCACAAAAAATTGTAAAACTCTAATGAGAACCCCACGTCTAACTGTCATTCTTTCAAACTATTAAAAAAAAACCATGTAACATTTGAAATTAAAATATAGTCATGTTGCCATCAGTTCAACACTAAGCTCAGTTCAAACTTACACTCGACACTTTCCTTACACAAGTCACTTTAGTTTACATTGATCTCCTGTAATTCATATTTGTGTACATTCTTTACATTTAGTTTTATTAATTGTATTTTCAAAATGCTTTGCACTGTTTTTTTTTTTTTTACCTTTTTTTTCTTTAACCTTATCCTTTAATTGCTGAACCGTGTCCAAATCTTTGATTTATTCATCAACTAGACCAAGTATTTGAAGGCAGGATCTGTGATGTCATAAACAATAGTTTACCAGTTGCTATTAGATCTCACTAGCAAGCAAAGACTAACCTACAGTTGCAGAGGAAAATAAGTATTTGAACACCTTGTGACTGAAATGTTTGTTTAAAGAAACAAAAAAATAGAAATCATATTGAATGATTTTTCAAACAATTTATTTGTTTATTACCGCTGCAAATAAATATTTGAACACCTATCTATCAGTTAGAATTCTGACCCTCAAAGACCTTTTGTTCTCCTTTAAAATCGTTCCACTCCACTTATTATCCTACAGGAGTAATACCTGTTTGAGTTTGTTAGCTGCATAAAGATGTTTGTCCACCCCATACAATCTGTAACACCCCAACTACTAACATGGCCAAGACCAAAGAGCTGTCCAAAGACACCAGAGACAAACTTCTAGACCGCCACAAGGCTGAAAAGGGCTATGGGGCAGTTGGTAAAAAAGATCCACTGTTGGAGCGATTGTTAAAAAATAGACGCTAAACATGACTGTCAATCTCCCTCGGACTGGGGCTCCATGCAAGACCTCACCTCGTAAGATCTCAATGATCTTTAAAAATGTGAGGAATAAGCCCAGAACCACATAAGGGGAGCTGGTCAATGACCTAACATCAAGGTTTAAAAATCATGCATGTCTAAAGAGGTTCCTCTGCTTATAGTAGCACATGTCCAGACCCATCAATGACAGTTTGGATGACCCAGAGTGGCCTCGGGAGAAAGTCATGAGGCCAGATGAGACCAAAAAATAACTTTGGTCTTAATTCCACTCACCGTATGTGGAGTAAGAAGAATGATGAGTACTACCTCAAGAACACCATCCTAATTGTGGAGCATGGTAGCATCATGCTGTGGAGGTTAATTTGAAGGATTAATAAAGTTTATATTATTATTATTATTATTATTATTATTATTATTATTATCATCATGATTATTTGTCACGAGCCAGGGATCATGGTGACAATGAAACGAGACTTTACAAAACAAAGATGACAAAACAAAGATGATAACTAACAGGGAACTCGGGACAAACTCGGGAACCAGAAACTAGAACACACAGGTGTGACGACAATAACCAACAGGGAACATGGAGACAGGTGAGACTTAAATAACGATACAAACAAGGTACAAATGAACAACAGGTGAAACCGACGAACCACGTGACTACATCCAAACACGCGAACAGGGAAACACAAGAAACAGGGAATCATGGGGGTTGTAGTCCGTGGGTGACAAGAAACACTGGGTGACAACCAGGGAGCCGAGACAAGACGGTGACGAGCAGGCAGACTCGTCACATTATTATGGTTATCATGATTATTGTTATTATTGTTGTTGTTGTTGTTGTTGTTGTTGCTACTATTATTATTATTATTATTATTAGACAGGCCTTGTTTTAACACATTTTATTGTGTATGGTGAATTTAAATAAAAAAATAATAATAATGTAATAAAGCACTACATTTTTCTTCTTTATTTTGTTTTCCGCACTTCCTACACTTATATGAATATGAATATTTTTTGGATGAATCCACAAATTATTGGGCTTCACATTTTTAATGGCTGCAAATCCTCTCTTGCTTTGGCATATGCTGGGCCGGGTCGCGGGGGCAACAGCCTGAGTAAAAAGGCCCAGACTTCCCTTGCCCCAGCTACGTCCTCCAGCTCCTCCGGAAGAATTCTAAGGCGTTCCCTGGCCAGCCGGGAGACAAAGTCTCTCCAGCGCGTCCTGGGTCTGCCCCTGGTTCTTCTTCCGGTGGGACATGCCCGGAACACCTCAGCAGCAAGGCGTCTGGGAGGCATCCTTATCAGATGCCCGAACCACCCCATCTGGCCCCTCTCGACCCGGAGGAGTAGCGTCTCTACTCCGATCTCCTCCAGAATGGCCGAGCTCCTCCCCCTATCTCTGAGGGAGAGCCCAGCCACCTTGCGGAGGAAGCTCATTTCTGTCGCTTGTATCCGGGATCTTGTTCTTTCGGTCACCACCCACAACTGGTGGCCATAGGTGAGGGTAGGAACGTAGATCGACTGGTAAATCGAGAGCTTTTTTGCTTTTTGGCTCAGCTCTCTCTTCACAATGACGGACCAATGCAGCGTCCTAATAATCGCGGACGGAGCGCCGATCTGTCTGTAAATCTCCCGCTCCATTCTCCCCCCACTCGTGAACAAAACCCCAAGATACTTAAACTCCTCCACTTGGGGAAGGACCCTGTCTCTGACCTGCAGGGGGCACTCCACCCTTTTCCGGTCGAGAACCATGGTCTCGGACTTGAATGGAGCAGACCATCTGGTGGATGGTGGACCAGAATTTATTTGAAGCCGTCTGAAAGTCGTTCTCCATGGTCTCGCTGAACTCCTCCAAATCCGGGCCTTTGTCTCAGCAACCACTGAAGATGCGTTTCGCTTCGCCCACCAATACCTGTCAGCTGCCTCAGGAGTCCCACAGGCCAAAAAGACCCGGTAAGACTCCTTCTTCAACTTGACGGAATCCCTCACCACTGGTGTCCACCAGCGGGTTCTGGGATTGCTGCCCCGACAGGCACAGATGACCTTGAGGCCACAGCTCCGGCCTTCGACAATGGAGGTGCGGAACAGAGCCCATTCTGACTCAATGTCCCCCAACTCCTCCGGAACCTGAGGTGGTGTAAGTTGAAACTCTCTCTGAAGGAAGGATCCAGCAGACTTTTCCAGCAGACCGTCACAGATCGTTTGGGCCTGCCAGGTCTTATGTTTGAACATGGTGTTCGTTACTGACAGTCCGTGATAAGCACAGAAGTTCTTTCACAGAAGTACTGCTCGGGTTCTGATCAGGGGGAGCCGTTCCTCCCAATCACCCCACTCCCACCCCACCCCAGGTCTGACTGTCAACTCTTCCTTCACCCGATCCCTATGGCCCCTCCCGCAGGTGGTAAGTCCACTGGAGGGGCGACCCATGTCCCTTTTTCGGGCTAGGCCCGGCCGAGCCCCATGAGTGAAAGCTCGGCCACCAGGCAAGGGAAACTTAGTCCTAATGTTGCCTTTCATAGGGGTTTTTAACTCACATCAAAACGCTCCTCAACTGCTGTAAGCAGCTATATTTGATTTAATATGTGTTTTTGTCTTGTTAAATAGCTTTTAAACGTATTTAAAAGTTATATTAAAATGAATGAATGTATAGAATTAACAGAAACTTTATGTAGGTAAATGTCTCTATAAGTAAAGTAAAAATATGATTTTAGTACATGTTAGTTGTGTATATGATTTAGTTTAGAAAATATTGGCAATAACAGTCACAACCACAAATGAGCAACAAACTCACCTTATCTAGCAGCCTTATTTTAGATCAAACTGTACTTAAAAAGTCTGATGATTGCACGTTGAAACACATACTCGCACGCATGCACACCCACACACACCCGTGCACACATACACACACACACACACATTCAAAAAACTAGGCATGTGCATTGCTTGGTCAGTTGGAAGATGACTGTGAGTAGCATGTGTTTAGGGATTAAATTAAAAAGGAAGTAGGCCTCTGCCACCGTTGAAGATTATGGGATTACACAACATTGTGTAATATTCTTTTTCTACAGCTACTCACTGTTTGAATTGTTTTATCTTCAACACACATTTGACAAATGAGCACTTCTGAAAGTCAACTCAGACTGAGCAATGCTGGTGTATTGTGTTGGTATGATTTGATTACTGTAATCTCACACTCGAGAGCATTTCTCAGCCTGTCCTCATTATCTGTACTAGCCAAAGACGGCAAACTTCCTTTAAGGTGCTTCCTAGTATGATATCTTAAAGCTAAGGTCATAATAAAATGTATAATAATACAATATAGACATAAAATTATGTTTAAAGTTTCGCATAAATTATGTTTAAAGTTTGAAACAACCTAATAAAGATTCAATAATAAATGAACGAACAAACATATTAATGGAATTGAAATGTGAATGTGCATTGAATAAAACCGCGAACAATGAACAAAAAATACCGTAAAACTAACTTTTCAATAAGTGTAAACAAATACATTTCAATAAATGCTTCATTTATTCTTTTAATTTAGCTTACATTGATTTATTTTAGCAGGGATATTCAATAGTTCTAAATAGAAACATAACACAACTGCACAAATCAGCCACTAAACTAAAGACCAAATGCAACGACTTTATGACAAAACTGACCCCTAAACGAGTATGTCTAGTGTTCTAAAACCACCAAACCGTTTGTGTGTGTCACATGTAGAAGATCATGTCTGAGAAATGTTAAATAAAAGTAATATCAATCTGACAGGTCTAAAATATAGCCACCAGGCCTCTATTCTTCCATAAATCAATACACTCGTTCTGTTGTTTATCATCCATCAGTTTTCTCTGGACCTCATCACTGCTGTCATACAACGCACAGACACACACGCACACACACACACACACACACACACTCACCGTCAGTGTTTCACACTCCGGCTGTCACTTCATGTGGTGGCCACCATTGATCCTCGCTCCATGTCTCTACTGAAGCCTCCTTTACAGGACGGCCACAGTCTGTGGTCAAGACCCTCTCAGTCTGAACGGGCGACTGAGAGAGAGAGAGAGAGAGAGAGAGAGAGAGAGAGAGAGAGAGAGAGAGAGAGAGAGAGAGAGAGAGAATCTGGAGGGAATTAAGAGCTCTCGCACACACTGAGCGGGGGCTTAGACAGCATTTTCAGGACAGGATAACCCTGCCTGCTGAGAGAGAGAGGTTAAACTGAGAATATTAGCTCATCCGCTGAAGCTAAGGCCATCAAAACACTGCTGTTTTCCAATCAGACATGCATCTCAGAATGAAAAATTATGTAATCGTACAGATCTGTAGCACAGGGATCACAGAACAGTCCCATCAGTCGGTCATTGGTAAGGATTGGTGTGGTGGACCTAAGAGCTTAATTAGTCATAACTAATCTCAATGGCTCTTTGCCTCCAGAAATGTGCACCAAAATGTCACTTGAGCAATCAAATGGAACATAAATCAAATAAAAAATGCTCAGTCCATTCCTGGAGGTTTTCCACCTCTCGGCAGGGCATTATGAAGGAGTTGCTCTCTGATCCATGTCCTTCCCTGTCACCTTTAAGACGTTATCCGGTGACTGCAGATTTTCCTGTTTGTTTGGGAATGGATGGATCTTAGACTCAGTTTACCTCTAGATCTTCTGTCAGGCTTGACATATGTCGCGACAAGACACATGCAAACACACCCAAACACACATGCCACTCGCAACACAGGACACGCAAACACACTCTCGACGCTCTCCATGCCTTACTGAACAGAAAACATGTTGTTTGACATGTTCAATGGAGAAGCGTTACTCAATTACGCTATTAGTGAATGTAAAAATAGTCTTAAACTTCCTTTCATACTCAGTAAAGAACCAGGTTTTTCATGGTACTGTAGTTGTTTCAAAACCTAGATATAGTAATTGTTCACAAAAATGTATGATTTAGTTGTAGTTTTTTCATCCATCCATCTAATAATCCATTCATTTTTTTACTCCTTTTTCTATTTCGAGTCTTTCAGGTCCTGGACACTTCTAGGTCTGGATTGCCAACCAAACACTTGAAGAACAGGATTATAGTTAATCATAAATTATTAAGACTAGAAACAATACATATTTATAATGTAATAAGACAATTAGTAAGAATATTTTCATAAACAAATCCAGAAAATAAAATTTCTTTAATTCTGAAATTGTACAAATCCACGCCACTAAAACCCATATAATAATAATAATAATAATAATAATAATAATAATAATAATAATAATAATAATAATAAGTATAATCATAATAATAATCATCATCATCATCATCATCATTCGGTCTTTCAGTTAAGATAGTTTGTGTAATTCTGTAATGATTTTGATATAAGGCCACAATTAAGATTTGTACCATTGCAATAGTGCTTTAGGCTCCACCCACAAATGGCATTCAAGAAGAAAATGTAACCAAATATCCGGCCCGTAATATAGCCTATTAGTTTAGAACATATTATCAATGCTTTTAACCATTTAGAGTTTATTCTTTGCTTGTCAAACAAGACTTTTTAAAAATAATTACTGCCTGCTAATTAGATTGAAACAGGATCATGTGTATTAGGTCCAGAACAACAGACCTTTCGATGTACCTCAGTCTTGGCTGGCAAAGGTTCTTATATAATGAAAATATTTGATTTGTTCTTGCATCATGAATTTGGTCAAATCTCTCAGTTCAAGACTTGGTGATTCAGCACAGGATTAGCTGTACTATACTTATCCTCTGTTTATGCAGTTCTTTGTGCCCGCAATGCTGCTTTTATTCCTTTCATAACAGGTCCTTCCATTGCATATAGAACCGGTTGCTGTGCAACTAGACGTAATCTCGGCATAAAGAATGTGCTGGAACATTTTAGCGTGGTATATGCCAAATGGCAGCGCTGTGAGTATGGGTCAAAAGATCATTAGATTCAACTAAGATCTGCACTGGTCATTAGTGCTGGTGTAGGACGTCAGTTGGCTTTGTGATTGACTGATTTATGAGCTCTTTGGCTGCAGGCAAATATTAACCACCAGGGGACAGTGTTCTGGATATGTTTCCTATATCCAGGTGACACCAGATTATCCCTGATTCCATATATATTAGAAGATCAAGGGTCAAAGGTCACATGGCGAAGAAAAAGATACGAACAACATACGAAGAACAAGTGTTCAGCAATTTAACCAATAACTGGTGAAATGCGTCTCTCTCTCTCTCTCTCTCTCTCTCTCTCTCTCTCTCTCTCTCTCGCTCTCTCTCTCCAGCTTCAAATACTTGTACATATAAATATGAATACTATATAAATATAATTAGAAAAATAAATAAAATAAACATAAATGTTACGTTCACAATATAATGGCAAAATAAAGTGTCTATTTAGTGTACACACCTATTGTGCGCTTTGAGACAGTTAAAACTGTGAGTTACAGTTAAAATTGTAAGTGCCTTACAAATGCTCAAAACTTGAACTGAACTTGAACACACACAAGACTTGATAACGCTTCATGCAACAAAAATTGGCAATAATCTCTTCTATAATTATTATTAGAATAATCTAGATTATTATCTAGAATAAAAACAATTGTGTGTGTGCGTTCGTGCGTGTGTGCGTGTGTGTGTGTGTTTGTGTAGGTGTGTGAGTGTGTGTGTGTGTGTGTGTGTGTGTGTGTGTGTGTGTGTGTGTGTGTGTGTGTGTGTGTGTGTGTGTGTGTGTGTGTGTGTGTGTGTAAAACGTTATTTCCACCTTTGTATTTAAAACTGATCCTCTTATTGTCTTTTCTTTACTTGTTGCATTTTTTTCTTACTTGTCTTTCACCTCATACTCTCTTCTGGCTGCTGCTATCTCCTGTCTTTTGTCTCCTTAAAGGCCAATTTCCTCACTTGGTTTGATTTGGTTTAGTGGCCGCTCTGCCATTGTTCTGATCCACTGACCTTTCCTTCAGTGCTGGAAGCACAATTAAATAAGACTGTGGGCACACATGTCAAGAATATCTCCCTCCAAACAGTGGTTACTTTGATGAAATATGCCCTCCATCAAAATTTAAGGGCATTTATTGCTTTGCCATGTGTGACAGGAGCACGTCAAAGCCACAGAGAATTCTGTCACTTTCTCGAGCTGAGCCTCTCAAGCGGGTAATATTATTCTGGATTTGGCCACTGGAAAATTGACCTTCGCTGGCTTTCTAGAAGAAGGAAATAAACCAGTTAATTTGTCATCAGAAAGAATGGACTTTACATATTCAGAACCCATTTAGAAGGAGTGACTGAGGCGATTTGCTTTTAATTTATGAGGTCGAAATAGAACAACACACCTGCACCTGAAGCACATTATAACCTATTAAATTAGCCTTTTTTGGATTCATGTACTTCTCACTTGTCGAACTCCATAAAGCAAGGCTCATGGAGGTAGAATACCAGAACGCGTGTATGAATATATAAACCGTGTTTTAAACCTACAGAAAAATGAATGATGACAGGGAGACGTGGTATTGAATGGATAGATTGTTGGATGCCGGACAAACATGAACATGCGCGCTCACACACACACGGATAGACAGACCGACAAACAGACGGATGAATGAACAGACAATAGACATGATGTTATGAATTCATTGTTGGATGATGGACGGCTGACCAGCGGGACAGACAGACAAACTGATTAATAGACAGATACTGTATATGTAAGACAGACAAACATCCAGGTACATAGATTAACAGGAACACAAATTTAAAGAAGGATAATAAGATAGAAAGACAAATGACAGACATCTAGAAAGACAGCCAGACAAATGAATACAAACAGACAGACAGACGTGTGAATACAAAATCAGATGCTTTTCAAGCTAGTCAATGTAAAAGGTTAAATAATAGACAAATAGATAGACAGGGAGCCAGGTGAATTAATAAAGAGTCAGATAGACAGAAAGATAAAGAGATAGACTAATGAATAAAAGAATAAATAGATACTACCAGGTTAACAAAAGACAGACAACGAGACAAAAGAACGAACAGAAGGACAGACAGTGCGACAGACAGACAAACGGACGATAGAATGACAGACATCTGTTTGCAGCGTGTGTGCTGTGCACGCGTGTAATTATATATCGATTTCGTTGTGATCTATTCTTGTCTTATTTGACTTCTCAATCGCTTACAATCAGTCTCTCCCACGCACTAGCGTCTCCCTCTCCCTGACATTTCTGCTTCTTCTACTTCTTACACCTCCTCAGATTGATTTTTTGCTATTTGCCATTTTACCATCTAATTGACTGCCATGGTTAGCACTGAAAAACGCTGTAGAAATGAAGTTAAGGAAACCTGTGAACTCCAGAAGACATTTGTCAATAGACATTTGAAAATAAACTACAATCAGCATATCAGTTTGCCTTTGAAAATATATGATACTATTGAAAATGTGTTGTAAATTATATTGTGAAATTTTCACAACTAGATGGTGTTTAGATGGTGACTTGAACTTGAGATGCACGTGGTGGATGGATAGGTGGACTAAAAGATGGAGGAATGTCTGAATAGCTGATGGGTGTTGGGAAGACAGATTTTGAAGTGGCACCAGCCTGTGTTCCTGAGTCATGTGAGTTTCTGTATTAAACGTGTATTTTGTGCACTATGGTCTCTGGCTTTCTAATATGCACAGATCTTAACAATTGCAACATACATTTTGACAACATCAATAGTGATTTTATGTAACTACTTTATAGCAGGTAGATAAAGTTTATTCTGCAAGCAAAGACAAATCTGTGATGAGAAAAACTCACAAAAAATGTTGACCAGTTAAGGTATTTACCCATTAAGGCCAATGTTTCCAGTTTTAACCACAACATGACATATGTCGTGATTCTTAGGCCCACCTCACAACCTCTAACTGCCTGACAAATCAATGTGAATTAGTTTAATGAAGCATAGCAATAGTTAGAATCCATTTCATTACACCAAGTGTTTTACAACCTTCATCATGTTCTTTGGAACATTTGTTTTAGAAGCAAAAGTATATTATTACTAAAATCACAGGGCGATTCATTCATTTACCAAGTTTTTTTTAAGATAAGAGATTTATTAAAAAGCCCAATCTTCCACTAGTGCAGATCAAAGCAGTGATATAGATCATACACAGTTAGGCTTTAACATTATAGTTAATGCAAATCAACCTTTCGTACAAAGACTAATGAGAAAACCAGGTTTTTAAACAGAAATGGTGTTAATTATAGAGTGTGCTACATTTAAAAATAGAGAGTGTGATATGTGCAAAAATGTCTCCCAGCAACAAAATAAAAGTAGGTTTAATGAGAAAAAAAAAATTGGTATCCTGAAAATACCAGCATTTTTAACAACGTTTTCTGCAGAAAACTTGTTTCACGTATTTCCACTAATCTTACACATTATAGTGTGTTACACTACATATGTTACAAAATATTTCTAATGGGAAAGAAATTTCTAATGAGACTAATAATAATAATTTCTAAAAAAAATTGTAAAGCTCATTCAGACATTACTCTAAAAAATTGAGCTTGAGATAAGGGTTTTTTTTTGGTGGCTGTGAGGTTAGTTGTGTTTTTTTCTGTGTATTAATCAATAAGACTGATCTGTGCGAGAACGATAAGATGTCAAGGTCATTCCTTGTACACAAGTACACTTTACCTTTACATCTGCCACGAGCAGATTTTCCACAGAGGTGACCCCTCCACACACTCTTATATTTAACATTACATAACCTAATGTTGGGTAATTAAACAATGCTTGTAAACAACACTGTGGTTTCAAAAGCTGTGAGTTTGAATTTAATATGTTTTGTGTGTGTGTCCGCAAAACTGTGTCCGCAAAAAATTTTCATTCACTTAAACATATAAACACGTCAATATAAACTAGAAATAGTACCTCAGAAAATACTCTTTGTTCTAGTATGAGGAGGTATACACCGGAAGCTGTTGGGTGATATAACAGATTACGTGTTGGGCTGAACATGTCAACATCCACATCTGGCTTAATTTGGGTGGTGCAAAAAGGCCCAGTTCCATGATGCTCTTTTCACCAATAATGGTCTATGTCGTGATAGTATTTTCACCCGATCACTTTACCAGCACAGTCAGAGCAGTCAAAGTTCAAAAACAGTCACACATCACAAGACTTGTCTTGAGGTCTGGTAAAAATAGACACAAGCCTTACAATAATCTCTGTGGTCACACCTCACACAGGGAAGCTCTGGAGACACCGAAGAGCATCTTAATAAGCTCACAAACTGGCTTTATGAGCCAGAAAGCCCTGAAGCGAGCTGCAGGGACGAAGATAAATTAGATAACTGCGGTGGTCTACCCAAGTGGACACTTCCCTATGCTCCTCGGGTGGTTAAAGACACATGCCACACCACTGAAACATGGTACAGATGTTGTTGCAGGTTCAAATCCCTCTCAGCCTTGTTCAGTAACTGAGTGTCCTAGGGCAAGACATTGAAACCCATTGTTTGCCCACTGCTCCTGGTGTGCCTTCATTTAGCTGGGGACCAATTTTGAAATGGTTCCTAGTTCACCTACTCTTGTGCGGAAACAAAGAGAACACACAAACTCAAAGCAAGAACCCCATCGACCTATCGCTGGTGAAAGACACCGATATCCCTAGTGTTATTCAAATGCCAATTATTTGAAAGGCACAAAGTTTTTGAAAGGTTATTTGGACTTAGGGCTTTTGTTTTGAGACTTTCTTCTTCTTTCACTTTTTTCAGAGTTGCTTTTAAAATCTCCCTGTGGCAGCCAAAATCCGATTTGTACGTCAGGCTACGTGGTGTTAAACTTCATGCTCTTCACCCTGTTTATTATTCATAGATATGAATCTGCACTCGGCTCAGAGGTTCCAGATATTGTGAAGTGCTTTGCATGTCAACAATGTCATTGTGAGCCTGTTATCGGTGATCATAAACATATGCAAATGAGCATTTCAGGCCGACTGCGTTCAAAGATGCTGGAGTCTTTCAAAGTCAATTATGCCAATTTATTTTTGAGGTTAAACTCCTTTCTTCTTCAAGTCACATACATTTCTATACACGTCTGGTACATTATGAACAAAAAAACACATAAACACCTTCAAAAAATAGAAAAAAATTAAGATCCAATAATGTTCCTGTACAAAACTAAATTCACAGATCTTTTCACATCACAACTCTTACGAGCACAATCACCAACGCCTGACCAAGAAAAACCAACAAAACGCACATGATATTATGCATGTTTAAAACTTTGACTGCATGGCACAGATTTGGTGATATTTGCAGAAGTGCACTGAAAATAAAACTATTGTAGGAAGGCATTCACTGACTTTGCGACTGTATTTACACCCAATAGCCTTTAGTTCTGCATCATATAAAACTTAATATTTTCCTTTTCTTGCTTAAATGGATGTGGTTGTCAAAGGAAAAAATCTGAATTCAGACATTTGTCTGTAGTTATTAGTGTTCATTGGTATGTTCAGAATAGCAGACTAGCAGACTACCTGTGCTGGTTTTGGTGTCTGCCATCTGCACACCTTTTTTCAATGCATAGAATACTCAGTGGATGCACTGTATTTCATCAAACCACTACACTAAACGGACACTGCCGTTAAACACTTTAATATAAAACATCTAATGTAAAACCAGACATGTTATAAACTCAATTTAATTTTTTTAAATGTATATACTGTATATACGTAGAACTCTTAAAAATGTTGGTACATTTTAAACTAACTAGTGAGCAACACTACTGTTTGTAAAACAAAACAGTATTTTTAAAATGATGCATATTCTTTTATATATGAGTTAAAAAATATATATTTTGGTTTTAAACACAATACACTGCGTAGTTAGCTAACATACTTTTCTGAACATAATGTAAGTATTCCATATGGTATTTTACAATCTGGTCACTTTAATATGTGTTAAAAAAACATAGAAAATGTTTACTTTAAAAGTTAATATACTTATAATAAACACATTTCAAACACAGACATATTCAATTTACATTTTTTATGCCTCTGGGCTGTTTAAAATCATTATGATTCTGGTATAGCTACTATATTTAACAGGAGTTTTTACAAAATAAAAACTTTCAGTCAGCTAAGGCATCAAAAGTTTTCCTCGACATTCTCTTGCGCTGTTTAAGTCCATTTCGTCCAGGCATTCTGCTCCATAAATGTCTTTATTTTGAGACCTCTGTGTGCTTAGATTATCTAGCTAAACATTTACTTGATTTATTAAAAAGAATTGTGGGACTTTAAATCCAGTACTTTTTCATGAGCGGCAGCAGATAAGTTTGTGAAAGACGTTCCTGAACTCCACATTGAAGGCCGTGTAGATGATTGGGTTGACGGCGCTGTTGACGTAACCCAGCCATGTGACCACGCTGATGAGGGTCGGGCCGATGTCACATGCCTCGCAGAGAGCCTTTGTCACATGGACCACAAAAAACGGGGTCCAGCAGGCCAGAAATACACCTGAAGAAGAAAAATGTCACATTCTTAGATATGTTGCATATTTCTAAAGAAAAAAAACCTCATGCAAAGACATGAGCAAACTCTCATCCTCTATGGCAGCTATGACATCTATGGCATCTTTTACAGTTCTTCATGAATACACTTGTGCAATATCCAGCTGATCATGGCTCGATTTCAAACACAATATGGTCGCAATCACAGAGCTTTCAGTCCCATGCAAACAGCCACATGACTTCTACTTGCAGAGACTTCAGCTAGAAAAGCAATTTTAATGTTAATAATCGAGAGCAGCGGGTGTCAAACCACTGAACGTTTTCTAAGTATGCTGTGCCCATCATTTTTGAGGAGCTTCATTACTGTCCAGCACACAATAGCACTCAATTCAATTCTATTTTCTTCAGCATTTATTAATATCTACATATATAGTCTTGAAAAAAAGGGGTGCTTATATTTGCCAAAAATACAGAATTTGCACATATGCAACATATCACATATATGTTTGCTCAGTCTAAGTTACTCCATAAAATTGTTGTATGCATAATTTTAATTAATATAAATTGTATTCATTTTATCCATAAAATCTAATTTTGCAAAACATGTTAAAAATCACGCATAGAAAAGAGACATTTTAAAAATATGTGTGAGAAGCGAGTATGGTACTTACCAACAACCACCGGCAGCACCTTCATGGCCTTCCGTTCCCGCCCGCTAACCCGGTTGCTCTTACTGTGGCGTCGCCCCCTATGAGACCGATGATTCTTGCCCACACCATTCTCCCGCCCACTGTCATCTTCCGTGGCTCTTTCAGGGTTCTCTGCATCTGATAAACTGTCCAGTTGGGTTGTCATGGGGTCACTCTCAGCCCCTGGCATTGGACTTTCCACATGCTCCTCTTTAGTAATATCGAGTGGGGTGGCTGAGGAGACAGGAGTTGTAGGAGATGCAGAAATTGATGCCGGACTTAGACCTCCAGGCATAAGGTACACCACCTTCTCCCTCGCCATTCCCTTCTCTTTCTGTAGTACTGCTCCAAGACGTAAAGACAGGCTTCTCCTCCCTTTGGGTGCCCGGTGCAGATGCGACCGGCTACGGCCTGAGCTCCAACGCTTAAGTCCCCTGAACATCCAGTAGTAAAGCAGAAGCATGACCGGACAAGGAACAAAGAAGGAGCAGATGGAAGAGTAGACCACAAACTGATTGTCCTCCAGCTTACACACGTGAGGGTTCCTATTGGGCACTTGGTTCAAGCCAAATATTACAGGGCTTGCCACACCCAGAGAAAGCACCCATGTAGCTGTGATTAATGCCAGCTGACGAATGCTAAACTGGTTCCTGTTATACTTCAGAGGGACCACCACTGCAATGTACCTGCAAAGAGAAGTCCATTGTCTTTTCATCATAACCACTACTACAATAATCTACATTACAATGTCTATTGTTCTATTCATGTGGTGAAGGACTACGGTGATTGCTCTGGAGAGACTATGGCCAACACGAAACACAAGACTGGAGAATTCTCAAGCCGGATGCCATTGTTTTTGGTTTTGGTTGTGTGCTTTTCTCTCTTTTTGTTTCTTATAGGGTTTGTGTTCCTAGTCACCATCACCTTGTTGACTTGCTCTGTAGTCATGGTCATTAATTTTTGTAAGGCCACTGTGATTAGAACATCTTCAGGCCACATTTATAAAGATCTTCCCAATTTGTTTCCAAATGTGTCTTTGTGCATTTGTATTCATTCTTGTTGTGTCTACAAAAGACTCCAGTTCATCTGCGCAAATAGAGATGTTTTTGTTTTTCATGCGCAATGAAGCCTCAAATTGAAATTGTATGGTTGTCTCTGCAAATTTACAGAGAATTGAAGAATTACAAAGATCTAGAAAATGCTGTACTTTTAAATACAGACCAAATTTCAAGACTTATGTTCATGTGCATAGCACCAACTTCTGTTTGCGCAATAATGCAATTTCTATTGACAGTTGCCAAGGCTTGGTTTGTGTCATGGTCTGGGTCTTTTTTTCCATTATTTATATTCTTTCCCTTACAAACCGTTTGCTTTCATCTTCAGAGACTAGTTCTGAAGAAGAATAGTTCTTCTTATAGTCTGGAGAGTGGCTCTGCTTGCCCTCAATCCCAGACTTCTTTAAGTCAATTCCTTTTTTTGATGTGCTGTGTAATTAATGAAATTAGGCCAAACATCATGCTGGACGGCAGATTTAGTAGCATCCCGATGGACGCTGACCATTCATTACCACTGATTTGTGATTCACTCTCTAACTGCTCTGTACAGCACAATAAGACCTGTTAAATAATATGGATGGATGGATAGGTGTAAAATGGAGAGATAAATAGATAGATGGATGGAAGGACAGACAAACACTTGCTATACCAGTTAGTCTAACTAATCACAATATGAAACTAACTAATGGCATATGAAAATGCTTCAGTGCAATATTTTCTGCTTTCTGAGTTCCTATTTGTGCTTACAGCTTTTGTTTGAAAGGGTTTTTGAAGAGCAGGTGTGTGTGGGTGCATATCTCACCTGTCCACACTAATGGCGCAAAGATTCAAAATGGAAGCTGTGCAGAGCATCACATCCATGGTCATTAGGGCATCACAGATGTACATGCTCAGTGTCCATATGCCACCAAGGAACTAAAAACAGGAAAAAATACATGTAACCACAATGATAAAATTACTCTGGTCAGCATCTTTCAGGCTACAGCTTTCCACTCTTATCCAACATGTCCAGCTCCCTTCAGTCATCTAGCTGGAACATCCCTTACTTATCCAACCTAGAGATATAACCTCAATTAAATACCAAAGGTTAATTGTTAATGTTGCTTACATTGTGATAAGTGAGGTTAACTAATAATATAACTTGACATTAACACCTAACCTAAACAGTTAATATGAATTACCTACTCTTTCTGGACTCTTACTGTCTTACCCATATACATGCGTTTCGAATGTCAGTGGCATAACTGAGTGTCTAAACCCCGGTAGTAATCTGAAATCTGTTACAAAAGAAGAACGGAACCATCTGTGCCCACCTCAGAGTAAACGTAGAGCGGCAGGACCAGCACGGCCAGCAGCAGATCGGCCACAGCCAGGCTCACAATAAAGTAATTGGTTGCGGTTTTGAGGGAGCGTTCGGTCAGCACACTGAGACACACCAGGACATTCCCCAAGATGATGATAAGGATGAGAGGAATGCCACATATCAAAGCAAAGTAGTTGTAGCTCTCTTGGTTCCCTTCTGGGTCTGCAGTGGGCGTCACATTGACCATGGTGCCCCAAAGTTCTGCTGCCAACTTTGATTCAACATCTGTGGAGGGCACGTTGAAGGACAGAGAGACAAGAAAGATTGACATCCGTAGCCTGTTTTGTTGAGATGAATGGGTTTGTGTCTGTGCTGTGTGAAGAAATTTATGTCTATGCTCTTGGCTGTATGTTTGCAGGAGAGATTTTATGTCAGGATGTGATACTAAATATGAACAAGTGACCTCATTTCACAGTTGTTTGTATGCAGAGTGTTCAGAGGTTCTGTCATTTATCTTCTTCATTTCTGACAGTGCCAGACTTGCTCTTTCACAGTGCTTTCAACAGTAAGAAAGAAATATATATATATATATATATATATATATATATATATATATATATATATATATATATATATATAAAAAATCTAAATCTATCTATTATCTAGTCTGTTTAAAGGAGAGCTATGTAAAGAATCACCTTGAACATTACTGAGTATGTTTGTTATGATTCTTTAAAAATCTAACATTTCTCGAGTTTAAATCTGACCTAAACAATATATTGGAGAATTTTTTTTTGTTATAGCTGATAATTTCTGTAAGACGATTCATTATATGCAAAACCATTTCTGCAAGGTTGCAATATGGAACATGTTCGTATAAATACTTTTTTCAAATCTATTTTTGGCTTTTCATTATTATAAAATATGACACTGCAAAGTAGCAGCAATAATGAAACACTAATGAATTCGCACAAAATCCCCAGTAAACTATTTAATCCCTTCATTTTTTTTAACTCGATCATTCATTTAAATTCCTTTTTCTTACTCTCTCTGCATGTCTCAAGTAAGTGCTCACCTTGAGAAGGTGATGAACAGGTAGTTTCGCAGACATTGACAGTGCGTGTGTTGTTCTCTTCTGTCTCTGTGTGCTGTCATCTTCTTCTGAATGAGTTGATTCTCTCCCTCCAGATAAACAGCGGCCATGATGAACAAATGCACACTGCATTTATATCATCTGCATCACCTGGAGAAGAAACAAGTAAAGACTAATGGAATGGCCCTGCTTTAAAAGAAGTCAAAGATTATATAGCTAAACATTTCATAAACCACTTTATATACTGTATAAACAATACTGCTTAACCCAATATATACAGTCATTATCTAAATTAACTTGTGTTTACGCATATATACAGTCAATCCTGGACAACAGGGCCACTGCTAAATCAGGGCAGATGATTAATTAGTCCTGAAATTGAAATTAAAAAATAATTAATAATTTTATATATTTATATAATAATTAATAATAAAATGCAAAAGAAAGTTGCTGTCTGATGAGTTCAAAAGAGTCAATAGAACATGTCAAGGCAATGGATACGCTCTTCAAGGACTGAATTGCTGAGCATCATTTTCATTTTGTAGAATTTATATATAATTTTTTCATAGCAAAGCGTGTAAGAATAGTTGTTGGTTGTGTACTGAAGTACAAAAGCATTATTTGTTCACAGGGTTCAACTCTGTGTAATGTTTTCCTGTGTGCTATGCAGTAAAAGATACAATGTCCATTACACAATTTCTTCTGTGTGTGTTCTTTATCTGTCACTGTCCAACCACAAGACTATAGACAGTTATTAGGTTGTTCACCACACATGTATGTGTTTCAAACTATAAAAATCAGAATGTCATTTTCATGTTATAAAATTAATTTTAGCGATTAAAGGACAACTGGGTTTAAGATCCAAAATGATCCAGTCTACATGTGTCCAAATAAACAGAAATTGACTCTGTATATTGACACTGTAATGTGTCCGTCATAAATCACATTTTTTCTTCAATTTCTTCTTGTCGCACCAAATTTGAGACTTGGTCACCAATGTCAGTGGCATAAAGTAATTTTCCCATCATTTTTTCCCAGTGAGACATATTGGAGTATGGGATCAGAGGATGCTTGGCTTCGGTGATAACAGACTGTTTGAAATTCTCCCCTCCTGTGACAACAGGCGATGGTTTCCATGGCAACAGCCACTCCGCGTGTACCACAATAACGAAGGGAATCACTTGTGAGCAAGTACATAAATAAAAACCCAATCAAATTCGTTCCAGTTCACATCACCCTTTGGCAACTAATGAAAATGTTCAATTAGAGATCGTCTGCTCAGGTCGATGCTGTCGTATTCTCTTCCAGGTTCCTCCATCTGAGGTCAAGTAATAAACAAAGCTGTGTGCTGTAGCCAGTCGGCAGGATGCAGAGTTAAAACCGGAATTTTTCTTGAGCTTTTTCACAATGAAAAAAAAAAATGTTCTAAAATACAAAATTCTGTGTAAGTCTGTGTACTGTACATTTCTATGTTTTTATGTTATTGTATGTGTTTTTTATATATATACTGTGTTCTATTTTATGGCATTCATTGTTTCTTTGTTTCATTGGGTTTCTATTTAATGCCATTCATTGCGGGAAGCAATGCACGAATTTCATTGTACAGGGAACTGTACCAATGACAATTAAAGCTTTGAACTTTTTCTCTCCCAAACACACAATATAAAGTCAATATTAATAAATTGATTTAAACGCTTGCACAAGACAAAAGACAATGGAATTATTGGAATTTGTCCTTGGGCAGTGTAAAGGAAAACAATTTCCAAGCCTGTCAGGTGTCTGTTCGAAGCAGTTTAAAACAGTCTTGCCCCTAACAGCGCTTGCAGCTTGGATCATGTTCCTGTCAGCGTGTGGGCAAACACAGAAATCAAAACACTGTGTGCAATCTACCGGTGAAAGAACCCCAACAAAGACACAAACACAGTGTGCCAGTGGCAGTTGTCTGCCTTGTAATCGATATCTGTGGCTCCCGAACCCAGCGTTCTGCTTGTAAATGTCACATCGGCCAGGACATCCCTCGGTAATGGGAACAGCAGGGAAATAAGGAAAAGACGGACTAACACACTCTGCTGCAAGTTTATCAGAGTGGAACATTCTGCAGACATCCGTCTCACTCTAGTACCAGAACATCTCCCTGCGAGGAGCCAAAAAGCATGAGCCTTGTTGGTCTGTCATGCTGACAAAAGACACCTAGACTCATTTCATTAAAAGGTTTGAAATGCCACTGTCACATTGATGTCTGTCAGTGACTGTGGAGGATGCATCTCATTACTCGCCACCTTCAAGCATGATCTGTTTTTGCACATGCTGGCCTGCGAGACCAATCAGAAGAGGTGTGCTAGCTCCATTACAGGTAGAGGGATCTGCAAAATGTCTTATTTTAGAATACACACTTACAGGATGTGTTGCCATTGCAACCAGGACCATGGAAATGGAACGGTAACATCCTACGAGTGGAATCAGGAAAAAGACTAAACATTGACTCAAATGCAACATTACAAATGCTAAACTGCAAATTTAAAGCAATTATTTTTGTAACAATTTTTTTCGAAATTAGATCATTCTTGAATATCAAAATACCATATTTACCGCCATATTTATTTATTTATTAGGGGGTGGGCGTGTACCCCTGTTATAAAATTGGAAAAAAATAAGTGCTTATATTTGCACAGAAAGGACTGATTTGGTTGTTCAGCAAAAAAAAAAATTTCCCTTCTAGTTCGCCCAATTATTCGCTATATTCCCCACTTGTGTTACTTCTCACCTCGTTCACACTCTGCGCTGTCTGAAGCTCATACGTCAACTATTTTGATGATATGAGCTTTTGTTCTAGAGCCATCATAGTACCGTCTATCAATTCCTGTCTTGGTCTGTTTTTCGTTACTTAGTAACCACGTCTTTTGTGACTTTTGTACCTTTGCAATTTCATACTTTAATATATTTTGAATATATTTACTAATTTTCTGCTTTAATAGTCACACATGTCCAGACAGAATCTGTGTTTCAGCGTAAAAGAGTCTATTCTCAGATTCACCTCGATACAGGTTCCTTCCCTAGCAATGGCTGTCGGCTTTAATTATAGACAGAACATTTCGAAACTGTTAGATTCCTCCATCATGACAAACAATGAAGAGCGATCAAGGTAATTATTGCCTTTCCTCTCTCACACTCGTTTTCCCTCTTATTACAGTGATTTCCCCAGCTAGTCAAAGCTCCACAACATTTTTGAGGTCTTCAAAAACTTTGCCACTATAATTTGGCACTGGAATAAACCACAACGTTTAATAGTTACTGTATTAGCAGGGGTTACGAAGGTTTTTGTTGACTTTTCAGGCTGAAGTGCAGATAAAGCAAACACCAAGCGTGAAAGAGAAAGCATCATGCCAGTCAATGTGTCACTCCTTCAACCGGCTCGTTCTTTATGTTGGAATGTCTGATGGAAAGTGTTTTCACCCTTAAATGGATTGAATCATGATAGGTGTCGAGAGGCGGTGAATCGGGTGATGGCCTGTGGCATTTCCTTTGTGTGGCTGAATGTCTTTTTGAAGATTTATAGCCATAAGGCTCCAGAGGAAAACACAGCGAGATGAATGAGTAGACATTCATGATGAAAATAAAAGCGGCAGAGAGAGGAAAGGCAATGATCTGTGTTAAGGGAGGTGATCAGGTATTAAAGTGTGTAGAATATACGTGGAAGGAGAAAGGTGAGTCATGTGGAACAGACGGTTCATCAGGATTAGATATTCTAGGCAAACCAGAACAAATTTTAGAAAGTCAGCTAAGATATAATCCACTATTCCTAGGACTAGTCCTTTTACTCCCCTCTCTATGGGCAATACAACTAGCCATTGATCTTGTTTGATCTATTGTTTTATTTTTTTTCAACAATGGCATATTTTATTTCTATTGTTGTTTGTCATCCACCCTGAAATTTTTTTTTTTTGCGACAATTAACTTTTATGCGATTAACTATTGATCATTTTGAACTACGCAATTCTTTTAAATTGTTTTGGTTAAAGTAGTTTTTATTATGACCTGTGACCTAATAAATAATTATGTTGTCTAATGTAAAAAAAAACTTTTTCTTTACTTTTCTGGTTAAATTACATTTGTTTTCTCTTAAAAATAATATTATTCTTTTATTTAGCAAAACCAGAAACTCCAAGGTCGTTTTTACTTGAGAATAGTTAAAAAACTCTATTCTAGTCTTAAAAACTCCACCTCCCTAAAGGCCTTGTGCTCCCATGAGACTTTGCACGCCAGACTAAAGCTGAGCTTGATTTTTGATAGACGTCAATATCCGAACAGCATTGTTTAGCTGCGGCAGACAGAGCGATTTGATTTTGATTGACTCCAGTGTTTTTCATTGTGAACTGTTTTCTTTCTGCTCCGAAGCTTTTGCGTTATGGGCTCATTTTCAGGCACTAACCATTAGCCGTTAGCGCGGATCTACCGGATGCAATATGGTCTGTCTGACTAATGTTACTTTATTTCTTCTATTGAGCCAATAAAAGCTTATGTGCATGTCTGCCTCCGGAGCCATTATTTAAAAAAAAAAAAAAAAAAAGCGCACATGCGTTCCGCTGCATAAAGACAATGTTTTCCTGTTTATTTGTGATTGCACCTGACTTGAAATATCAAAATTTGAAAATGGCGAATTTAAGCACCCCCAAGTTTTTGAGCTTCTAAAATTGGAACAAAAAGGGGTGTTTTTATTCATGTAAGCGGAGTTTATAATTTACAGTCGCTCTGTGTAGCCAATATGTTTAGCCTTTTTCAATGTTTGATTATTCATATGCCAGTATTAATTTTTCATGATATAAATTTAAACATACTCTACCGTTCAAAGTTTGGGTTGACCTAGACAATTTTGTGTGTTCCATGAAAAGTCACACTTTATTTTCCAAGTACAAACATAGTGTCACGCCCATGGACGCTCAATGACTAAAAAATCCAGGATTCAGAGTTTCGTGTATTTCCTGTGTTTATGTAGTCACATGATTCATTGCGTTCACCTGTTGCTCTTGTTTGTGAGTTTCTCATTATTAAATGTGTGTTTATTGTGCACTACTATCTCCGGCTCTCCTGTTCTGCACCAAATCGTAACAGATAGACTGCTTACAGCTAGAATAGTCATTTACCACATTAGCAATGTATAGTGTATTTCTGATTAAAGTTATTTTCAAAAATAAGGACAATTCAAAGTGACCCCAAAGTTTTGAATGATAGTGTACATTAAAAGTGTGTTTGTTGTTTTTCAGTTTTTAATTGCATCATTTTATTTTTTTGTTTTGCTAATTTGTTTATTACTTATTGTTATTTTTCTTTGGAATTTTTTCATATTTGTTTTGGATTTTGGTATATAATTTGTCATTTTTTATGGACATTTCATTATTGTGTGTCCCTGGTGGCCAGTGAGACCATAAACAAGTCTCCTCATGTGAATCCTGTGGTGTGCTTGAGTCATCACCTAGTGTTGCTTGTATTTATGTTGTTGTTGTTGTTGTTTTTTCAGCCACCAAAATGTATTGACTCAGGGCAACTTACTGATAAGCAATCTGAAAATTAATGGAGTTGTATGTAATTTTTGTGAAATTCAAGACAAGTAGTGCAATGACATGGGATATTTAGACATGGTTTTGATGTAATTGACAAAAGCCGCCTACAGTGGTTGGCTTTATTAAATTACATCATCTAAACAGAGAGTGTGATAAGACTTCAGCTTTGATTCATGTCATCCTGACAGATAAATGAACACATGCTTCACACAGCATTTGATTCTAGGCAAGCGGGCCTGCTGTGAGATCCGGATCATTGATCTCAGTCTGATAGATCCGCTTCGGGGTCATCTCAGGCTCTTTCACGGCCATTTAGCATTCAACACACAATTGAATTGTGGTGTGACATCACAGACTCAATGCATTATTATTACAGTTCATGACCTGCAGTGTGAAAGCAAATCTCGGCCCTATTGGGAATTGTTGGCACCCACATGAAACCTCATTGGGGCGGTGGATGAATGGTTTGCTTGACTCGCCTGTGTCACACTCTATCAGAGACGGGGTCGTCCGACTCATTTAGAAAGGAAGAAAACAGAATGATGGGACAAACTAATTTCCAATGTGATAATTATTCAGATGTCTGGATGAGACATGTGCGAGTAGCGAATCAAACTCCAATCTGATTCTTTAGCGGCTCAGTGTGAATTGATTCATCTCACGGATCAAATCTTTTTTTTTATAATTGCATGAGAAAAAATCCTCAAACCATTTTAGTTTTTTTTTGCTTCCTCCTGTTTATTTTCAAAGAGAACAACAACTTCAAGCTGAAAAATTGTTACGGCAAGAAATTAGAAGACACCGATTTTCTCATCAGCGTTTGTATTAATGACACCAGACAGACTTTGTCACTGTTGACAAGCAGGAAAACACTCACGTTTGGCTTGGTCACTTCAGTTTTTCATACCGTCATTCACTCTAGACGAAAAAATAAAAGTCTTAATCGTGCTTCCCCGGTGTACCACTGTTTTGTGAAAGAGAGCATCTGCTGTAAACTAGAATCCATTCATCTGGAAAGCTCTTCAATGATTCTATCACACTCCAACACACGCTACCTACTCTATTAACCGTGGTGAAATTGCTTTCGAATACACCAATGGCAATGTTGCTAAGCGCCGTCTTACGTCTCTGCTGTTCCCGTCCCAGACTCCACCAAGTGGCCTAGACGTACAAGATATGATTGACCTTTTCCAGCTTTATCAGCGTCTCGATGGATTTATGAGTCTGGCACCCAAGAAGCTTCTTGTAGAAGCAGATGTTTGGCCTACAGCCAGCAAAGTTTCTTCAAGACGTTGGCCATTTGTATTCATTTATTCACTCAGCCCTGTGTTCAATCATTTATATGTTCGCCATTCCAATTCGCAATATATTTCTGCATTCAGAAGATGCAGAAATGCAACGACTCGCATTGCATTTCAGTTCAACTTTACAACCATTTTTGTTTGGGCTATGAATTGAACTCTTGACCACAAAACACAGTGAACAGAATATTGTTAAAAATATAAAAATGCGTATAGTTGTAATGTAACAAAACATATAGTTTGTTTATTTTGTTTGTTGATATGCATACCTATAAATTTAACATTAACAACAAACTTAAATAACCAAATGTAACAATTGCATCTTTTGATAATTTATTAGGTCATGTGCTCTAGTGTTTAAACTAGCTTTTCCCGGGTTTTACTAGGTCATGAGTTTGAATTGAGTCAGAAAAAGTGTTTAAAAAGTCAAAAAAAAAAAAAAAATGTTTGATATTAAAGTAAAAGATTCATAACAAAATAGTGTTGCGTTGAGATGTCATGCATGATTTTGTTTTTCATCGTGTATCTCACACTTTCTGATAGCTTTTGTTTTTTTGTATAGTTCATACAGCCCACAAACCCAGCAATCATATAATCTAATCTCTACCCCCAGCGCTGAGGGGCGTTTGACAGTTGTCGCCGAGTGCCTGAAATAGAAATTTCGATCCTGCGTTTCTCAAGAGATTCTTCAGACGAGAAACATAATTGTATGTATTACACTATTCAATGGCAGCGTGGGGCTGGTACGGAGGTGGTGTAGGCAATAAATAAAAAGTCCGCCCAGTTGTCCACAGTACCATAGCAACAAACCTGTGGATTTTACTACCAGATGGCCGTAAGACATTTAAGCTCTTATGTTCTGTGCCCATTCAGCCAAAAGAATCGTAATTGCTCAGGTCAGTGACATAAAAAGACACAGGATGTAATCAATGCCGTTTCCCTCAGAGGAGGGCCA
The DNA here is from genome assembly GCA_028031935.1 of Paedocypris micromegethes. Lineage (NCBI taxonomy): Eukaryota > Metazoa > Chordata > Actinopteri > Cypriniformes > Paedocypris > Paedocypris micromegethes. Next base: position 12,695,071 of record CM051496.1, read on the forward strand.
AAGGTCACCAGATGATAGCCATCGAAATGACCAATCGTCATCTAATCACATGCAATGATCAATTCAGGAGTCATTACCGGACATTCTGCAGATACAGAAGTAGGAGAATATAATCCTGCTGCCCGAGTGTTTGTGCAACAGGTGTCAAACCTCAGCAGATCCCGGATCAGTCCACTGAGAGCGGTAGCACTTCACACAAAACCTCAATCTGTGAAAGTGTGATTCTGACCAGTCCAGCAACATAGTGACAGCGTCGGGGGCAGGAGGCAGGAGATTGAGGAAGAACGGAACCTACAATCAGACTCTCCGTCTCCAAACCTTTTACTGTGTCACTTCAGCTTCACCAAACCTTTTACAGTTAACACATCACCATGTTCCTATTGTCTTATTTTTGTCTTAATAATATGAAACAGTCTGTTTGATCATTCAAAAAACAGAACATTTTTGCATTTACACTTTTTTATTTACTTAATTATAATTGAATTCATTTAAGAACTGCTTAATATTACGTCATGCTTATTGTTTCAGTTTGTGCTTAAAATTACAAAGTATTACTCAGTATTTATAAATGTAATGCCTAATCAAATATTCAAAAATGTAAAAAATGTAAAAAACTAAGATGAAAATGTCTCTTGTTTTTGTTGTAGAAACTAGATGAACTCTGTCTCAATTGTGTGAAACGCAGACAATCACACTCATGCATATTCAAACCCTTGCTTTTGATTTGCATAATCTAAAAGGCTAATTTATTTTCAATCAAGTAAGGAAATCGACATGATGTCAGTTCTTTCATGAGCACACCTTGTGTTCTGTCGTGTGTATGTGGCATCATTCTCTAAACCCAGGTCAATTAGAAAACATTGGGCAAGTGAACCAAAGAGAAAAGAAAACTTTATGGTAAATAAAAATCTTCCTACCTGAAGCACAAAGCTCAAATAAATCAGAAATCCATTAAGTGAGTCCTGATGGAGTCAATGCAGAGGTCAAAGCCGAGTCTCCTGTGTCAGTCTGTTCTCTTTCCTTCAGAAAAGTGCATCTTCCATTGTGGGAGTCTCTGCGCACTCACTATGAACGTTCTCCTCTGAAAGTTTCCTCGGACCACAGATCTGTGGCTTTTTATGCGCCGTCTCGCTCTCTCTCTCTCTCTCTCTCTCTCTCTCTCTCTCTCTCTCTCTCTCTCTCTCTCTCTCTCTCTCTCTCTCTCCCTCCCTCAGTTCATTAGCTGCCGTCTGTGGAGAGGATGAGAGAGCATCCCATTCTCATCTCTCTTCTGTCTGCTCTCAATAAGCTCTCGGCTTCTCTCTCCCTTTCTCACCTCTCTCTCGTCTTCTTACCACTGACTCTTGTATAGGTCTATTTCTGTCTTTTCTTGTCTCTCACAGTCTCTCTTTACACCTGTCTGTCTGGATCTTTCTGTTTCTTGTCTTTTCACTCTTTCCCTGCTCTCTTCTCACATCTAATTGGTCATGGTCCACCTGTGGCCACTGCGATTGGTTTGTGTCTTAGAACAGCTGTTGACCAATCACTGACCCTGAAACCAGCTTCTGCTTCTGACACACTGAACTGTGAGTTGCAGCGGACGCTCCATGGCTTCGTGTCCTCTGTGTCATTGACTTCAGGCTCCGGTTTGAATTAATTTACCGAGTTCAACTAGTTAGCCCGGATTACGGCTGCTGGCCATGCACTGACCCTTTTTGTCTCTTTTATTCATTTCATGGTGAACCCACAGGAGGGTTAATCCACAGGACCAGGCTTTCTGGGGAATAAAAACCGGTGAATTGAAATATTTGAAAGATTGAATTGACCGTACAACCGTACAACAAACAATTGAAAGAGACCGTATTGTCATAATATTTGTGTACGAGTTGTTGGTCAATTTGCTATTAATTACGCAATTTTTTTATTGTCTTTAAGCAGTGTGCTTATTAATACAATATTAATAACACATTTTTTTATTCATAGCGTTGGACATGTTTTATATTTTGATACATTGTTTTTATTTTTATTCAGTGTAGATATTTTTTTTATTCTAGATTTTCTTTTTTGCACCAAACAAAGTAGTGCTTCTAATTTCATTGTTCAATTTTATTCCCAGTGACAATGACAATGACCCCAAGACAAAATCACATCTACAGACACACATACAAACAACATCACATAAACACACATGTGTCTGAAAAAACACATGCCCACATACAAATGCAACACACATAACAATCGTGCCGCAAGGCAACCTTGAGAAAGTCATCATGACAAACTGTCTTATTATTATTGATATTTAAAATAAATCTAAATTAATTGTGTATTCATTTCACTAGACCTTAATGTGTAGCTTTGATGTAGTTGTTGTGTGTTCCACGATCACAAAAAGCAGTAAACAACGGGCATCTTCAGTCCGTAATTGCTCAGTCATTACACTGATTAGATAATCACTTGTCTACGATTGCAAACGTTTCAGAGACGCTAGCTGAGCTCGACTTGAGCGGAGGAGAGCGCTCCTTCTGCAGCAGGAAGCGACGTGTCACTCAGAGATTTCACGCAGGATCACGCCACTGACGTCTGTTGGTCTTTTATTCTTTCAGTCTGTTTCAATGGCCTCATGCATGGGGAAAAAAAAACAAAAAACAAAGCATGATTGTGTAGTTCCTTTTCGTACAACATCGGCTGCGTTGTCCCTTTCAGGTCAAGAAACCAGTGACAACTTACATGAAAAACTTGTTTTTTTTGCTCAACTAAAATTTGTCGTAATAATTCACAAGTAATAGACTAATAGCTGAATGTAGAAGAGTGATGAAATCATTGTAGAAGTGATAAATTGCAAAGATTTGTCTTTCTCATTCTTGTTTTCTTTGTTTCTCCCTCTCACATCTCTCCCTCTAACCCCGTCTCTTCATTCTTTCCCGCCTTTCTTTTTTTCCTCACCTCTGTGTCTCTCTTTCTATCTCTCTCTCACTTCTCTCGTCCACCCTGCTTTTATCCCCACTCTCTCTCTCTCTCACCCTCTTTATCTGTCCCTCTCTGTCCTTCAATTTCTCTCTCTCTCTCTCTCTCTCTCTCTCTCTCTCTCTCTCTCTCTCTCTCTCTCGCTCTATTTCTCCCTCTCTCTATCTCACTCTGTCTTTCTCGCTCTATCACTCATTGTTGTGAAAAATTAATTGAGTTTTCCTCCTGTTCCTCAAATGTGAGGTTTTGACGCCGTTGCCATTTCAGGATGTGAGAAGAGAGGAAGCAAAAGTCACATGCGATGCTTTACATTCACTTTTATTCATTCATCTATAAAAACGTGCAGAACAAAAAATGAGACTCATTACAGTGCAAGGCAAAGAATAACATTAACATTTTTTGACCTACATTTTTGTTATTGACAACCGATTTATGCTTGTGACTAGTAAAATAATGTTTTTTTTTTGCTGATTTGGCAAAATTCATGCATTACTATTAAATTCAATTCAAACTCCAACTTCTAATGATGACATTTTGTGAATAAAGTTTCATCTTTCTGAACTTATTTGAATCAATTAATTAGTCAATTTTAGATCACCTTATAACAATTCCTTGGTAAGATGAGAAGGAGGCAGAAGGAGAGAAGCTTGATCACTTCACCTTCACTTACACTCATGTATTTCCTCAGTCTACGTCTCTTTCATCCAGGCACTTAGATGGTTACCAGGGAGATTGGCTTCATTTGTCCTTCCTCCGTCCCTCTTCGCCCGGCCTCTTCCTAGTTCTTTATACCCCTGTTTGACCCTGACACAAAAAAGACAGGAGGAAAACAAGACAGGTAGATTCATCTACTTCCCGCTCTTCAGACACGTCAACACACACAACAGCCATTTATAGGGTGACTTTGTGTTTTGTGATGGGGGAGAGTGACGGTGTGTTATGCTCACTGCGATCACTCACCAGCAGAGACGACAGCGGTCAGAATCATAAGACAGTGTGCAGTCAAGGAGATCCTTGGTGGTTTTGACTCACTGTGAATGTTGTGCAGAAAGACGTATTAGCAAAGTGCATGTGCCTACAGTAATACATATACATGTGCACGTATATTGAATAGGCTACATTGGAGTCACTTCCTCTGAGACGATGACGGAAATAAAAGAGCGGGATTTGAGAACGAGTGAGTCATTGCCTTTTTTCTAACCTTTAGCTCATATAATTATAGTGCAGATGTAGTAATAATGGGCTGATTAGAATAAAACAGCTGCATTTTCTTTGATTGCCCAAGACTTACTGAAAATTAATAAAGTGTGCTTCATTACTCATAATTAAGCCTTCTTTTAATATGCTCATTTGAGTAAAATATCACGTCAAAAATGCTGCTCAATAGAAAACTGGATGGCATTTGTTAGCTTTCAAACATCATCTTTTCATAGCATTTACTTAATAATTAATTATAGTCAATCATTCATTTCTTCTGCCATTTCATACAAAACATATATGTACCTATACTGTATGTATATTCATATTTTATGTTGCCACGCATTAATCACAGTTCTGTGGTCAGCGCAGGAAAGGACATCAGGCAATTTAAACATCGTCAATCCGTCCTAGATCGCACAAGGACACACGTATGCGTTTTCACCGATGAGAGGCCTGTTGAACGAGAGAACAAACCGAGAGAGGTCAAAAACACCCAAATACACACAACACCTGTCCGTACACCATGTATCACTCAATCCCCTCAGCTGAAGGACACAGCGCAGAACACACACACACACACACACACACACACACCTCTATCTTCCTCACTGTATGTGATGTGTGTATGTGCCTCTGACCTCCCTCTGCCTATCGTGTTTCAATTACTGCCCCCCGTGATATTCACGTCTCTCTCCATGCAATCTGCAGCAGCGCTGATGTGGCCTTCCCTCAGTAACCATAGTGGTTTTATCGTCACGGAACTTAAACCATGATGACTTGCTTTTGCATGAGCCCTAGAGCGCAAAGTTGGGTTTGGGTTCATCTCACACACAGTAAACTAGTATAGACCACTGGAGTTCCTCATAAGACTATTCGTTTTACTGTGTGGCCTAGATTTTTAAACTGTGCAGATTTGAATGACATTTACAATTGTGTTCCAGTCACAATCTTGCTACTCGGCTCCTCCTGGCAGCGACAAGTGGAAACCGTAAGACTGATGGCTTGACCAGCTGACCACTCTTCAACAAAACCGCTGTAGGCATTTTCCTATCAGTTCAAAAGCTGCCAAACCGCTCAATTAATTTGGAAATTAAATTATAAACTATCCATCTACTGCCTCGATGTTAACGGCACATTCACTTAAGCACGCAGAAACAGTAACTACTAACTGGTATGAACTTCACTACCCTTTTACTATCCAATACCACTCACACTGTTTGACAAGTTCTGTGATGCCCATCCAGCTTCACCGCACTTGATAAAACAATTCGCAAACTCTTTAAAATTTTGTCTGGGTTATTGCTCCATAGCAATAGAATCTTTACTTTGCAAATTCAAAATAGTCAAAAGGCACATACATCCCCCAATCCACACAAGACAGACGCCCTTGTAACCCTCTTTTTTATATTCCATTTTTGGAGAGTATTATATGGAGCATTCTTAGCATGTCTGAGAGACCGACTGATCTGAATCAACATTTCGGAAACATATTCCTGTCTCCAGTCGAAGCAGAAGTGATATTAAAATCTAGATTACAAAGAGACTCAACAATCTTTCTACACTTGTCCTCAGGGGAGCTTGCCTTTTTCGTAACTATGAAAAAAATTGGGTCCTGTTAATAATGTTATTATTAATAAAGCTGTTCCCCAGATTGTGTGTACTCAGAATTGCCCTACAAACTATATGTTTTGGTAAAATCATGTCATACAGATTACGTTATAATAAAATAATAGATGAATGAATTATACTTGCACGTATTGCATATAAAGTTGCTGTCAGCTCCCAATGGGCTTTTTAAAAGGTGAACAAACTGAAACAGACAGAAAGACAGAACTTCCAACTGCCTTCTCCATTTAACTGTTTAAACACAATACGCCACGGCAAACCTCGACTGAGGTAAAGGTTAAAACCTTGTTGCCATTTTCATAAGACGACATAGACCTAATTCAGGCTGCAGGCAAAGGCTCTGCTCAGATATCTGCTTCCTGTAGAGCTCACTGGACTTTATTTCCAACAAAAGCACAAACAACTGCCGTGGATAAAAAAAGCCAGAGGGTGGCTTAACTTTTAAAGGTAAAGCCTTGCAGGGATTGAACCAGAACATGTTGCGAACATGATGTCATGTTTTGCCGCAAAGAGTTTTACGTTTACGACTTATGCTCTGTATAAGTTTGTTTTCTTTGCATACAAACATGTTATATTTGTATTAAAATAGTATATTGCTTAGGTAAACCTTGTGACGTTTATATAAACCTTTAAATATTTTTTTTACATTTTGTAATTATATTCAGATTAACTATATTTTGTATTTTTGCCTTTTCTGTTTTGTATTGTATTTTTATATATTGCTTTTAATTTTTATTTTATTCAGTGTGTACATTTAAACTTTTTTTTTCTGTTTTGCACCAGACAGAGCAGCCACTCGAGTTATTCCTGGAAAAAGAACCCATGACAGGTGTTTTTAATACAAACAAGCTTGCTAAACAAGTTAAAGGTGTATGTTTATTGGATTATCCATTGTACCTTTTGACTTCAAGTGGTTCTTTATTTCCATTTGCATGCACAGTGGTACTGTAAAGCTATGAAGCTACTTTTTTTAATCAAATGTGCAACAGCTTTCCTATTAAGATGTAAGCGCCTCACATTTTTTATGAAAACAAAACCCAGGTTGGAGGATCTGTGTTTGTCTGTGAAAAGCAAGCGACTGAAAGGTGCTTAAGCATTTAAAGTGGCCTCAGCTTGGTCATACTTCACTCAGCCGGCTTTCCTGAGCTTGAGATCCATCCATCCATTGAACACATTTCCGGTACTTAAACATCTATTTTGCAGTAGATTTGTGCTTGACGTGATAGAGGTGGCAGGCAGCAAATTGTGGAGGACAAAAAATCGTTTCAGAGCTTCATTACATAGTACATTAAACTCAATTAGAGTGTTAGGACCTGGTCTAGTACCTTTTTTTTTTTTGCAAGACTTTGAAAAACCTCACTAAAAGAGCTACAGATTCATTTAGTGATTTACATAATTTATCTTTAATGCATCCACTTTTGTCTTTTTCACACTTTACATTGATTCGCTATAAAAAACAAGAGGAACGAATTCAGGACTTGATTCATGGTTGTGGTGGATCCGCTATGGATCTTTGCCAAACTCACCAAATAAAATCACAAAGAAAAATGGTAAGTTCAATCACAAATGTGACCACAAATTAGCAAAATGCACTCACTCTCCCAGCCACTCCCTCCGCCAGTCTCTCACACTGTCAGTAACTCACAAACACACTTACTCTCTCACCCATCCACTCACTCACTCACTCACTCACTCACTCACTCGCTTAGTCACACACACACACACACACACACACACACACACACACACACACACACTCAATGAAATTGATCACCACCTTATTCATTCACTCAATCACCTCCACTCACTCACTCACTCACTCACCCACTGACTCACTTGCACGTTTTACTGACATTTCAATGCATAACACTGTATGGAGCCGAAATATGTGCCATTAAAATATGTGATTTAGAAAAGAAAAGCAAAAGCATGTGGATTTACATTTTATGTAAATTAAACCCAGTAAATATAAAAAGGCTGTGAAATAATAGCCTAAAATGCTATTAAAGCAAGATCGTCAAGCCGAGCAGTTGTGCACATTTTCCCTCTGTAATGTGATTCTTCCGAGCACGTGCTGTGAAGGTCCTCGACACCAAAAACTGCTCAATGGAAAACACGCCAGTGTCATTAGTTTTGCAAAACGTGGAAGTAACAGCTGCTTTCTGCTTCTGCACCCAGAATAGATGTTCCTTCTTCAAGCTGACAAAACTTCAGCTGCAAATGTCTAAACTTCAGGCGGATAAAAATAGAGAAAAATTATTCTCTCCATAGCTGGTTTTGTGCTGTTATATAAGTTGTATATAAAATGTAGACAAATTCTATACTTGAGTGAAAGTATAGTTACTGGTTGACACACACCTTTACTGGGAAAAAAATACCTGTAATACCACCAAAGCTGTAAGAAAAATAATAATTGTATTTAATGAACATTAATCATTCCTCCACAATTTCACAGATTACCCCCATTATGCAAACGTCTTCTGTTCGTCATTGGTGCTTTAGGATGACATCACTACTGATTTAGTCAATGCCCACCATGTATTAGACCAGGGGTGCCAAACTCATTTCGCATAGCGGGCCACATACGACCTAAGAAGATGTCAGGCGGGCCGGACCATTAAAATTATACAATACTCTGCATTAAATATCAAAAATATCATGTATTATCTTTGTTTTGGTGTAAAGAAGCTCAAGAACATTAGGAACATATTGATTTTTAAAGAACTATGCTTTTACAAAACATTCCAAGAATTTCCTCATAATTCCTTACAAATGTGCAATTTACCTTTATAATTCACATTTAGGCATTGCAACTTATCCCACTGATTGTACAAAGGCACACAACTTAAATTGGTAATGAAAAATATAGTATTGCACTTTTAAAGACTTTTAAAGAACTGAATTTTAAACCACTTATATAAAATATAAATTAAATTCCTGCATACACCTTACAAACTAAGGAGAGTGATATTAAATGTGCAATGAAGAAAGTCACGCTCGTAAACTTCATAAATGAAACATGCAATATTTAAATGCAAACAGTATTTAAGCCTTAAATACTGTTTGCATTTACACTATTTATCTATCTTTCTCCGTTTGGAACATTTTGATTAATGAGGTTGTAGCGGATAGGTAGCGGATAGCACCTGTTTTCCGTTCTTAACAAGATCATCCGTCTCAGTGATGCAGCGTTCTACTCCGATGGAAACGAGCGGACAATCAATGAATTGCAGCAAAAAAAATTATTTATTTATTTTTTTTTTCTATCTTTTTCCAAACAATTCGGCGGGCCTGATCGAAACAATTCCCGCGGGCCGTATGTTTGACACCCCTGTATTAGACCCTCCCATTGATGCTGATTGACAGGTTACGTGACCTTGTGAATGGACCTCTAAAATTGACATTGCAAATGTTTTGTCCGTTTCTCCATTGGCGCTTTAATTTTACACACCTATTGCATCCACCACAATGTAAACACAATGTGGAATAAAATTTGCTAATTCTTTACAAATTGGTCCAAAATATTGATCCATACAACTTTGCTTCAGTGTCACATTGGTGTGTGTAACGCAACTTGTTAAACTAGAAACTTGCTTTACCTATAAGTGTCAGTATTTTTATACAAGAAATGTTTCGAACAGATTGTACTCTGGACATAAAGATTGATAAAAACATATAAAACAAATGATCTTATTCGCAGTATTTCAGTAAAGGGTTTGAATTCAACATCCTTGCTTTTCACTTCAACTGACTAACACTCATTATGAGCCGGGTTTGCACTTTACCTTGCATTGTTCTGAAGCAAGACGTCCCTTGAATAAGAGTGGCGTGTAAATGAGCTGCAGAACAAAGAGACACATTACCCAGAATGCCTAGCTCCCATGTTCCACTCCAGGTCACGGAAACAAATCTCACCCAAGAGAGTTTTTGAATCACAAGCCTCAAAGGATGTGACAATGCGGCAGACATGTGTAAAGCATGCTGGCGTCCATCACAATGACCATTCAAAATTCATATCTGCATTTGGACACCACACCTGGAGAAAGAAAATGGCGTCGGTGCAAAGGTGAGAACAGCTTCGCCTTCTTGTTTTTCAAATTGTTCCCAGATCTGACTCTATTTGGGACTTTAAAATGTGACTGCTGGTGTCTAATTACTGTAATAACCAATGACAAACAAAGCCAAACTACTAACTGGCTGCTTCAAGGCCCGGTGACCTGGAACCAGGGATGTGCCTTGTGACACTTTTTAAAAATGTAAAAACTTTTTTTGTTCTTTCTTTTTGTTGTGTTATTTCTTATATGTGTTTAATGTGTTGTGCCAAAAAACAACTTTGAACAAGATTGAAATGCATTGTACAATTTTGAGACCACAAGTAGGACACTAGGAGTGACAGTAATCATTCTTTCAATATATAATTGTCACAAATCCTCCGCCTACACTGTAAAAACTAATACCCAGATAAAAAGTGAGGCAAGTGGCTGCATGGGCATTTTTAAGTTGAATTAACTTCCAGCCTTTTTTAAGTATTATAAACGCTCTAATTTTATGTAAAACAAAAGCAACAAAATCAAGTTGAGTTAACTAATGGGTCTAAAATTACTCAGATAAACCGATTTTTATTAAATTGAGGTAACTTATTTATAGGTTGTTATATGTAACCTGTACTAATTTTAAAAAGGTTCTTGGTAAAAATAATATATATATATTTAAATATTTAAAATATATATAATATATATATATATATATATATATATATATATATATATATATATATATATATATATTAAAAAATAAATATATTTTCTCACCAACAGATTCCACTCAAATAGATAATTCAGATAAATTAAGACATTTAACAGACAGAAAACCATGAGTGAAATCCACCTCAACCTCATTCTGAAGAGCAGTAAACACATTGATGATAAGACGGTTATTTACATTATTTAAACATATTGTCATATTTTAACATGCATCGCTTCAATGTATCCTTGTTACAACAAAACAGTTAATTTAAAAATGTTCATGCTTTATTTTAAAGTTTAAATAGAGTTAAAAAACTTAAGCAACACATGCAAGCTTCTCATTGGCTCTCCCAAAAATATTGATTATCCAATTATTAGGCAAAGTCACGCTCAATTAAAATAAAAATAAAATGTGTAACACTCAATTATAAAAATCCGGTTTGATCAACGGTTTGATAAATCATCCCATGTCAACTCATACTTACAACATTTCTTTAACACAAAAGTCACATACAAGAAACTACTCAAACAAATTGCATTAATTGAATTCCAAATGTATGGTTACATAAAAAAACGTCTTGGCTACTTGCGTAACCTCTGTTCCCTGAATAGGTCAGGGAACGAGACGTCAGTCAGAGACCTGACTATGGGATAACGGATGCTCCGCCATTCGCAATCACTCTAACAACCGGCCAATGAACGGTCAAGTTCAATGGCTGCATGAATTTGCATGCCAACTTTGACCCGTATCAGCTGGTATAAAAGGGCGGTGGCGTGCCACATGCAAATACCTTTCTGATGATTGAAGCGTTCGGCGGTTTCATCTCTTCAACCAAACTCATAGTCATAATCTGACTGACGTCGAGGTGACCAGACTATGAAAGGGAACAATATATTTTAAGTAAAGATGAAATATTTTTGTAAATTTTTTTGAAAAATGAATAAAATAAACTAAATTGCTGTTAATTAAAGGACATAAAACCTACTTTGAGGGTGTAGCACTTTTTACAGTGCCGTGTACGTCATCATCTCTGAATGCGGATTCCCCCACCAGCTGCCCAGTATCAGAATCAATTTGCTTCATCCGCCAATCAATCTGACCCGGATCGGCCACTCCTGACGTCAGCTTCACTGTGTGTAAGTTCACTTTACTCGATGGTTAAATGCAGAGCAGACTTTTGATACGGTCCCTAGTGGAGACTCTCTGAGAGAAGGTCACATGTCAAAATAATTTAATATATATTTCAATAATAAAAAGTGCAATGAAAATTTCTAATTTAAAACATTGGCGTACTACTTAGATTTTTTAATGGGATTCACTATGACAGACATGCTGGCTGCACAACACTTGGATACCAAACTTTAAGAGTCTCTGAATGTATCAGCTTCTGTGATCAATTACACGGCCTTTTTACTGAGCACCAAATCCACTGCATTGACAGACGCATTAGTGTTTGCAGGTTATCAGACAGGCACTTCTGCTGTCTGCAACAGGAAGACCAGACAATGACCTAATGGGGTTTTCATATCTAATCACGCATACTGTGATGGTAATTAGATAATGTGTGTGAAGGTAATGTTATCCATTAGTACTATATCTATTCAAAGTCTAAATGCTTTAATGTTCTCATTTTTTGGCGCGTATTAGATATAACCTATTAATTAACATTTTTATAACTGTAGATTGCAATCTTAAAATAAAAAAAAAGCATTAACACACACGCATTGTATTTAGTGCAAGTAAAAATAGTCTCTAAAAAGTAATAAAAACAGTACATTAATAGTACAATATTGTATGTTAAACAATAAGCGTAAATTACACGTAAATTGGGCAAATAAAGTAAATTACACATTTAACTTATGTTATGCCATTTACATAAATTACTAATACTAAAGTAACTAAAAATAAGTATTATTTATAACTGTAAATAGTACTAAAAATGATTTTGTCTTCTGAAAATTTCACGTGTCCCTGAGCTCTCAAATGCCATTTCACAATTCGGGTCTAATCCGAACGGCCGGTGTTATTGCCGGTCAGGGTCTGAGTCACCGTGTCTTCAGGTGTTGCCCACGCGAGACTCCCACAAGAAGCACAAACTCTCAGTGATAAATTTGGAACAATATTCTGGACAGAACTCTGGAGTTACCAAAATGCATTCATAATTGCATTTTCAATGTGTTGGGCATTTAATACAGCTTGCATGAACAAGCAAAACCCAAACGCAATTAAATTTGTGCTACAATTAGAGCTGAAATTCCAGATGGAATTTGCAAGGTCTGTTTGCGAGGTCACACAACCGGCCATTCAGCTTCAGCGGAAGGGTCTACTACACAGTGGGATGTCAGTTGTGATGACTAAAATAAGAGATAAATTGAATAATTGAGATAATCTGTGAATTTGAAGAAGAAACGTCTATTGTACCAATGTACCAAATTAAAACGTTGGCATTAGCGTTTGAAAATTGACACACTCGGCACCACCAGATCACAAACGCAATTGTGAACACAATGGGCAAACTCCTGAATAAGACTGATATATATACGTAAATTCAGGCACTTCTGTATATATATATATATATATATATATATATA
>CM051496.1:12711803-12787752 GCA_028031935.1 Paedocypris micromegethes
TATATATATATATATATATATATATATATATATATATATATATATATATATATACTGACACAATTGCATATGTAAGGTAATATGTAAAAAAACTCAGTATTAGTTGCATTTATGCTCATTTATTATTTTAGATACTTTATAGATTCTTTTTAGAGTTAGCAAATACATAGGAAAGGATAGACTTCATTAAGACTACATTCGGGAAGATTAGTAGTCGTATTTAGTATTTTGTATTTTGAAATAAAAAAAATATATATATATGTTTGTCTGTGTGTCCCGCTCTGTGGTTGGCCACCAATCCAGGGATGTGTATCCTGCCTCCGGGCCCATTCATGCTGAGATAGGCGCCAGCTCCCCGCTACCATGTAAAGGACTAAGCGACAGAAGGTGAAAAAGATGAAGATAAAGATTATTATGCTTGTCTTAAATTCAGAGAAAGCCAGAATATATGTTACAGTGATTGAAAGATGGTTTGGTCTACTGAGTCCCATGAGAACATCCATCCCATCAGTCTACTTCTTTTCCTCAATTTGCTTCTGTTTCCTATTCTTTCCAATGACTAATGAGGAACCACGCGACCCGGAGAGGTAAGTCGATCATTACAAGCGCAAAACTCTGCGCCAATCATTGAAAACGAGTCATTAATGAGCAGAAATGTTTTTATATAAGTATTTTTTGTGCATTCCTCTTAGCTTTCTACTATTTTTCTTACATGTCTACATGAATGCGTTTGCGCTCCAGTATATCCATTAGTGTTTATTTGTGCCATATATATTGATGGTTATTTGAACTTGGTGTCAATCCGTAGCCTCCCCAGTCAATCCTTTTAGAAGTGATGGGTGAAATCTCATGTCTCAAATGCAGAGGAAAAAGCAGGTATTTATTTTGTAAATAGTAGTTTGTAGTGATGTTTTACTATTTTTTAAGAACTTTTTAATGTATCTTAAATTTAGGTTTGTTATGATCAAGCCAAAGTTTGGTTCTGCTAAATTATATGACATTTTTTTCATGCTTTTACTTTCTTAGACCTTATATAAGACCAGTTAGGTTTACTCCCTAAAACGAATTCAATTCTCTGAAGCTTCTCTATGCCTTTGTCATTGCATCTTCATGGCCAGTATGATAAGATGAAGCCGTCAAGACGTAAAGTGAATTTAGTTTCACTCATTGTTTTTGATAGCACCATGACACTGGTAAGTACGAACCAGTGAAATTGTATTTGCTGCTAAAATACCATCTGGTGTGTGTGTGTGTGTGTGTGTGTGTGTGTGTGTGTGTGTGTGTGTGTGTGTGTGTGTGCTAAACTCACTTTCTGTTTCCCTCCCATTACTTTCCTAATCTACTGACTTGTTTCATCACACTGCCAGTTGGAGCTCTGTCCCCACATGTCTGATGTTTAGTATTCGAGGCTTCGTCCACATCCATGTTCACATCTCCCCATGAAAGCGACTCCCTCACACCTGTTCCCGTCTCCCCTCATCCACGGCTGATTGCTCCTGGAGCTCCCAACCCCTGCAGATAATCATCTAATCAGCAGCTACGCTGGGCTATGATTGCTTTTCCAATCAGTTAACCCTCCTTCACCCTGATTCCCTCTCTGTTCTCTGGGTGCCAGTGCAGCTGCCATCAACACCACTAATTAAAAGAGGAAGACCATTACTCCACACCTTCTGAGATGGGATGCCTGAAATGTGCCATCATATCATCATTTCGACTTTACCAATTCTCTTTGCATGTTTTAACTAGCTGGCCATATTTGGTGATTTAAATGTTGTCTCTATCCCTTTTGCTGTAAGCACGTGGTACTCAATCAAGTCTTTAATACATGTATTTAAAAAGAAGCGTCTTCTCACTTTGGCAACAATGTGGATGAGTCTGAAACTGAAATTTCTAGGCTGACCATTTGGGGCACCGGAGAGGGGTACTTAAACTTTTCAGTCTGTACCTGTGCGTACAATTCGTAGTTCTGCGCTTGTTGTTTCAGTGTTACGTTTGTAGCTGCCATATTTACGCAAATACAAGCACCCCTTATTTTTACAATTTTAGATGCTCAAAACTTTGAGGGGTGCTTATATGCGCATATTTGCATATTTTTGTTGTGTATGCTGTTGCGACACCTAATAAGGGAAAAACCGAAAGAGAAGTAGTAGTATTTTTGCTGTTTGTTTGTTTGCTTGTTTGTTTGTATGTATTTTTTGTTGGGTACTTCTAAGTATGCTTTTGTTGATATTCCTACATGGATTTGTAAGTACTCGTAATTTTGTTGTTTGGGGTTTTCTTGTATGTGATTGCATTTTTAGTTGTGTTTTTGTAAGTTATTTTGAAAGTGTAACTGTGTATTTTTAAGTTTTGTTCTTATATCTTGTCATTTAATTTTTATATTAAACTATAATATAAACTTGTATTTTTAATTTTGTTTTTTAAAAGTTTTTGAATACATTTGTAGGTACTTGGACTTTTGGATTTCTACTTGTAGTTTTACTTGGGAAAGTATTTTCAGAACTGCCAATGAACAATTGTGTGAAAGGTGAAGATGGACTAGTCTTATTTGAGTTTTATTAATATTCACTGTAGATACACTGTAGAAACAATAACTGTTTTAAATGTCAGGTGGGATTATTGTGGCCAGGGTGTCTAAACATTATAGAGAATTTGACATTTTTCTTGACGGCTAGATTTCTGCAAAAGAATGTCACTGGCGGCAAAGTCATGCCGATCAACATCAGAACCAAAATTGCATAAAGCAGCTTCATCAAGCTAAATAATTAAACATTGATGTATTTTTATCTGTGTATTTAAGGAACATCACCACAAAGATGGAAGCTATTTAGGGTTTGGCTGCGGTGACTTATACAGCAGTATGAGAGATGAATCAATAACATGTGCACAACAAATGAATGAGAGAAAAATAAGTGAAAGACAGCGAGTAAATGAAACTGAGATTA
The DNA here is from genome assembly GCA_028031935.1 of Paedocypris micromegethes. Taxonomy (NCBI): domain Eukaryota; kingdom Metazoa; phylum Chordata; class Actinopteri; order Cypriniformes; genus Paedocypris; species Paedocypris micromegethes. Next base: position 12,714,749 of record CM051496.1, read on the forward strand.
TGTATTAGAGAGTTGATGGCCTGGCCGTCAGCATAAAAGTGCCAATATTGCTTGATCAAGGATTTCTAATTTGCAGTAACTGTACTGCAGCTTTTGTCCTCTAGATGTGCGAGCTTTAACACTAGGTTGTCATGATCTTGTATCCGTCCTTTTCTTAATGAAAGTTTGCACTTTTAAATGAGATTTGTGCATTGAATATACTTTTTTATTATGTCAAGTTCAAGTAAATAAGTCTAGCTTTAAAAAAAAACCCGAGAATTTTTCAAAAAGCATTTGTCTTATAACGTTACCACCTCCATGCATCTCGGTGTGTATCTGTCTATCTCCTTGTCAGTTGATAGACTTTATATGTCGAGAATTTTCCCGAAAATTGAAGGTGTGTGTGTGTGTGGTGCAAAGATATTTTGTCATTCAATTTTGAGGCATGTGGATATCATTGCCAGAGTGGCCGACAGCCAACTGCAAGTGAGATTCATTTTCTGAGATGAATTGTAATTTGTTGCCATTTTTCACAGTACCCCACCGCCAGTCCAGGTTGCAATATAGAAAAGCAGTGTAAATGCCAGTAAGGTTGAAATGAGGTTTAGATGGAGTTGAGATTAAGGAGTGATGATTAAGACCAAAGTGGGGTAATATTGAGAGCTCAGATGAAATTCGATGACTTGAGATGAGAAGGAGGATTAGCTGCATGAGATGGGTATTGTGATGGCTATTATCCGAGTGGGAGAAGCAAGCATGAGGGAGAGCAGAGATGACAAGGGTCACGACCTTCAGAAAATTTGTGTTCTTCTTCAAAATCAAAGCTAAGACCGGACTACTCAAGTACATCCATCCAATCTTTTTCTAAAACTATTTTATCAGTTATGTTTTGTGAATAAGGACATACTTTAAAATGTGACCAACCAATCATGAATGAGAACCTACATCTACCAACTAGTACATAAACACATGTTTTAGACTTTCACAGGCTTGGCAAAAGCCTGACACACAGCTCTGTAATTAATGAAAATTAAGGTAAACTCCAGTGGTCTAACTTTATAACATAAGTCAATCAACTGCAAAGCTATTTTGAGATCATTTTAAAATGATATAGAGAATGAACAACATTTTTATATCAAAGTTGTGATCCAGTGGTAGGGTAATGGACTCTTGTCCGAGAGGTTGCAGGTTCGAATTCCCCTACGGCTGGTTGTGCGACTGTCTTTGGGCAAGACACTGAACCCCACATGCCCCCCGGGCGCCACGGCTTAGGATGCCCACTGCTCCGGGTTTGTGTGTGTTCACTTCACTGTGTGTATGAGCACTTTCACATTGATGGGTTAAATGCAGAGCACCAATTTCACTCACACTCACTTATATCACACACAGACAATCACACTCACTTATATCGATGTAAATTCTATATCTTTAGTAAAATAAGCATTATTTTCTGATAAGCAAATTGATTAAAATGTTTTTACAAATGTTTGAGTTGGTGCATCAACTTCCTTCCGAAAGAAGTTGATGTTTTCTTTTTTTTTACAGTGCTTTGCAACTTCTAGAAAGTTTTTTTTTTCTTCCAACTGTTGGTCTTTAACAGGTTGTCTTTTTTATCCCTTTTAGTGCTTTGGCCCTTTTCATCTGCATTTTCTGTAATGGCGAGAAATTGGCCTGTTGGAGGTGAAGTGCAGCTCTCCAATTCAGTGTGAGCGTGTGGCTTCTGCAGCGCAGCGTGAGAGCACCACTTTGTCCTAATCCACTTTGTGGTGACCTTACCATGGCAAGGAAAAGCTGTTGTTTGCCACAGAGGAAAGTAATCCAAACCATTAAAATCTATCAGACTACCCGTTGCTTTGCTGAAAGAAATAATGAGAGGAACCAAAAAATAGGTTTAGATGGCTCATGATTGGCAATTTTCACTCGGTCAATTCGAGGCGCCGGTTTCGCAGCAAAACAATCATTTATCCCTGTTGTCTTGCAAAGAATCAACTTCCTTCAACATGTGTTAAGAATAGAGCTGTAAGTTGGAAAAACAAAAAAAAAAAGTTTATTTTACCTTGTAGTTCTCAGCTTGTCATCGAATATATAACACTTGCACAGGCATCTGCAAGATTCTTGTAAATAGTTTTTTTTTTTTCATCGTAGCAGTTATGAAAATTGTCACAGCAACATCAGGTTGTTGGAAACCACCCACAGCGTTTTCCCGCTTCACTGCTGCTCATGACGGAGACGACCTTTGGAGGAAACTAAAAGGTGGGTGGAATGAGTTACCCACATACACCAATCACTTTTCCAGAAAATCGATGATCACCAATGACAGGCCTGATGTTGAACTAGTAGATCTGATATAAGAAGGTCCTTTGATTAACACAACAGCAGGTAATGGTGTCTTTCTTACACAAAAAAAACATGGTATGCATGATCAAGTCCCAACATCTCAATGACACTCACTATCCCAGTGTTGTGATGGAAAAGGATAGAACTAACCGACTAAATCAAAAATTTTTGACAGTTCTAAATGTCTAAAAATTACCTAAAAATTGAAATTTAGTTTTTGTCTATAGATTGAGTCCAGGGGCATTTTCACACTCTGCCGCTAGATATCTACGTCAATACAATCGGTTCCTGAGCTTTCAACAGATGTTTATCGACTGGATCTGGACTCCCATACTGATGTGGTGGAGACTGGTCTGGCAACACAAAATCCTTACTTTTGAGTTTGGGTTTTTCTGTGTTTAGCACATGACATTATATTGCCATTTTGCCAATAATTTAGTTTATTTATGATATATATATTATATATATATAGATATATATATATATATATATATATATATATATATATATACAATTTATTTCATTGCATTGCATCTATCCACTGTTTTTTTCTCACAAATTGTGTCGTCAAGTCAAGTCTGTCTGTTTGAGTGAGATAGTTGCTGGCTTTTAGTATTTTTATTTTTTTGTTGTTTAAGACCATTATGCCCGTTATTGTTGTCTTTTTAATAGGGTTATTGTTTTTTGAGTTCTGACCTTGAGGATCCTTTCGTGTGTGCCCCTATGGTGGGTTTCATGTTTTTGGATGTTTTTATGTACAAAAAAAAGCTTCTTAGGCAATATTTATTTTTTACTTTTTTTATGAATATTTACAATATAAAGTCTGTATTTAAGTAACATATGATTTGTATACGTACTGTATTTTAAATGTCACTTTTAGCCAAACAGTGCTCTCTATTGGTAATATGCGAAACTGCACCATGTTGGTAATCCACCTGACGTCATTTGATACAACTGTGTTCACTGTATATTTGCCCTTTCAAACAATTATGAAATCTGTTTCTATCAATGAAACAAAAAAACAAAGCAGTAAAAGATGTTTGAAGTGTTTCATTTGTTTCTGTATTATCTTTGAAAAATAACAAGCAAAACATTGATATGGTATGTGCTTACATGTTTTGACGTTTAATTATTTCAGCATCAAAACAAAGAGTTGTAGTAGTGAATTACTTTTTTCCAGGCCCGTGACTATCAGATGTAGCTTTTCCTGCCGTCTCATCACCACCAGCTTGCAATTTGTTTGCCAAATCATGTGTAGCACATAACGACAGCGGGCAATTCCTCACATTGTTCCTACAAAATACACAGGCAAGTGTTTTTTAATGAGCAAAACATGTAATTTAAAAACACAATTACATATAGAATTATTACCTTAAATTTGGGACATTAATAGACCTAAAAAAAATAAAAAATAAGTTAGAAATAAAAACAAAATAGTATTAGAATCTGAAAAAAATATATACAGTATATACACATTAGATTAAATCTAACTGTATGTAATTAGCTTTATTTCATTATTTCTTCTCTTTAATTAAATGTAAAATTATCTTGTATATTGTATATTATATTTTTATAGCATTTTTGTGATACAATAGTGATAATTGTGTAAGAAAAGTAAATATGTAAACCTGTTTTTTTGCATGTACCAATTAGATGCAGTCACAAACAGCAGAATAACACACAAGACTACACACAAGAAGTTGGAAACTTCTTAAAAACGACAGGAAAATATTGGATGTTAACAGGCATTGTTTTTCCAGATTTTGTTTAAAAAAGAAATACTCACATGTAGCTGACGTTTGTAAGATGGCGTTGCACAGTAAAATAGTAGATACTGAAGACAAATACACCTTTATAATATTTTGTAAACAGATTATTTTGCCTGTTTATACTCACTTTGTTGAGTTATCTGTGATATTAGGAGACAATTCAACGATAGATTCATTCCTAAAACAAGACAGTTGTTACATATAACAAAAAGTCCTGCAAAAAAGGTCTTAATATATAATATAAATTTCATATTTCTTAAATACACTCAAAATTTGCTTTTGGTTGTTTGTAGGAGCTGACCTTGCGTGGATGGGAAGCCCAAATGTGTGGCTGAGAAGAAGTGAGCTGAAAGTCCAGACTGGAAACATTCTGTCTCTCAATGGGAACGTGAACAATGCCGACCTGAGCGGGATTTAGCCATTATATCCTTTTCCCTGTTCACTCAAAAGCTCATTCCTCTTCGAATGTGTGTGGTTCCCACAGGTCTGAGGGACTTTTGTCCTTGAGTAAGTCAAACATTTGTGAAGATGGTGCGACTCAGTGTTCTGGGAACCTGCTGAAAGACTCCCACAAAATCTAGTTTTACACTGGCCCACTGTGTGATGAGTTACTCATCCTGGGAACCTTCTGAAATATTAGTATGGGGAAAGGTTTGCACATTGCTTAACTGTATGGAGCAAACACACGCAGAAGCCTTTTGTTACTGCGTTAATCTTGTTCGTTGGAATAACCAAATAACATCCAATAATAATGGCACTCACTGCAACTTCAAAATGACCACAACATTCAACTTGCACTTCAATTTCTTATGTACAATATGCCGGTATTTAGAAATATACCGGCAGGCAGTAATGGTGGGGTTAGAAGAACCTTTTATTTATTTATAATTATTCAGCAATACACTAATACTGAAAAACAAATGTAATTTTTAAGGAAGTCCTGGTTCAAATATTAATAACTACAACAGATTTACAGTGTACGTATGTGAATCTGACAATCTGATTTACAATTTATATATGGTCCTGAACTTGTATTTTTTTATTAGATACTGTTGTTTTTTACGATTCATGATTCCGACCAAATTCATTATTTTATCCTACTTTGTCACCGAAAAGTCATAAATCAGTGTTTAGATAGATTTCTTATGATTGAGTATATGATGCATAAAGTTAGTAATTTGATTAATAATACTGATTATAATAATACTTGATTCTGATCTTTAGAACAGATTAATCTAACTGAAAGCCTGTTTAATAAAGATTGAAATGCACGCTGGTTTACGAAAGCATCACTTAACCTAATAAATCATATAAACCTCGGATTCAAGTTGTCAGGGTTAGTTTTAATACACTAGTTTTAAAAAACTAACCATAATTTAATACATTTGTTTTAATAAACTAATCATAATTTCTCAGCAAATAGATTTGAATAGTGTCATAAGAACAATTCAAATGTGTATATAAAACATGTATAAAAAACATAAAAATTAAGAAAACATTCAGTGGAAGGGACAGAAAATGAACGCATTATTTTCTTACACATATACATTTATTATATTATCTATCGGTTTGCATTAATTTAATCGGCTTTGAGATTTTTTTGCAATCACAACACTCATCTCATGAACAGACACATCTATCTAACAGTAAACTTTAGCCATTGTTTTCAGCAGAAGCACAAACACAATACAGTACAACATTTATTAAAATACTCCATTCTTATCCGTAGACTTCAAACTTAAGCAGGAAGAAGATGCTCATCGGAAGTCCTCTGCGGAAAACATGCCCTTGGCTCTCCGCAGGATGGAATCTTTAGAAGCATCATATGGATGTTCTTTTGAAGGGATCTCCAGCACTGCCGGGATTGACTCCATGTGGGCATCTATAGCGTGACGAATCATCTCTGCAATGAACTGGTTAATGAGGATGATGCCAATGTCATTGCGTGCCAGGAAACTCCTGTAAATGTAGATCAGACAGAATAGATGCTCAGAAGCATTGAATATATGTATAGAGATCCGGTACAGTCGGTACAATGTATGCCACTATACTAAAATATGTACACTTACACATTATTATAGGATTATCTGTAGACATTTTTAACAATCTGTACATTTTGTATAATCCCCCAGGTGGCATTATTGTCATAATCTAACATTTTTAGCCAACATTTCTTACTTGAACGTCTCCTCTATCTCCGTAATGCTCGTGTCCTTTTCCACCACCAGGAAATTGGGTTTTCGGTTTTTGTTGAGCTCTCCTATCCCACCGAGCAGAAACCCGGTGCATGTGTCCTCATCACCAATAACGGCGATTAATTTTCCCCGGCCGGGCATCACGAGTTATTTATCAGAACGACGGAACAAATGAAAAATGCGTTGCGGTGGCCTGGAGGATCATATGCTTTAGTCAGCTGACTCCAGCACTTCCGCTTTGGGTGGCTGGTCTGTGATGCCTGGTCTGGGATCAGTTCCTCGCTGGCTTATTCTGTTGATTCGTTCGATGAAGTATTAAAACAAATCTAACAATAGATTGGCACACAACATGTGCATATATCCCAAACTGACGTTGTATTTATATAAATATCAAAACACATTAGAATGCAAATTAAATATGGCGAAGAAACGTCGGGTTTTGCTGTGACGTTAAAATCACGCGACATGCACAGATCAATCACGTGACACATACTGTGTAGGAAGTCAACAACTTCAGCTGTTTCTGCTTGAAAATGGTACGTATGGATGTTTTCTCCAACATCGTTTCTTAATTTGCTAAAGAGAAGTCTTTTTAAAAATATGTCGTGTGGACCAAACGGCAACAAGAAAAAAGTGTGTAACTCTAAACCCCGAAGAACCGTTACGTACCACATGTAGTAAAATGTTTTTAAGCAATTTCCGAATTTACCTTCGGATAAAATGATTAGAGTAGACATATACAAAAACAAATATTAACAATGTAAAGCAAACTATTAAAAATGTGCACTATATGCCAATTGAAACTGTATTTACAAACTTCTGAGATATTTATATAGATTTGTATATATGCTTTAATCTTCTTGTCAGCCTGTCACAAACTCGTCATAGGCATCCTCGCTGGCCTGATACAGATCTTCACTAAAGCTGATATGAGCACGATGCCAGTGAACTTATGGATGCCTCTTGCTGTGCCACCAAAAACCTCCTAGACAGTACTGTCAAAACAACCCAAAGCTCCAGTTTGGACTCTACTGACCATAGTTTTAGATTTCTTCTGGATGAGATGAAGCAGACAGTGCTGCATATTTGACATCCAAAACCCACTCGAGAACTTCACATGCTGCCTGGTTTTTTTTTTTTTAAACGGCTGTTTATTTGTGATCAGCTAGGTTTGGTAATACTATTGGTGGAATGGCTAAACCAATAAGAACCAACAAGGAATACTCCTGCAGTAAATTAAAGGAACAGCAGTTGATAAAACTGCATTTTAATTGCAGAATTTATAAATGTATAAAACAAGACTCCAGGTTTTCTCTGGAGTGGCTGGAAATGTTCTCACTGGGTAGTTGTGATCCAGTGGTAGGGGACATGGACTCGTGTCCGAGAAGTTGCAGGTTTGAATCCCCTCTACCACTGGTTCTGCAACTAAGTGTCCTTGTGCAAGACACTGAAGACCACTTGCCCCCCGGGCGCCACGGCTTAGGCTGCCCACCGGAGCGGGTTTGTGTGTGTTCACTTCACTGTGTGTATGTGCACTTTCACGGATGGGTTAAATGGAGAGCACAAATTCAGTATGGTCCCTAGTGGCCATATTGCTATCACCTCACTTTCCTTTTCCTTTCCACTGTACCTGGTTTCAGTGGTCCATTTAAATGCCAGTTCTTGGGTTAAAGAGCAGAAGCTCCTCCATTAAAATCTAATGTGTGTAAATTTTCAGTTGTAGATGTGTCAATGTTTAACTTGAATGTGTTTCTTTTCAGACCACAGCACTGACTCAAGGTTTGGAGAGGATACCAGATCAGATTGGCTATTTGGTTATTAGCGAGGATGGTGTACTTGCGGTCAGTCACTCACAAAACAACTATTATGAATTGAACGTATTTGTTTGTTCGGCAGTGTTGATATTGTGTCTGTTTTCCAGTCGGCTGGCGAGCTGGAGAACGATGAACACACCGCTGCAGTGATCATGCAGATGGTCAGAACAGCCTGTCGGTTTCGGTTGCACGGTTCGACAGAGCCTCCGTTCAAACGCTTGTCAGGTGAGATACAAACACGATCAGCATCTGTCTAGAAGACGTGATATAATCAACACGAGTATTATTTTATATCACTAATGTTCTTTTTCCTTTCTGCAGTGATGTTTGAAGATTACATTTATGCTGTTACCATCTCCGGACAGAAAGTCTTTGTAGTCAAAAGGCAAAACAACCAGCGGGATCCCATTGCTGTATAGTGGAAAAACACTCTAGACTGGTCAAGCAATAGTGTCCGTGTATTGAAACATCCTCGCCATTACAATGTCCTGTTGTTTATCACATTTACTATAGATTAGATTTGCATAGTTGTCACATGGAAATTGTCACTTGGTTTCATCTGTATGTGACTTGAGGCAGAGGGATTGAGCGCTTGCAGGTTTTTAATAATTACAGTGTCACAGAGTATATGAAGCTTTTTGAGTGAATCTGTGTTAGCTGTTTCCATTTATGGCTACAGCTACGGTATTAAATAAGGGTGTGTGTGTATGTGTGTTTTAATCAATATTTTTCACTAAAGTATGCTTTTCTTGTGATTTAAAGTTATGTGTTTAGTTTAATTTGGACTAAAACAATATAATAAAACATAAAAGTGTAACTCATCTGATAAATTATATTAAATAACACCATTGTTAACGTCAGCTTCTTTAACTGGGTGTTATGGATTTTGATATAGTTTGAGTGTCGGTAGATGAATTTCCTTTGATTTTTTTTGTTAAATCACTTGGATGAAAATGTTGCATCAACAATTCTTAAAAAAGAGCTATGCCTTATATAGTTTTATTATTTTAAAATTATGAAAATAGGACAATTGTGCGGGTAAATATACAGTTTATTAACAAAACAGCATTTTCTGCTATTTTCCAAATATGACATCATTTTGTTCCATATCCTATTTTTTATTAAGTAATTTAAGTTTAGGCAAATGGAAAGTATATACCTGTTTTTGTCTAAAGAAGCAATTCCGACTCGAATAATTAAATTTCAGTACTACGTATTTTCGGTCCTAACGTCACTTCGTCACTCTGACGTCACTTCCTAACCCGGAAGCGACTGCTTGCACGGTAAACAAGGATACGCACTTCGGTAAAGCTGATATTTTGCACTTTTATGCGCTGTTTTGAGTAAGTTGTAAATCAGAAAAACGGGGTTTTAACAAAACCAGACAGCTTTAAAGTGTAACAGGCGTTTGTTGCGTACCATAGAAACTCTTGTAAGCTTCATGTTTGTTAAATGAATCGGCCGATAGTTACACCGGCATCGGAGAGTAAAGTGGGAACTGGAAGATGATTTATGTATTTTAAACCAGCGACTGCAAATCTACTATTTAATTTACCTGTAGGTGAGCGTAAAAATGAACCCTGGCTAACAATAACAACAACAAACCATGGAGAAGTTCGGAATGAGTTTTGGCGGAGGCCCAAGCAAAAAAGACCTTCTCGAAGCCGTCGAAACGCAGAAGAAGCAGCTGGTGAAGTACCAGACTCGACTCAAAGATGTCGTCAGAGCTTACCAAAGCCTTATCAAAGAAAAAGAAGCGCTGGAAGCCAGTCTGAAGGTGCTGAGTGTTTCTCAGCATGCTGATGGCCAGTCCAGTAATGGAGGTGCACCACCATTATCTCCTGATCCCGGGGATGATGGGAGTTCACATCACAGTGAAGACAGTTTAGATATGGCTGCTTCTTCAGAAACCAATGTAACCGGTACAAAAGATGAAAAGATGGATGATGAGCTAGACACAACAACACATCCGTCAGACGAGGCAAGCGGATCAGAAAGCGGAACCAGTACCAGCAGTGGGACTTCGGAACAATCATCATCTACTACAGCAGATGCGGAACGCAGAGTCATCCAGCTCAAAACACATCTCTCCACACTCACCAGTTCCTTGGCCACCATCACACAAGAAAAATCCAGGATGGAGGCTTCGTTCCTGGCGGACAAGAGGAAGCAGATGCAGGAACTGGAAGACCTGCAGGCAAGGATGGCCGAAGAGTCAACACAGCACACGGCAGAGCTTCAGAACATCCATGAGCAGCTGGCGGAGAGCAAAGCTCGTGTCATCACCCAACAGCACGAGCGAGAACAGGAGCAGTGTGATCATGCCCTCATGCTTTGTGAGTTCCAGAAGCGTCTGCAGGAGGAGAGAAGTCTGAGGCAAGATGCTGAGCTCAAGCTGGAGGACACACGAGAAGCCATGGCAGACGCCATAAACGTGGCGGACCGAGGTGTAGATTATGAAGCACAGCTGAAAGAGTTGACTCGAGAGCGAGAGGAACTAAAGAAAAGCCTTTTGGCCGCAGAAGCCGAGAAGAGCAAACCAGATCCACGTGTGGAGGAGCTTCAACACGAGGTCGCGGATCTCAAAGCTCACTTCAACCAGCAACTCCAACAGGAAATCAGAAAGGTAAACATGAAAAAAATGTATTTACTATTGTCTATTTGGAGATACTCAGCAGACACTCTTAACGCGTCTGCGTAATAGTGGGATGAATTTTTGTGTGTTTCAATGTAACTGATTGGTGTTGTTTCTTCATTATTTATTCAAATATAAAGTTATATACACCAGGTGCCTATATCATTTTTTGCTGATTCTTTACATTTTGAAAACATTTATAATTTTTTGATTCATTAAAGGAGTTTTTTATGGTTATGGGTTTTGGAAGGTAAACTATGCAACAGCCGTTTCTTTAAAATCAGTTTTCAGTTCCCTTTGAAATATAATATAACCACACATAGTCTTTTACAATGTCTGGTTTTGTCTTTGAAGTCATGTTTGAAGAAATAAAACACTGAATCACTCCCATTTCTGCATTTTGCAGTTGGCACAAGCAGAGGAGCTTCTCCAAAAACAGGCTCAAATGGAAGAGGTTCGAGTGTCCAGTCTAGAGCAGAAAGTATCAGAGCTTTCTGAACTTCTGGGTGCCTGTGAGAAGGCCAAACAGAAGGATCAGCAGAACATGCAGAGGCTGCGTGAGCGTATTATTCAACTGGACACCGAGAACAAAACTCTGGCTATGGCAGCAATCAACAGGACGACGTCTTCGGATCTCAACATTGATGATGCAAACTTGAACGTGGAAGTTCTGAAGGACAAACTTGAAAAGGTGAAAAAGTTGCTGTTGCTGGCTGCACAAAAGTCTCAAGACAACAGTCTTGACATCGAGATGCTGGTGGAGGGACAAAAGAACCAGGACGTTTCAGAGGACAAGGCCTCAGCTGTCCATTACCAGCAAGAGCTTCGTCAACTGAAGGAAGAGTTTGAGCGCTACAAAATGAGGGCACAGGGTGTTTTGAAGAACAAAAACGCCAAAGATGGCAACCAGTCCAAGGAGTTAGAAGAAGCAAGGGTCCAGCTGGCTGAGCTGAAAGAAAAATACATCAACCTTCGGATTTTTTCAGATCAAGCTGAAGCGCAGCGCAAGCGAGACCAGGAAGCCCATCAGCAGGAGCATGTGCTATTCCAGCAGACGCACAAACAGGAAGTGGAGAAATTGGAGACTCAACACAGGGAGAACTTTCTACTGCTCGAGGATGAGCTTCACAAGCACAGAGGTCGCACTATGGCCTTGCTGGCAGAGAAAGATCTTGAATTGGAAAACCTCCGGGCAGCGGCAGTGGTCAGCTTCACAAGCCATCGCCGAAACTCCACAAACAGCGGCTTGGTGAAGGAAGGAACTGACCAAGAGGAGACCAACCAAGCTGAAGAAGAAAGCGACTTCATTGCTCAAGCTCTCAAACTAGTCGGACCCAACGAACCAACCTTGTTGCTTTACGCCGAACAACTTGCGCGTAAAGAGGTGGACGTCTCCAATTTGCGCAAACAAAAGCATCGGCTAGAAGAAGACCTCCATCAGCTTCAAGGAAAGCTGATTGCAAATGGGGAACGACATGAGGAAGAAGTCGGCGAGCTGCGGTCCCAGCTTGACAAGCACAGGAGGGACCAGGGAAGAGACGGAGCCAATCTTGAGTACCTGAAGAACGTCATTTATAAGTTTCTCACACTCCATGACACTAGAGGGCGCCAGCAAACGCTCACAGCCATTTTGACTATTTTGCACTTTAGTCCTCACGAAAAAGAATCTGTGCTGAAGCAGCAGTCGCACAGTTGGTGGACGTCAGGGATGAGATGATGGTGGTCAGGGATCAGGTCTGGTTCGACTGTGGTGATGGAAGCTTTTTGTTGACCAATAAGAGTTTCTTCTTCATTTTTCTGGGTGAAAGCTGTACTTTTATTTGGCAGAGGGCATTTGGTATTGCTTTCTTATGTGCTGCTTCCAAAAAATACTATGTACTGTTCTGCTACTGAACTGTTTAATGAAAAGATTTGTTTGTACTTAACACTATTTTTGAACTGACCCGAAACCAAGGAAAGACGTTTCACGGCGACAATCAGCAATTAAATCGATTTTTCTGAGGAATGCCGGACCTCAGATTTTTTTTTTTACCTCTAAAGTCATTATTTATTGGTATTTTTGTACAAGGCTGAAACGTCATGGCAACGTGAAAAATACATTCTGATGTTATTAGATTCTTTAACAGCTTAATGGTTCTCCCAAGGTTCCTAAAGGCTTTGTGTACATATATTTTGTGCCTGTTTCTTAGAAAACCAATTACAACATGTTCTCCATAAAATGGCTCTGTCTTGTTTCTCCGTGTTCTGGCAAGAGATCGTTTTTGCCTTTTCCCATTGAACATAAAGAAAAAACTAAGGTTGTCCAAGAACTTTATTACGTTTTTCTGAACTCAGGGGTTTCACATCACACCAAATCAATGAAAAAGACAAAAAATTCTTAAACCAATGTTGCAAAAATAAAAAAAATCTAATACAGCCAAAAAGTGGTTTAGTACATAAATATACAATAAATTAAGTGTAATAAATGGCACACAATGTACAAATATTTAAATTATATATTCAATTACTTCATAGAAAGTCACAGTACCCGATAATGTTCCTCTTTAGAAAATCATTTGAATGAAAGATTTGCTGCTGATTTGTAATAAATACGTAATTGTGAATGTTTTTAGGAGATTAAAAAATATATTGAGCTGAAGCTCCTTAAAAAAAACGATTTAAGGTTAAAACGTTCAATCCCTGTTAAAAGCAGACGTCTAAAGTCCAGTAGATCAGCAGTGTTATCTAGAGTTTCTTCAAGAAAGGCCGCTCAGTGTTGGAGTGAAGACAGAACAGACGTCTGTAGAAATAGCTGGTGTGACATCACAGACGATTCATGTCGCTCCGGGTTCCTCTGTGTAATACTGTTTGTAGATTCTCTGGCAACGAGCTGATGATGGTCTGGAGATCCTGATCCAATCTCTCCAGCTCCTCTTCCTTCACCCACAGTTTGTGCTTTCGAGTCCTTTGCTACAAACATGCACAAAATAGAGGGTGCTGATGAGATTAACCAGAACCAAGATACCAGGTCCACTCACCAACTTCTCTTTCAGCTTCAGAATGAAATCAACAATCTCCACTTCTGATTTGTCTTTGGTCCAGGTCAGAAGATCCTGAGTGAATCAATTCAAAAAGGATTTGCATTTGAAAAAAGTGCACACTGAAATGATGCGGCATGTTATACTCACCCTCCTGTTGTTCCAAACCCGCATGAGTTTCTTTCTTCTGTGGGACACGAAAAGACTGTTTTGAAGAACTCGACTAGTTGCTAATCAATGCAGCTAAAAACTGAGCCAAATCCGCATTTCCTTTATACATTTTACAGTATTAGTCTGTATGTTTTGAACGACACAAACACGTCAATATCTCCATCCTGCTGTAAACAGACACCCTGAGTGCATCTTTATGCTTTAGCAATGCATTGATCTCCCATGTGGAACAGAAAGAGCATCATTTGGGATTGGAACAACAGAATAATCAGTCGGGCGATTGTCACAACAACTAAACAAGTGAAAAGAGTGAAAAACCTCAGTTACTTTGGTTTCAGATACTCACAGCAGCACAGATAGAATCTAGATGGAGACATTCCACTTTCTGAGCCATTTCTCTGTGTCTGAGACGATACCAGCCTTCAAAGTTTGGAGACCGAAAGAAGCGTCTGCAATAACACAGGAATTAACATTTTAATTTCGAATAATTGTAAGGAATACAATATGAAGATAAGCACTAGCATTTTGTCAGTGTAGGCCTTGAAGAAACTACATAAAACCAGTCAATTAAAATCACAGTTTCAATTTGTTCAAAATAGCAACATTATGTATCACTCGTGATGACATCTTTCATGGGTGAGTTACGTTTCTGTACATGCAACTGATAAAAGCTGCTAAGTTTTATCTGGACAAATGAAAAGTACAACTTTGGAGTAACAGCCGAATTCCGAAATTCCACATTATCCTATTTCAATTTTAAACTATAATTCACACAATCATATACTATGAAAAATGTCTGAAAAGAAAAAGTAACAAAAATAAAAGGTTATTTCTCTTTGCTCACCTCAACTTGGTCTTTTTTTCAGAAAACAAGGTTCACAATATAAAACACACTTCATCCAGAACAGTATTGGACCCAGAAATCATGGCTAGTTACCTGTACAGACCCGTCCAGTCGCCTTTCAGAGTATGTTGTGGTCTCCCGTTTTCCAAAGATTGTAAAAACTCTTCCTGACTGAAGGAACGGATCTGAGGAGGCGTCTAAGACACACACACACGCAAACATTTTAACACAAACTAAATAAGAATTACTACTCAATTAAAAACTTGTTCTTCAACCTTCCAGGGAGATACGGATCTCTGTGGTGGCATGAGACTGGACAAATACTCTTCCTGGAGAACACAATAGAGCTGCTCAGTGTTTGAGGAAATTAAAACAAGATGAGAAGTTTGTGACTTCACCAGTGGGAGGATGAAACTCTCCGTTTGCTCAAACAAATGTTGTCTCAAAATGGCACTCAGCACATCAGACGGCTTTTGTTTCTGAATACCCTAGTAGAATAAAACAAAAAACATTAAACTTTAAAAATGATAGTAGTTACCGTATTTTCTGGACTAAGCCGCACCTGTATATAAACCGCATCCCTCTATTTTCGAAAAAAAAAACAAAACAACAAAAAAACCCATAAACAAGCCGCACCTGCATACAAGCCGCATCCACTCTATTAAAAAAAGTTCCCTTTCCAGTTGTTCACTGGACACTACTGGGGATAACATTATCTGACAGGGAACAAGGGTTTCAGTCGAAACCTGGAGAGTTTTGCAAGCCACGGATATGTATGTTTTTGGATTAGACTTTTTATTACATATGTTCGCAGATTTACGGCTTCGCGGGTTGTTTTAATTAGGTATGCATAAATTATAAAAGAAATATATCGAAATATTCGTGCACGAGGTCTGCTAATGTCACGCACATCCAGCGCTTCCTGAGCCTCCCGTGCGCTTTCGCAAGTCGCGCACTTTCCGCGAGTGGCGCGCATCACGCATCAAGCCGTCTCACGCGTCTAGTAGCGGCTGAAGAAGGGCCTCTGCGGACGCGTCTGGCTCAATAATGCCAATGTCAGACGTCAGCAATGTCGGACGTCCCTCGCAGCCCCGCGCCTGATTTTCCCCCATTCAACCACTTTGAAAATTAATATTTCCGGGGCCACGCGTGTTACGTATATTATTAATGAATATTTCGTTCCGTTACTGTACACATAACAATTTTTCGTTTTTATGTGGAGTAATAATGTTTTTTTGGCTTGCATTCGTTAAATGAAATATGGAAATATTCGTGCCTGCTGATGTCACGAGCATCTCGCGCCTCTTGGTAATCAAAACACTTACTGTTTTATTGCTTGACATTCGTTCGGTTGTACTGGATGTTTGTTAACATTACTTTAATAAAGAATACTTTAAAAAATTGTTTTAAAAGTCTGAATAAGTGTTAAATAAATACGTAAATGCGGATTTTCACCTATTGCGGTCAGGCTTGGAACATATCAATAAACCAGGGTTCACTGTATTTACTATATCCTTTCCTAACCTGTATTTTAACACCAGCAACTTTGCTGATTAAAACTTGTAAAAATTATATCTGCTTAGAGCGGCCCTAGTGGTGGAAAAAAATCCACAGAATAGCCGCACCTTTGTATAAGCCGCATGGTTCAAAACATAAGAAAAAAGTAGCGGCTTATAGTCCGGAAAATACGGTATATAATGCAAATACATACAATAATTATACATTTAAAAAAAAGCACATGTTGAAGTACCTTTAACAGAAGTTTGATGAGAGCTTTGTCTTTATGAAGGAAGTTCTTGTATGCCGTATAAAAGCCTTAAAAAACAAAAGTGAAAAGGTGAACAAATGGCTGTTAAAAAGCCACACTTTACTATAAAACATTCTGTACCTGTTTTGGCATCTAGTGTTTTTAACTTTTCTAACTTTTTTATCTTGATTTGCTTGGGCAAATCACCTGCAAAACAAAACAAAAAACATTTAATTAATGAATGATCAAATAAGGTCAATGAACACACACACAAAACATAACATATATATTTTACACACACACACACACAGACACACACACACACACACACACACACACACACACACGGTTATGAAACAGCCATTTCTGAGATGTTTAAGAGATGTTAAAGAGCCATTTTTTACCGCTCATCTTCGGCTCACCAAGGCGAATAATGTGTGGCCAACACTGAAACGTCTTTAAAAAGAATGGGTTTGTGACACCCAGTGTCACGTTTGGGCTGAAAACAGAAAACATGCCCTGTCAATGAGGGTTATGGATGGAATCTCATCAGAATTTATTTGAGACAGTCGGAGATTGCTAGTTGCTTTAAGATAATGAGAAACTGCTTACGGAGCCTGTGTCCTTGTGGTGTACTCTTTAAACTCGCTGTCATGCAGTGTGAAATACGGCCTGTAGTCGCCACAGTAGTGCAGCGGTGAAATTGAGCTGCAGAAAAATCCAACAAATGGCACAAAAAGCAACAGATATGCAGATGAGGAAACAGTGTCATACCTGACTAAGGCCAGCACAGTCTCCGAGCACACAGTCGGGGAAGGAGCCATTACTACCACCGGCTCTGCCAGCAGCATGAGCTCCCACAGCATCTGCAGATGAATCAGAACCGACTGGAAGCATCTGTCGGAGAATGAGACAATTGGAAAAAAGATGCGGAAAATGAGCAGTGAAAAACAAAAATAGGTGTAGAAACTACACACTCACTTGAAAAGGTCCAGCTCGTAAACAGATGGAAGAATCGTGGGAACAGGAAGCAAATTCTACAATATAAAAAAAAAGGTCAAAAGGTGTGTGTTTTGTCAGCATACAACTCTCTGTCAGGTAGTAGCTACTAGATAACCCTGAAAGAAAGACCTTCTAAAAGACATTCTAGATATTGAAGGTTCTCAGATATTGAAGAGCTACCATGAAAGTAAGACTGTCTGTCCTCAGCATGTGCAGTGATAAAGGCAAAAGGTCCATAAACAATGTTAGTAATGAGTGATGTCATTATTAATTATGTTAGTATTGAGTGACGTCATAGTGATGATCAACATGCATTATATACATTTTGAATTATTAGCATCAGGGTCACTATTACATTTCTGCTTTTGATAAACTAAAGTCACACTTGCTTATTTTATCGGGTATTGGATTTTACAAGAAGACATTTTAAAATGACAAAGATTTTGACTGGTCAAAATGCATTTAAAAATGATACCTAGTGTGTTCTTTGAAGCAAATTTGCAAAAATGTCTATGTCTGGATTATGTGTTTGTCGAACATAAGTATATCTGTTTGAAACCATGGAATAAAAGTCCAGTGGAATAAAAAGTAGAATACAAGTACCTCTGTCTCTGTTGTGTTTTCTTTTCCTTCTAAGGTTTCTACTTTTGCTGGTATTCTGACCTGCAGAAATAACTCGATTTAAAGAGAACGCTTTCTGGACACGGCACAGAAATAATAGTTTGACCGTTCTCACCTGCAATACCACGCCCATCACAGGGAGATTAAGCGTTTGACCTGGTACCGGTGCTGGCCACTGGTCAATCTCATTACAGACTACAGCACAACGTGTGATTGGTTAGAATCTCTCTCCTCTACACTCATATTTTAAGAAATGGCATCTCACCCGTCTCGAGACAAGGCTCAAGCTTTTCAAAATATTCCGGAGCAATGATCTGGAGAAGCGAGTGGAAGAGCTGCACAAATGGAAGTCGAGATACAAGCACCAAGGACTAGGAAAATAAAAAAAACACAATTCAAAATGCTGATACGAGTCATAACCTTTAATATCAGTGGTTGACATTTGTATTGTTTGTATGGTATTTTGTGCCATATATAATTAAAAGCAAGCAGTTTCAGGCAATGTAATGAATATAAATGAAGAAAAAATAACAATAATTTTGTATTATGGGGCCTTGTAGGGTGGCAAGGTAAAAAAATCAACCAAAGGTGCTTGTGACCCCAGGTTCCCACAATTAACCAGGTCAGCTATAGTTGTTATCCTTCAGCAGACTCACACACTGAACAATATATTTGCTTTTATAAACACTGAGCAGTGCTCAAGTCAGAGAAAACCCTTGAAATAGAAACAGACGTCATCTTCTTTTACTGACCTTCTGAAAGTAGCCTCTTTTGACTGAAGGATCTTTCACTTGTCTGAAATACACGTACCCGTGGAAATGTGCGTGCTCCTTCTGAAACATACAGAATTAAAGCAGCTTAATTCAGGGTGGGAGTTCATTTTTTACTGGGGTCCATATGAAACATATGGAAAAAACATTAATTTCTTGCATTTAGCCAGAACAGACAGTATTGAGGATGTGTGACACTGATTTTCTAAATGAACTTTGTATGAACGTGTTTCTAACCTGCAGAGTTGCCGGTGCGTCCTTGCTATAAGCATCTTCCACACTGAACCAGGCAGCGCCGCGGCCCACCGACTGCCGGAGTCTGAAGCTGAACTGTGTGTCTCCAAGACTTCCTGTTAAGAAGCTGAGTTGTAGTTTGAAACGACATATTGCGGCACGTCCGATGCCATTACCTGAGTATGAGTCCGGAAAGGATAAATAACAGATGCTTGTTTTCTAACAAAAGAGCAAAAGCAAGTGTTTTAGTTTTTTTTGTCAGACCAGGGGCACAAATAAAACCGAGCACTAAACCATACATGATCAAACTAAAGGGGAAATTTCTGCAATTTCTAAAGCTTTAAATTATTTTAAATTCCACATTACAGAATACAGTTTAGCGGTTCCTTAATCTACTGAAGTGATGGATGAGTTTTCCATGACAAGAGTCATCAATCAGTCGATTTTTTACCTTTTTACTCAAGCAAAACTCTAAAGAACGAGCTGAATTTGCCCAAAGAGTCACGTCTCCTGAACTAAAACGTGAAATCCAGGAGTGTGTCAGCCACACGGTATTAATATTCAAAGTGATCTGCGCAATTGAATCAGGTGTCACTTTGCCTAAAATTGCCAGTGAAAATGTGAAAACAGAACTGTATATATATATATATATATATATATATATATATATATATATATATATATATATATATATATATATTCACGCAGTGGCCTGTGAAACTGTGGCTGGTTGACCAATCCAGAACGTGTATCCCATCTTCAGGCCCAGAATTGTTGTGATGGGATCAGGGTCGCCATGACTCAGAAACAGAAAAGTGGACTCAGAAAAACAAAAATTGTAAGGATGGTTCTTTACGCTTTCTATCATGATTGTAGATAATATTTGTTTATTATGAAAATATTTCCATTATATAACTCTTACATTAAAGCATAACACGATGGACTATAATTTTGAGTATTGGAACGAATTAAGGGCATTTAAAATATTTTAACTGGGAGAATAGATTTGTTGTGCAAACACATGGGATACGATTTAAACTACAAGGTCAATATATCACTGTTTTAGCCTTAAAAGCTTAAGATAAGAAGAATTATAAGACACCTCTACAGAAAATTGACTACTGGTTTACCTCTTTTTCTGTGAGATCGGCGTGGTTTGGGTAAACAAGCTGATGACAACAAAGAAATATAAATTACTTGATGTTATTGAGCAAATTGTGATGTTGTTGTGGCTGCGAATGATGTTGCAAACAAGACCAGGACAGAAAATATGTTTTTCCATTAAAGACACATCACTGCTTGCAAATACATCGTGCCAAACAAACACTTGAAGTTATTAGCGCTCACACTATAGCTAAAAGAAAATAAATGGGTGTTATCATTATTCACCTCTATGGCTTGTCCGAGCTCGAGATCGAACTTCACGACGCAGACACACTCCAGCCAAGCCGAGAAACGCGACCACGGCTCCGATTCCACCCCGCTGGCCGTCCCAGCCTTCGACGGGCCTTCGAGGGAATCAGAGTCGTCGAATGGATCCATTGTCTTAACGGTCCATTAGAGCTGCACTCGCTTCTATGGACGGTCACGTCTTCTGTCATCGGTTTAAAAATCATCATCATCACAGTCGCAGAGAGATGACAGCGCCCTCGTGCGGTAGGACTGTTCTTGGAGAGAAACATAAAGATTTTCGGAAAATGCAAATGTAATTTACGAAACGTATATACAATTGTATATGCTGGGCTGACAGACACACTGACACATTGAGAGAATTTTTTTTACACATTATTATTTTACATTGAATACATTGTTGTAAATTATTGTAAAATAAATCGCGCCTTCAGGTTGTATAGGTTTGTAGTAAATAATTGTAATGACGTCAACAAGTTTTTATTAATAATGCTTCTAATCGGTCGCAAGGAATAAACGTGCGCGTTCCCGACTGCACGCTGTGTATGACAGCACGCGCACGTCTGTAACAGAATTACGCCATTTTGGATACAAGCATATGAACGCTTTTATTTTCCGAGCTTGTCTCCATGTTTGGGTCTGAACTGCCGGTGTGATTCTCCGGAAGGGAAAGCAGTTTAATAGCGCCTTAAAACGGAATCAACCTGAGTTCGAAAGCAACTTTATCGTGAGGATGGCTCTCTCTTCGGAGAAAAACGGTCTCGTGGCAGCTGCGGGGCTTTAGGGGAGCGCGCGCGGGGCAGCAGGCAGCAGCGCCACCGCTGCACGAGCCTGACCAACACTAACCGACAACAAGCAGCCCGCCTCAAGACCCTCACAGCGGTGGTAAGCACGCGAAAAAACGCATTTTCATTTACGCAAATAAACATTGACTCGTCTATTGTGTGTGCGGTTGTGTCTATATACGGGGTTTCTTTCTGGAATATGGCTGTTAAATTCTTCTGAAATTAGAAACTTCTGTGAGAAAGCACGAGCGCAAACAAAGCGAATCGTTTTAGCTTATTTGTGGTCACACACATCATTTACACGCGCGCCGATTAGTTTTAAATTTGAAAGCAGCTTGTGTTGGAATGGTTTTGTTGAAGTTCACCGTTCTGTCGAGAAGACGGAAATCAGTTCTGTCGCCGAAATTAGCAGTCGAGGCTAAAGAAGGCTAGCGAGGCCCAGCTGTAAACACGACTCCCTGACAGGATCGGTACCTTAACTTTTCTTATATTCATAAATCGCTTTTACAGTTTGAAATATTAAAATAACACATTGTCCCATTTCTTTGTTTAAAATATTTTACTTGCGCTAAACCGTGATTCAAAACAAATCAAAAGTCAAAATCAACTTTACTGTTCTGTTTATGTTCCAAACATACAGACAGAATCGCTTCACTCTCATATAAGAAATTGCCCATAAGAGAAATTAGGACTAATAAAGCAATAAAAAATAAAGATATACAGTAGGCACATCAATAGTCACAAAACCCAGAGTGTACAGTAAATGTAGTTGTTAAACAGTCTTTGAATAAAATAGAGTGAAGAATGACAATATATTTAATGTGCAGACGTAAACAAGCGAGAATTTAGTGTCTCGCTAGTGTAAAGTGACATGGTTCAGTGAGGAAACTTGAGTAAAGAGTTGGGTGCTCGAAGTTCCTCATCTCATACAGAGAGAGACACATGATCTGTGTTGTCGTGAAATGTATTGATCATGTCAAATCAGCTGATTGGCGTTTTGCAGTGTCTAAACACCCCCTTAGAGTTCAGGGGTCCGCACAAATTGCCGGATCACCTTTCTGAGCAGGGGGGTTCCGGACAGTTGTGCAATCGGAATGAACATTGCTGACCTCCACTGCAGTCATAGCTCAGCCCATAACATGTCTGCGGCTGCTTACGTTCTCTCCCTGCTTGTGATCTTGCATGATTACAGAGCCGATATGTTTGATTTCCTGTGTGTAGTTTCAGCGACGCACGTGCGCACCATTAGATCGACAAAAAAATCTCAACTGTTTGTTCTGGCTACTTTTCCTCAAACTTCAGCTCTGCTCCAATTCGCACAGCTGCGGATCAATAATAGAACTTCTTCCGGTGTGTGTGCTGGTCATTAGATGAGTTTGTAGAGCTTGAGGAAACTGTTATTACTTGCGCACTTAAATTGACAGGTAGCGTTTTCTTTTTGGAGTTCAAGCCAAGAGATCAGGACTTGAAAGATGATCTCTAGTCCATCTTCATTGTTCTGTGAACCACTTTAGTGCAAGCAAATGCCTAGAATAGCTGTTTACACGACTACTAACAAGAGTGTGGTGTGTATATTTGACTCTGTGTTCGCTGTTGTTAAGGAAATGACAGTAGTACAAGCACGGCATGTTCATTGCTTGAACACTTCTGTAGGTCTTAGACACGCTTGGTGCATCAAGATATTACGTTTACATTACGAGTGTGTTTTGCAGATGTTTTGTATACAAACTTGCATACATAGCCATACGATTATAGCATTATATGCAGTGTACTTTCTCTTGGAGATGAGATGACATGAGCTGACAGATGCTGGTGGAGGGGAAGATGATGGAGGGAGGTGGAGCTTGGAGATTGGGGAGGAGTTAAATAATTGTGACATCCTAGACTGGCAAATCAACAATTGAGCGACTACTCCTGCTGTAAAATTTTGGAAATGTGTACTGTATGTCTGATCCCTTTCCATACACGCCTTTTAAATCAGTAGACGTAATCATCCTGTTCACAGCATAGTCACTGTTTCTAGAAAGTTTCTAGAACATGTTATGAAGCAAAAGCAAACCATAAAACAATTAAGCACAGCGTTATATCCTACAGGTGTGCAACACTTGAAGAGAAGCAGAGGGTGTGTTGGAGGCACATGATTTCATCTAACAGCAGCATCTCCAGCTAGTACTTTAATTTCTGTTTGTATAATACATTTTTTTAAAAATCAAGCTTGAAAATTGATGACTTGTTTGACTATCTTGGGAAAACTCGTACATCACTTTCACTGGGATTTGAGCCTAGGGTAAATAGCTCACTTTATTTATTCACTGATGAAGCTACTGGTAGGCAAACTTGCACTTGTGGTTTTTTAAATATATCCACCCTTTTGATTTCCGAGTCTCTGGCCGCAGAAGTCGATTCCACCATCTATGGGCCAGAGGGCCGGACACACCTGTTGTCCGACCAATTGCAGAGCAGGGCACATACACACATTTTTATTAGGTTTTTTCTAGTGAAAATTCTTGGCCAAAACCGAAAATCTGGTGGAAAACCGAAACACAGATAGAAATTATGGCAGTTGTTAGTAGTACCGTTGCATTTAATGCTATGATGGTGTACTAACTTTACTAAAATCAAGGCATGGTAAATGCATTAATTTTATAATAGTTTCAAATGAATGAATAAATGATACAAAATGTGTTATAAATTATACAAATATTTATTAGGCATATTGCAACAATCAAGAGAATAAAACATAATTCAAACTAAAATGTTATATAAAACAATACATAAGCAATAATATACATGCCTACTGGCCGGCTGAAAGGTTGTAAACATAAATGGTCTTCACACACGTTTTGTTGTGTAAAATCAAATCGAGCATTTACAATGTTATCTAACTTATATTTTAAAGTAGCACGGCTTTTATGCCATAAGTGAGTGTATACATGTTCAAATAAAGTGCTTAACTTTCAAAACTTAACTTTTTATATCTCGACTCAAAACTTATAAGCTGGTAAAAAAAACTGATCCTCTCTCTCTTTCTCTCTCTCTTATCACCTTTCGGCCGGATTGTTTCGGTGAAAAGTGTTAGGCCGAAAACCGAAAATGCACTTTTTGGCCATTTTCGGTGGCCGAATATTCAGTGCGTCCCTAGTTTTTTTCCACTGGAGTATTTTACTAAATACAGTTCCCCTGCATGCTTTTGGACTCTGGGATAAAACCGGAGATGCAAGAAAGCACTGGAAGACCATGCAAATTCCATGCGCAAAGCCCCGAGCAGCCTTGAATTAGGTCCTTTCTGAGAGAAGATAGTACAGCTACGTTACAGTGCCGAATATTTGCATGTTCTTATTTTTGTTTCTCTCTCTGTGTTTTACCAGTGTGGATTCGTCTGGGGCTTGGATTGGAGGAGAGCCTGGTGGGAAGGCGACCTCATGCAGATTAATGCTAGGTCATTCTGTGTAGTCTGCATTTTGGCACTCAAATGCCGGTCTGCCTGTGGAGGAGGTGTAACTAAGGATTCACACATTTTATCCACTGGTAAAATGCACATGCATGTAGTTCTGGTTGTGAAATTCTAATGCCAAAGGCTGCAGCTCAGAAAACCGATTGTTTAAATGCATTTGGCTGCCTCACAACATAACAGTTCAAACAATGTGTAATGTTTCATCAGAGAAAAGATCCACCGTTTTGACCGTACAGTAAATAGCTTTTGCTTTGCTTTAGTTTTTCTAGATTTTCTCATGAGTGGGATGTGGAGTTGGAGGCATCAACTGTCTATTAATTACAGATTAATTACAGTTCCCTCTCTCCTTCTTTTCTCCTGGCTTTCTTTCATCTGTTCTGCTTGATGTTTTTCCAAAATCGTTCTAGTTGTTTACATGTTCAGCTGTCCCCCCAGTTAGCGCTTACCTCTTAATTATGGGGCAGAAGATCTGAAAAACACTAGAAACCAGACACATACTTTGGATTCCAGGCACAGCCAAAAATCAATTTGAGTTTATCATTAGTTTGTTGCATTTACTGCAATTACTGGTGCAACTCGACTTGCAGAAGTTCATGCAAAATTCATTGCAAAAACAGACTTTCCTTTAATTTTAAAATTTAAATCTTTGTTTTGGCTGATTTGCTGGCCATCGTTTGCTATTCTAACATTGCCTTCTTTTAGCTTTTATTTATTTCTTTTTTTAAGGTCTGTGCTTCCTGCAGAAGGCACCGCCATCATGTTCTGGAAGTTTGACCTGAACAACACTTCCCATATCGACCAGCTTCTGGATCGAGAGGGTGTGACGCTGAGAGAGTTGATGGAAGAAGAGGATGTCTTGCAAGAGTGCAAGGCACAGAATCGCAAGCTCCTGATGTTTCTGTCTAAGGATCAGTGTATGCAAGAGCTTGTCACTCTCATCACAGAGGAGCCACCTGAAGATTTAGAGGAGAAAACTCGTTTCAAGTATGTGACTCAATCCTACACATCCCCAGTGAAGAGAGTGGTTTTACATTTATTATATTTTGTATTGCTCGGTGATGTTAATATTGTGCACTGGAGCTTCAGCCAATCTTTTTGGCTTAACCGCTCCATCATTTTTAAATCACTGTAACCTGCAAGTAAATATAGCTAGCAGTAAAACACATTATGACTGTCGAACATATGTTTGGTAGCCCTGCATGCCGACAGCTCCTAGATGCAAGAGCGTCATAAAACTAGTAGGTTAATTGGTACAAACCAACGCGGAGGATTTTTTTTGTTAATGTTCAAAAAAGACGTGTAAAAATGCCAATCAGAAGAATAACAATAAACATATTGTGAATAATTTAAGAATTGCTATTTGGCGGGATGCTGTACGATAGCGAGTGAAATCCAAAATAATGAGTTCTAGTGTTTCTGCTGAGACCATATGGCATGAGAGAAAGATTCAATAAAAGCTAGTCATTTTCTTTGCTTCGTGTTAGAAGTTCTTGTCTTGAAATGAGCAGAAACTTCCATTGTTGTTTTTTCTGAAGTATTGTGAAATGTTATTTCATTGGGCAAAAGCTGCTCCTACCATTATTATCCGCTTCGGCTTTCGTGGAGATATTTTTGTCGAGCATAGAATCCCGCAGTAGGATATATGGCACTGACTCCGAGTTTATTGCCCTCTCAAACGTGGCATTGACGCTGCAACACTGGCTTGACTGTTTTCGAGTGCAGTCTGAGAGACAAAGAACTGATAGAGGGCCACTTTTAGTTGCATTTAAGCACCAATATTCAGCTTTTCTTGTATCGTCCTGCTATTGTGAAGATATAGTGCAACTTGATGTTTGTCTTTTTACCCAGGTTTTCAAACATTGCCTGTGAGCTTCTGACCTCTGATGTGGCTCCCATCAATGATAAGCTGGGGGGAGATGAGTCTCTGTTAGAGAAGCTCTACCACTTTTTGGAGCAGGAGCCACCACTTAATCCACTGCTGGCCTCTTTCTTCAGCAAGACCATTGGCAATTTGATTGCACGCAAAACAGAACAGGTGTTGACATTTGTAAAATCTCATTGTAAGCAAGTTTTGATCTACAACAATGTTTTCTGATAAATTATTGGTTTTTCTGTAGGTAATCTCTTTCCTAAGGAAAAAACACAACTTTATCAGTCTGGTGCTGAATCACATTGATGCCTCAGCCATGATGGACTTATTGCTGCGCCTCATCAGCTGTGTAGAACCCGCCCCCTTGAGAATGGAAGTCCTCAATGTAAGCACATACGTTATAAGTGAATATAAGTCTCTAATAGAACAGTATTTGAAAGAGGTGCAAATCGTTTACGGTTTGGTGTGATTGCTAATGTTTTAATTGTAACACTCTTGGCGTGTCCAGACATTTTAAATTCAATTGCTAAATTCAGTGTTCTAACTCTTTTGAATTTTGTCTAGATATTTGTTGCATCTTGTCAAAAAGGAGGATTTCATAATTGCGTATGTTCTTACTGACATGAGAAAGTGTATCTGATAATAATTGTACATTGGCAACAGATTCCAAATTTTCCAAGGTCATTTGTGGCACTGATTAAGTTGCTTATGGTGGACCTTGACTAAGTTAAACTATTGTTACAGACAAACATTGCCACAAATTGTTTAGTGATGACCTTTTGTTGATAACAGCCTGGTTTGTTGGTTTGATTCACAAGAAAGCTTGAAATATTTGCTTAATCCTCAAGGAGTGAAATGGCCATGTTTTCACACTCATGAGGATGTTTGTTTGCAGTGGCTGAACGAGGAAAGACTCATTCAGAGACTCACCGAGCTCATGCACACGGGGAGAGATGAAGAGGTACGAAAACCAAAATTTTGATCTTTTTTTTTTTTAAAGACCATTCAAGACTATAAACGTGTGGCTTTTTTTCGCTGTGTTTTGCAGAGACAATCGAATGCATCTCAGACCTTATGTGACATAATTCGACTCAGTCGAGACCAGGCCAATCAGTTATCAGAGGTTACGGAAACGGACCCATTGCTCGCTGTCCTGGAGTCGTAAGTGTCTGACAACATCAGCTAAGGTGCCATTGAAATCTTGTGCAAGGCAGGTCTAAACATTCTGATGGGTCTCTTTTAGGCAAGAGAATGTGGCAGAGCTTTTAAGAAACATGTTCGAAGGGGAGAGAACTGAAGCTTCTGTTGTCAATGGAACACAAGTGCTTCTTACATTATTAGAGTCAAGGAGGTCAGGGTAAGATTTACAACTTCTTAAATACAATTAAACGTGTCTGTTTCCAATTAGATAGAAAAAGCCTTTTTTTCTTCCTCATATTAACCCCCATCTCCGTGTTGTGCTGTTCTGTCAGGCTGGAGGGTCTGATGGACCTGTATTCTCAGGGATGTGAAAGGTCTTACACTGTCAACAGCAGTATTTTACGTGCTATCGAGCCTCATCTTAAGGACTTCCAGCAGCTCCTTCTGAACCCTCCTATGGTACCAACATTCACACAGCCCTACTTTGTCACAATGTGCAGTTCTAACAATGATATATTTTTAGCGTAACCGTGTTATTTTTCCATGTGTCATGTAACAGAGAAGTGCAATACTCACTACCGTGGGCATTCTAGAGCAGCCCCTAGGGAGCGCCCGCCTTCATGTGGCCAGACTGGTGGCTTCTCTGTTGCAGACTTGCGACCTCAGCATCTGCCAAGAAATATGCCGACTCAACACGATGGACCTGCTTTTGGTAAACGACCTAAACCCTTTATAATTTGAATACTCTGCAACTATGGACCCTCTGTGAGCAGATATTTGATCTCTTGTCACTCTGTCTTCCATCTTTTTCACTACTTTCCGAGCAGGACTTATTCTTTAAATATACCTGGAATAATTTCTTGCACTTGCAAGTGGAACTCTGTGTGGCGTCCATCCTGAACCACTCTGCCAACACTGAGCCGCAGAATCCAGGTCTGCAAATTAATGAAGCGATGCCGACAACAGATGCTGGCTCACAGGCGGAGGATAGAACTCCTAGTCAGAATAGCATCTCCGACCCAGCAACCACGCCCCTTCAGGATGCTCTTGTTTCCAATGTATGTTAAACGTTTTTCTGATGTCATTATTCCAGAATAGCTGGTATTTCTACATTTGTTTTTCAGTTTTCTTTTGTTTATTTTTTTTTTTTCTCATTTGACTTTCTTAGCTCTTCCAGCATTGTCGTCTGGTGCAAAGGATTCTCGATGCTTGGGAGGAAAACGACAAAATTCAGTTAGTGATATTTTATCAGGACTTATTTATATAAAGTGTTTTCTGAACCTAAGCTTATCTTGGTTTTGTTGATCATTGTTTTTCTAATCTGTTTCTTATTTTCGTTTCCTCATATTTAGGACTGAAGGAGGGAGACGAAGGGGAAACATGGGTCATCTGACACGAATTGCAAACACTGTGGTTCAAAACCTGGAGAAAGGGCTTGCTCACTCGCAAATGAATGACTTAATTAAAGGTTTGTAGAAGATGAATATCTGTATACTTTTTAAAGAATACCTCTTGAAAAAGTGTTTTTTTTTTCTTCTGCATATTGTGTTTGAGTGCTGTATTTGATATCCTTATGTTTAAATGCTCGCCACAGATCTGCCTGAAGACTGCAGAGGACGCTGGGAAAGTTTTGTTGGTGAGACTCTAAGAGAGACCAACAGAAGAAACACAGTGGACTTGGTAAAGAAATGTTTGCTCAAAAAGTCTCTGCATTAGACATTTCCTGACTGTGTATGTCATCCATGTTGGTTATTGCATTATACACTTATTGAGACCAAGTTCTGATCCTGTCCTCCAGGTTAGCACTCATAATTTACACTCCTCCAGCGAAGATGACGACATGGAGAGCCCATTTCCCAATGATCTGTCCATTCAACAAGTGAGACTCTAATCAGACACAAAGTGTACTGTGCATCATGTGAAAATATTGCCTCTGATTTAAAATATCTGTTTTTTTTAAGGCATTCTCCGATTACCAGATTCAACAGATGACCGCCAACTTTGTGGATCAGTTTGGTTTTAATGATGAGGAATTCAGTGAACATGATGAAAATATTAAGTGAGTTATAGTATTTGGTTTTGCTTTTCAGAGGATTTATGTATTTATAAAGATGATTCACAAATTATAATGATGCTCTTTCAGTGCTGCATTTGATCGGATTGCTGAAATAAATTTCAATATGGATGCGGATGATCATAGTGTAAGTGTCTGTCCAGTATCTGTCTTAGATTTGGCATTGTTTTGTTACATTTATTTGATTTTACAAGTATTTATAAACCCTATTCATAGTGCGATGGTGCATTATGTTTTACATTACAGGCCAATGCTGCAGCGTTTGAGGCCTGTTGTAAGGAAAGAATCCAGCAGTTTGATGACTGTGATGAAGAAGAAGATATTTGGGACGAAAAAGAAATTAACTATGCAACACAAGTAAAGTCCAGATCGAGGTACAAAACTTGTCAAGTTGATTTTGTCCAAATGTATTTTATTTTGAAAGTACGCTTTGTGATTGCATTTTTGCTCAATAATTAGAAACCGGATTGAAGATATTTTCATGTCATACTGCAGATACATGGTTCTGCCATTGAAATTCATCATTTATGAAAAGCAGCTTATATTCTGCCACGGCTGCCAGTTCTTGCATTCAAGAAATCAGAACATATAGTCAAGCAATCTTAACTCCTGGGTTCTTCATCTTCCAGATTCGGCGTGTCCGTTTCCTCAGAGAACTCTCCCAAGAGTGCTGTTCGGAATGGGAGTGGAGGCCGCGGGTCGGCTTCTGAAGAAGAGGATGCCGATGAAGAGTCAAGTCCTCTCTCCACACCATCAGTGTCTGGCAGGACCTCCGAGTTGCCTCTGAATCAGAGTGAGTGCTGAAGTTTAAATTTCTCGCAGTTCAGAAGAGCTCTGTTTAGTTAACTTTTTTCCCACAGGCCCGGGGTGGACAGCGAGTTTCGGTGAGCTTGAGGGAAGTGCGTCTTATGCGTGGGGTGGATCACATCAACAGGAAAACGAGGGTCTACAAGACACGGAGTGGGCATCTTTCACAGAGTTCCAGCCTTTTAGCAGGTGAAAAACTTATTTGATTAGTAAATCTCTGCAGGCACGAGTAAGCTTGTAAATCTATTGGGAAGCTTATCGCTGGAATGCTTGTCTTTAGTGAGCGATGAATAATGCCTGAAGGTAATATTTGCAATACAGACTTTTTCTGAACTGATGAATAACGTTCTGCGTTACAGTGCGGAGTCCAGTCAAGCTGAGGGTCAGTCTCAACAAGGCCAGGAGAAGAACTGTGAGTTTATTCTGTTTGCATGTGTCTGAATATTAACCACTATGAACTTGTTAATGTACAACTGAATTTGTGGGCTATCAGGCCTAGCTGACAAGTTCTCAACATTTGTCCAAGTGCCCATGTTTGGCAATTCTTACTGTAAATTCAGATTTTAGATTAACATGTACAAAACAGAGTGCAGAAGAGAGCGTAGGGAAATGGGTGCTCTGTTCTTTTTTTTTTTTTTTGAGCAGAATGTCTTGTGCAGTATTTACGTGCTTTTTGATGTGTTATAGATTATATAAAATGTGCATTATATACTTACAAAGCAGGTTCTTGCTGTTTATTTGCACCGTACTTGTGATTTTATGAACCTTTTTTTTTTTTTTAAATCCTATGCAGTGACTAGTAGCGATTCGGCCACAGGAGCGTGGGAAGCAGGCTCCGAACAGAAAGCCCCACTGGTGGCTTCAGACAGCAGCTCATCTGGAGGCTCAGACAGTGAAGACGATCCGGCAGAAAACAAGACCAAGGCTTCTCCTGAAACACCCACCGACCAGACAGCACCCACCAGGTACAGTGACCGTTTATTTTTGATACAGAGAGTCTTATGTGGTCATCTGGTTGAAAAGCCAAATCTTGTGATTTTTTTTTTTTTTCATAATGGTTCTTTCTGGAAAAGAAAGGAGGTAGAATTTTGTCAAATCTGGCAACTAGTGATCATTTAAGGAATCTGTGCTGTCTGTAGAGCAGATTCTGTTCAGTTCTCACCAAAGTCCAAATCAAACTTGGCAACAGAAATTATAATCATTGGCTTCTTTTTATATTCTGAATATCCACCATTTTGGTTGTTTCAAGTCTTCACTATTAATCACCAATGTTTGTGTGTTCTGATCTGTTCAGTGAGGTGCCCACTGATGCCATGGAGAAGCTCAGCATCCGTGACGAAGAGTCATCAGAACCTATACAAGAGTCAGACTCCACCACTGTGACGGAGACCAGGTTAATATTCATCAGACTTTCCACAAAGGATTTAAAGCCAATCTAAAGACATTTTTAGTTAACGACAGCGATCACTTTGAGATTCTATAATGGAAAGTGCATTATAAATAAAATGTATTATTATTATTTTTATTATTGTTATTATTATACACTGCTTAATACTAGATTACATATAAATTAAAGGAATGATAATTAAACGTGTATAATAGTCTGTTAAACATCACATTAAACATGTTAACTGCAGACCCTATGATTTATTGCTTAAGCACAACAGTAAAAAAATACCAAAAAATAACTCAAACAAGTTCAGTGTCTATTTTTTGTGATGGTTTAAAAGTTTCTTTTGTTATCAGACTCAAATGTTTTTTTCGTCAAAAGACCAACAGTAATATCTTTTGAATATGTGTCCGATAACGAAAAAAAAAAACTATTTAACCATCAAGAAACAAAAGTTTAATAGTTTTACTGGACAAGCTTGTACCAATTTACTCGCACGTCAAATTATTCTTTTTATTTAATTATTCTGGATATAGTTAAAATGTCATTACTTTGTTATCAACCCTCCAAATGCCCTACAATTGTTATATATAAACTTTAAATAAAGTGTATGTAAAGAAATAACAAGGTTTCACACAATGTAGTGGGGTGCTTACAAGTTTTTTTTTTTTTTTTTTTGATGGACGTTAAAACTTAATTGTGCAGTGTATTTTACACACACACAGTTCCGATTTTTGTTTTATAGTCAATGCAGCCTAATGTTTTGCTCACTGTCATAATCGGTGTGTGTCAGTGTTAAATACATGTATAGTTTTGCACAGTTGCTTTGAGGCCGTCTGTGACTGTGAAATGCTCGATACATAAGCTAAACTTTAACTTAACACGCCATTCCCTCATTTTTCTCGTTTCTCTCAACTGCAGAGATGAGGTCACTCCAAACGGGCCGGTCTGAAGGTTTGGCATCGGATTTCAACCCACTCTCCACCTCTTCCATTCTCAAACCCCCAAACCTCAATACCACTTTGGTGTTTCAATAAAGAATGCTGCCATGTTATTGGTCCTGGATACTGCCAATCAGCCCATCATTCAGAAAAGGAAAACAGGGGCATGAAATACAAACCAGTAACCAGTACAGTGCTCAGAGGCGTTAGTCTTTTAATCTTTTCCACTTTGTATGAGATATGCACAGTTTTAAATGTAGCAGTGACGGCGTGATTACAGGATCTGTCAGGACTGGGTTTCTTTTTTGCTTTGTTTCTTCCTCATTTGGTTTGTTGCCCATCTACTCTTTCCCTCACAGTCTCGGACGTGAAGGCCCAGAACGGAAAGCACAGGCTCAACCTTCACAAAGTCTTAGCATCCTCATGCAAACCCCAAAGCCTTGATGCCTGACCAGAGTTTATTGTACGTTGAAGCACAACTCCCAACGAGTGACACTTTCACCACCTTGCCACCTTTTTTTTTTTTTTTTTTGAACCAATCCTATTACAATGGCCTCTTCTCATTAAATCACATGTTTGAATGTCCTGAAGTGCTTTTGCGGCCGGGCGGTGTAGAGAAATTGACCAGTTTAGAGTTAGAATTCTGACATGGTGTCTACGTCGGCACTTGTGCAATAACGTTTAGCCATTTTTTTATTTAATTTGACTCATTCGGAAGCTGCACATTGTCGTCGCCTGTTTAAAATTACGGGGGATTTTGAATCACCAAGGCATGCCAAGCGCTGTTTTTCAAGCATCTTGTTTTCTGACAATGTTCTCAACTTGTCGAGACCTTGTGATTGTATCGAATAGCATTCGTCCATTTTGTTTTCCCCCCTTTTCGCGATCAACCAAACAGTATCTACCTACTTTCTAGCTGATTTATTTTTGCTTATCATTAGATTTTTAAAAACCTAGATGTATGGGTTTAAAGCTAGAAGTAATCAGAAGAACCTATGCCTTAATTTACGAGTCCTTCACAATCCCTGGAACAGGACGGAAGGGTTTGCCTAAAATCAAACAGGCTTTTTTGAATGGTCTGTTTTAAAATGTGGTAGATGATTTGAAGTTCTAGTTTTATCCCTGTGCCAACAGCACAAACTCTTTCCACAGGAAACAAGCTACATTTTGCCCGTAGTACATGGTATAAAATACAGTGTTATGCATCATCAGATTTCTTTTGTGATTTTCTTGTTATTTGCTGTAAGAGAAACTGGGTTCTTAATTTTCCGGTTGCTTCTGTCATTTTCTTTTCTTCTTCGGTTTAATCCGGCAGCATCGTGCTGGTTTTGTTGAATCGGATCACATCATATCTCTGGACGCTTATTGTACCAAATCTGTTTGATTACAGGATTGGGATGTTTCATTATTTATTTTGTTTTGGTGGAGACTCGCTGTCCTCATGGATTCCGACATGTTCCGTTTATGTTTGAGCCTCTGGAGTGCAAATCCTCCATTCGCTCTAGGTTCTTATATCTGACTTGTTCTAATAGTTGTTTTCAAAGCCAAAAGTATGTATTTGCCTTTTTTCTTTTAATTGTTTAAAAAAAATCTTATTTTTAACTTTAACCAATATTATTTTACATATTGTAGAGATTCTAATTTATGTGATCTTCAGCAACCAAAATATTGCTCTATTCAATTCTCTTTGTGTCTGGACTGATTCTGTCGGATGCTCGGATCGCTTTCCTATTAGAGGTTGTCGGTAGTTTTAAAAGGATTGTTCCTGGTTCATAATAGTTTTTGGTCAGCTTGTGTGTTATGACCTTAAACCACTTTGACTAGTCTTTCAGGTTGTCAAACAAATATTTATGTTGTGATATCATCGAGTGAAAGCGGCAGGATGCTGTGTCATCCTCGCTGTTGTGAACCAGGAACAGTCCTTTATTTGAGTGTTTGAGTTCTGCAAGGGTTTGATCTGGTTCTGTTGAGGATAGGAAAGTTAGTTAGAACCTTGGTAGGGTCTTACAGAAATTCAGTGTTCAGACATGTCAGGATCTCTTTTGGAGACCAAAGAAATTCAGTTTGACTTTCGGCATACACATCATTTTAGAACTGACAGCTTCATACAATCCGGGTTTAATAAATCTTGCAATCCATCTGTAAAGCTGCTTCAGTCATATAATCTTGTAAAAGCAGAATGGAAATCTTCAGGAGCAGCTTTACAGACGTGTCCAACACAGAACACACAGCTCTGATGCTCTCACATCAGCTTTCCTTTAATCTGAAACAGGGAAGAAAAAGCCGACACCGATTTGACACAATTCAGGAAAAATGTCCTTTATTACTGGTAAAGTTCCAAAATGTTCAAGCCAGTGTTAAAAAAACAAACTATTTTACACTTCTTGCTCCTGGATAATCCAAAACAACACTAATTTGGAGTAAAAGACCAATGTAAACATCTGGAATATTTGGCAGTGTGTACACGTCAGCCAGTAGTGTAGAACATTGTTTATGAATAATGTATTATTATGAAGTGTTATTCATCTCTGAATAAGGCACAATGTGAACATCAATCATTTGAAAAAAAAAAAAAAAATCACATTCAAACTGGAGATTATTGTGACTACAATCAGTCTACGTGATCGGAGCGCAAAACCACAGCAATATTCACACATCTACTCCGAAAAGGTAATAAATAAAAGCGTAATAAATCAGGTAACCCAATAAACAAAAAATCTAACACCCAATTAAAAACCAGTTTACAATATTGAAGGGAAAATTAGATTGCTGGACAATTTTACTTCTCAATCTGGTTTTTGACCTTCATTGCTTGGGTAAAACTAAAATAAATTGCAGTGCGTCAGTTGTTCCAGCGCCATCACTTTTACTTTACACTTAAAGCAAAATATTTTTAGGCTAAATGTCTACAGAACCATCTAGTCATGCAAGTTTCTAACTAATCATAGAATGGATGCGTTAGGTTGGCTTCATCCACAGCTAATGTTCTGATTCTTCAGCGATTAGTGAAACACAGCTCGGCCCGCTCAAACTTCTATTGTTTATTTTAGTGCAATTTGAATAGTGACTATTCATACAGTGACTATGAATCAACAATGAGTTATTTAAAGAAGTGTAAATCTATATAAATATTTTTCAAAACCTCAAAAAAAAAAAACACTTAAAAAATAATTAAAAAAAAGGAAAACCTGCACACAGTTTAAGAAAACAAGGATCAACAACAAACTCAGTGATTTTGTACTTAAGGAACACTTCAAATGGCATAATTTATGCTAATAAACATTCAGAGAGTCGTAATTCTGACTCCTCGATGGAGGACAGTATGATTTCAGATATTTTTCATCGGAATACATCCTTCCATTTCCAAAACCTCGGGCCAGCCTTCATATTTGTTGGTCTCTGCATTGTTCTTCAGAAGCTATATGATTAAAATATTACATAATAAGAGCACGGCTTCACAAGCTTTGCCAGAAAAAGGTAAATGTACCTGCTCAAAGGGGCTCTTTGTTTTAATTCCTTTTCCTCCGACAAACACCCAGTTATCCCTGAAACCCAGTAAGCCGATGTTTGAGCTGCCCAAATCTGATATCAGCGCTCTAGCCTCATCGTTCAGCCTGTTGGCGACAGAAGATCACATTAATGCTTGGAGAGAAAGACCCATCGACTGGGTTAAAGGCCTCACTTGGTGGCAGGGTCATCAAACGTGGCCATCATTACGATGGTTCCGTCTTCTATTTCCTTTAGGAATGTAATGAGCTGATTCACATCTGAATAGAAACAGGCAGAGCAAAGAACTGAATAATGGTGTTAAACTTATCTTTACATGTGTTGGATTGTGGTATAGTAACGCTCATTAGCCTTCAAGTACAACTCCTCAGAGTTCAGATTATTGGCAGGATTCATTCCCTAATTTAGTCATGAGTTTTCCATGGTGTGATGACTAAAATAAATCTCCAAACTTTCAATTGCTCTGAAGAGAATTCCAACCATGCAAACTAGAAAATCAGAGCAAATTGTGTTCATCAACCGAGTTCACCAAGAAACGTGTTCACGAGATGTTTGTGAGCGGAAGCATTCGTGAATATAATGGATACAGGAAAATCTACAGGCCGACCAACACAATGACTTAAACTGGACCATGTTTGCTTTCAGTTGACCCGAGAACTGATCCCCCAGAATGCAGAGCCACAAAGGCCAGCAGATAGAAAGTGCAGGTTGGTATGAAAGAAAAGCACCTCCAGACCACATGTCAAAGGAATCCGTTTTAAGAAGTTCGCCATTCTTGCCTACAACAGATGAACAGGATTAGAAACGCACGCTGCATTTTGATTATGGACAAACGAAGATGTCACACGTACCGTTGACCAAGGCGATGTTTATCCCTCGTCCGATGTTGTTCTTTACGCCGCTCATCAACCTGCTCAAACAAAATGGAAGCCC
Source organism: Paedocypris micromegethes (assembly GCA_028031935.1). Lineage (NCBI taxonomy): Eukaryota > Metazoa > Chordata > Actinopteri > Cypriniformes > Paedocypris > Paedocypris micromegethes. The sequence continues at coordinate 12,752,195 of CM051496.1, forward strand.
GTGAAACTGACAACCGTTCATTAAAGGACATGATGGTCAAACGTACACGTTGTCCTGCAGACACATTTTGGGGCCGACCACACTGGCTGCCCCGCTGGTGACCTTGAAGGCGAAATGATCCTCAGGACACGATTTGGAAAGGCCGCATTTGTGTCGAGGAGGTCGAGTGGCTGCAAAAAACCATATGTGACTATATAATGTGTGTCAGGCAATATATACTTTGGTTTTGGTGTCTTGAGCCCTAATTGTCCTGTATCAGTTCTGAAGCCAGATGTTCCTGAACTGTCGGTAAAGGACACCAAGAATGTAACACCCAGATACGATTTTGCAATACTCACTTCGTCCTGCAGCGCGAGGCCGTCACTGTCTTCACTTATGCTTTACTTATCAACACTGCTATCTGCCTTTTTTTTTTTTTTACATCTATACAAGTAAATGAACCTTGGCGTTATATTAAATATTACGGCACACTAAATCCTTGATAATTACATCAATTGTAACGTTACAGCTACAAAAATTCAGATTTTTTTTTCTGTACTTCGTTTGTACTAAAAATATTGCAATACTATGACAGTAGTATTTTATGTTAATGAACACATTATTTTATACTAATGATAGTGATATTTTATGTTAAATTAATAATAAAAGCAAAATGTGTGTTTGCAACAGTTGTTTAGTCTTGATACTTGTAATTACTTCACAAAAAACGGCAGTCAGGTTTTGAAATATAAGAGCAAATAAAATTGTGTTATTCATTAAATATTGTTAAAAAAAAAAATCTGTCATCCATTTATTACATATTAAAACAGTCCTGACACATATGAATCTTTCAGTTATATCCACATTCAGAGGTTGCTAGTCTTGTTCTACTCACAATTGTATTACAACAAGGATGAAGAAGTGCAGATAATAGGAAATATGAAGCAGTAAATGCGGGCAAATATGTACTTACGAGCTGTTTCTGCAGGTGCGTATCGCACTGTAGAGACAGAAGAAGAAAATGAAGATTGCCCAATAGCCATGTGACATGTCACACATGGAAATGATAAAACAACAAGCCGTTTCAAGCTAAACAAGGAGATTAAGTTACATCCCAGGAAGAAGTGTGTGGTTTGAATAGACCATCATGAATAGGCATGAGAGGATGTTTGTCTGCACTCACCAAACACTTTTCCCAAATTGAAGCTCATGTTGTTCTCTAACAGCTCAAAGGCCAGGAACACAGCCAGGAATAAGACCGAAACCAGGGCTACCAGTTTCAACAGCCCTGCAAAGCCCAGGCAGAAATAGTACCAAAAACTTGGTCAAACATGTGGAGTAGAACTGTTACACTGTATGCAAAAAAACATTTAAAAGATATATTTACACACACTGACAGAAGGCTGCTCAGGAGAAGGGATTTTCTTTTTTTGGTCTTGTCAGTTCCTCTGTGTTTATTTACCTAAACATTACTAATTAATTCCTTCAATCCGATTAAACCACTGAAGGAAATGTTCCTTGATGTCATAAGCCTGACAAATAAAACCTTTTGTATCTGTGTTTAGAAGTGTGTGTTCGTGTGAGTGTATGTTCATGCATACGAAAACATTGCAAAAAATGTCAATTATTATCACCATGCTTAAGTTAACACATATCACATTATTTTTATTTGTATTGTGCAGCTCTAGTTAGTAATAAGTGAGGTATGACAAACATTGGGTTTGTAAAGGCTCTGACCTCCTGCTCGTATCATTCTGAAGGCTCAGGGCGATCCAGACACCTGCTGAGAGATCGGGTATCGATCAATATCGAACCTCAGCTCATTAATACTCATAAACCACGTCATTCACCTGTGATAAAAAAAAAGGCGATTTATCAACACAGAATGATTTTAGATCAACACTGTAATGTTGGCATGGGTCAACAAATGTTTGATCGATTTCACACATATTCGTATGTAAACACTAACATTGTGGCAGCATGGTGGCAGCTAATCTTTACCAGCACAATATCTCCCATACATCGTTTTCGCGAAACGAGAGTCGTTAGTACTTTTGTGTGAAATTAGAACATAACGTTTAAAAACGACATGAAGTTTAGACGTTTAATTGATAGCAACTGTGTGGTGACAGTAGTTTTTAGCGAAAAATAAACAAACACGCAAGCCAATAATCCGAAAACAAGTAGAAGGAAGTTAGGATTAAGAACATGCATGTTACGATATCTAGTTGCTGTTGTTATTATTAATGTTATTATTATAAAAGCAAACTAAATGTAAAATATTTAAAAGCTACCTGATGCCACGGCGACACGTCTTTATACATCCGGGTTCGGCAGTAAAGGGGAGGAGCCGGTGCGCGTTCACAATTAACTTCAAAGTGTAACGTCACTGGTGGATGCGCGTTCTCTGGGGACACGCCTACATTAGTGATACTAACAAGTTCACAGATGCATGTACCGGTATTACAAAATAAACGAGTTGCTTTGAAATTATACACTTTAGCAAATCAGATTGCTCATATAAAATGTGCTTATATGAAATAGCGTTTATTACGGTCCTGTCTGACACAAAATGATACAAACTTGTGAACACATTTGTGTAGGTTTCATTCATTTAATGTTAAAGCAAACAAAGAGACTTGTTCATTGAAAATAAACTGGTAAAACCGTGCCAAAGGTCCAAGGATGAGCAGCATGAGTAAATTCTCCAGTGCAATCCCAAAAACTCAACAAAAGTGTACATTTACTCTACAACAGGATCTTGATTTGCAGGAAATGTGAACGAATGCAGTTCACTGAATCCATGTGGTAGTTGTCCAGAGGCTTTAATTGCTGGGATTTGTGAGTCCTTGAGAAGTTTGTCCAAATTGTAAATGTTTTTCATTCAATGAGATCCTAGAAGAATTATAAGACTTTTTTAGCCAAGGAAAGAGAAAGGGAGAGACAGAATGACAGGGAAAAAAGTGGGGGCAAGCGTGGGGTGGATGTGGGGGGGGTGTTGCGAAAGAAAGAAAAATAAAGAGGAAGTATATAGCAGGAGAGGTATGGAGGGGGAGTGAGAGAGAGTATCGGGATGAATGGAGATGCTTGCAAGTCAGTATAAAATGACTTAATATTAGTAAATGATTGATTGTTGCAAGTATATTGTCCATTGCTCCACGCTTACATCATCAGAGTCTTCCTGGTCCTGAAAAATGCTTCGTTTTCCATCCGGGCTGCTTTCATGGTTCAGACATAGATCTTCTTCTTGGAGTTGTAAAGCCGAGAATTGATATGCAGGTGATCTGCAAAATAAGAACAACATCTAGTCATTTGGTCGCGACGTGAAGAACATGCTGCCTGTGTAACTTACATCTGCCTGCAGTTTATTCTTCTAGAAGAAACGATCAGTGCTGCAGCAATTCCAATACCAACGACTCCCACACAAGAACCGACCGCAATGGGAACCACCATGGATGGCTAGAAATACATCAAGAAAGCTTTGTTAGGTTTGCAAAAAAAAATGTGTGTATAAAGCATGTGTGGTAGGTGCTGTGTCAATTTTCCCTATAGTGAATAGATGCTACTCGCTAACAAAAATACGTAGCAGGTCTGCAACTAACTGATCTCTTTATGTCCGAATTTGAAGAAGGATTGTTCACGCAATCCTGGCTCCTTCTCGCAGGGATGAAGCCACCCTCACATTTGTCATCCGGAATCTTCCGATACCTGTGTGATGAACTATAGTTTAGCGGTAAAGCGTGTTAAAAAAACGAGGAATGAACATTCATCTTCACCCTGTCGTTTCTAGTGTTCCATTTGTGCAATTTCCCAAGGTGTTATTCAGGTTGTCACGCTCTGGAAGACACTCCAAGGTGTTCTCACGCCGATAGAAACCGTAGTCACTGTTGGCAGGACGCATAGAGAATAAAAACTCGCTTGGAACACAAACTGTGGTGAAATAGTTGTGTTTTACCACATGAAGTCTTCTCTGGTACAAGCACACGGCTGCTGCTGTCTGCTGACCACATATCCTCTCCCATTCCTGCACGCAGACAGCTTCCGCAGCCTTCTGTACGTCTCTTTGCAGCCCAGGAGACATCCATTAGTTCCAGAGTCACTTCCATACTCTGCGTGCGCCAGCCACTTCATGTAATCCTGTTCACCACCTGGAACAAGGTTCGAGCTGTTTAAAACCATCAAGGGTAGCACAGAAGTCCAAGTTTATTTTCTCAAGTGGTCTTTATTCAATCTTACATTCTCTGTTGAGAAGATGCTCAAAGTCAATGGTGATGGCGACCCACATGGGCTGATCGTCATCATCGGGCCTGTAGCCGAAAATGCTGATGTTCATCGTCTTGGTGCCTGGTTCCGAGACCAAGCCGGCCAAGAAGATTGGGTGGTCTGTGAAATTAAACATCTTCCAGCACTGGCCTTCATCTGTGGAAAATCTGAAAACACAGCCAGAGAAAGTTATGTTCATGACTATGAGAAGTGCTTCATTCGGATATTACTTGATAGCGCTGATCTGGGTCTCTTTATGCGCCTCTATAGCCACAATCAACGCTCCAGAGTCAAGGATGCTGTAGTGGTGTGGTCCTCTCAGAGTGCCCAGCCATGTGTAGCCCCCATCCCCAGACACGTACACGTCAGGCCGGCCCGCTGAAATGGAGTCTCCAACACTTCCTATAATGGCATGTGCAATTCAGACAGTTTGTTGGTGAAGGTGGAAGTTGCAAGGAGTGTTTATACCTGAGAGAGGCTAGTACCATGGGCGATGATCAGACCAATGGCAGGTGGTACAGACAGGGGCAACATGGGAGTGATTCCGCTAAAGTAACTGTGCTCTCCATGGATGTGGAGGTTACACTGGTAAAGAAAATGGCACGTTGATAAGCAAATACTAAGAAAATACTATGAAAAAACATAATTTTCTAGTGGTCAGACAATAGAACATGCTGGTAAAAACACTAAGCATGGTGGGTAGGGACGTCCCCATACGATTTCAAGTATCGTTCATGATTAAGCACTTTTTTTTGAAGATAGGGCAACGGCTGGTAATGCCTGATTTCAGTTCAAATCTTTCCATCAGCTGCAGGTGTCATGCAGCAAAATCTAAAGTGTCTGCAGTGTAGAAATAAATGTAAACACAAATGCTGACACAAGTGTGGAAACATTCAAATTCAAATACTGTGCAGTAAATTTATTAGAACACAGACATTACAGTAAAGCTCACCATCATTGTTCAAGTATGTTTGCATAGGACATTTATCAAGGAAGGACATTTCAATTTGTCTTAACCAGAGAGAGAGAGAGAGAGAGTGTGTGAGTGTGTGTGTGTGTGTGTGTGTGTGTGTGTGTGTGTGTGCTTGTGCATCTGCATGTGTGTGTAAAAGTATCAAATTAGGAGTTGGTATCGGGTCAGAATTAAATGACCCAAATAGAATCAGAAACACACAAATGTGGTTAGGACATCCTAATTCAAATCAAATGCAAATGTTGAATCTGAGCTAGTTTCAATTTAAGCGAAGTTGCTTTAGACAATAAATGTTTAAATGGAGACTTTACATTTAAATTACATTTATTTAGTCTCAAAGCATTTCCTTCCTAAGAACTACTAATTATTAGTTATTACATCTTATTAGTTATTACTATCTTACAATAAGTTAAACCTTCCCTGAATTAACATAAGGAAAGGAATAGGATTTACCTTTATTGACATGTTGGAACAATCCACATTCTCCGGCTTTTTCAGAAACTTCCATAGTCCACCTCGGTCAAAGGAAATGACCGAACGAATGCTTCCATCTATGACATAAGTATAAGAAACAATGTATCAATGTAGTCAGAAAAAAAGAATCATGGTATAGCAGATACAATTGGAATTACCTTCCTCCAGTTTGTTGGTGAGATAAACTCCTCGTAAAGAAGTCACGTTTGTGAAGTCGCTCTTCCCCTCGCCACCAAAAAGGTGGCGCTCAAGCGACTTAGAAAACAGGATCCCGCGGTCATCCGAGGTGTATATTGTCCCAAAATAACTGTCTGATGTAAGCATGAGAGAACACATCACACACTTTCTGCTGACACATCTTTCGCTCAGATGACAAAATAGATTATTTTTATTCACACTCCAGACAAAAATCCACCTAACCTGCTTCAGCACAGGTCCGAAAGACAAGAATATAACGTTATTGTGTACATGCCGTCCATTTGTTTACTAGATGACATCACTAAGATCATGTACGCCTGGGGGTCAAACTCAATCAACACTTTAAGTCAGCGGCCGAACAAGATACACATTATCCAGGATAAATATGGATATTTTATTCCAGCTTGTTGAAAATGTAAATAACTTCAAATATTTTATCTTCCATACAAATATATCCTGCCAAAGTTTTACAAGTTAGAAGTATGAACATGCTACTAAAAACATGGAAACCATTTGCTCTTATAAGTAAATGTTACAAATGATACATGATAATTTCAGATAGCCAAATCAGTGCATTATGGGATCTGTAGTTTGTGCATTATTACCGCTTCATATCGCCGGGCCATTAATACCAATAATAACAGCATCATATTAAAGATTCTCCCAGGATGGTATAACAGTGTGGCCACCAGCGCTTTGACTTATGACACATAAGTCGTAGGTCAAAGACCTTCAGACCAAAGGATGGATAGTGTAAACACAGTGAGTAAAGGTTTCTTTATGAGCTTGAGCTGAGATGTTCTGTAATTCATCAGCACAATTCAAACTGGTTTAGCTAGTCCTGGCCACTCACAAGAACCGTGGTTAAGCTGTTAAATAATACTGATGATATACTGCTCTTTCACAGATTCAGCATGAGAGACAGAAAACAGCAGAAGTGTGAAACAGCAAACATCACCTCCTGGGTTGTCCACATGCATGAAGATCATCTCCTCGTCTCCATCCAAAACTGAATAAAACTGTGAAAGACATCAAGTATGAAGAATGAGTTTTATTATACGATTATAGAATGACACCACTGACTGGCCAATGTCACTGTCAAATAATCATCCTCATTTAGCCATGGAAAAAAGTGGATGAATGGATGGACTGATGGATGGTCGAATAATAAAACACTTTAGTCACCTGGTCAGTAGTGGCTGAAGGTAGCTGAGCTTTTTCAAAATGGTCCCCCTGGTCTGAAGATACATAGATGACACGTGATGAACCCTGCGAACACACAACAATTCAGGAATGTACACTGCAAGGTCAGATTTGTTATTCCATATACCATTCTGTCCATGACAGAGGTGAAGAGAAAGCCTCCGATATATCCAAAAGAGAAGATGTTCTTAAGGATGGTGGTGAAGGTTCTGCCCAAATCCTGTGTCCTCCTCAGAAGCAGCTCACCTCGGCTAGCTGCTTCTGCTGCTTGTAGAAGATAAATGAACGCTAAAATCAATCTAATATTGGATCAATTGTTCTATTACCTGCTTCAACATACTGGAAATTTCAACTCACCTGTTCCATTTAGACTGCAACTAATAAATAGTGTAATTCCAGAGCCCCTTGAAATGAAAAAGAAGAAATAAAACTGTAATTAATTAAAACTATTGGCTGTCATAGTGTTAAGTGACTTTACCATGTGAAAGTGTGCACTCCTTCATGAACACTGGACCAAAAGTTTCCAAAGTCATGTGAGATCCAGAGTTTGTCCTACAATGAAAAACATTGAATATTAGACAACATGCATCACATGAGCACAGGCAGTACTGACGTCAATACTGTTGACCACGAGGTAATTTGGGTCTTGGTAGTGGAACTGAATGGCTTGAGCTGGGTGGAATGGAAGCTGAACAGGCTTGAAAGTCACTCCAGCATCCATGGAGGTTAAAATAAGTCCTCCTGGGGTCTGAGTGTAAGGCAGGTTGGCTGTTAAAATCACCTGTTACACAAAAAACAATGTACAAATGTTGTGAGCCATGGCCTTTCTAATCGAACAACACCAGTAATGTTCTAGACATAACATGTAAACTAATTTGCTACAAATTGTGCATCTGCATTTAAAATAAAAGCGCACACACCTGTTGGGGGTTGCCAGGTCCTGCATTTATACCAAACTCCTGCTTTATAAAGGTGTTGTTGATGGCATTGGAAATGTCATGAAAAGACTTTCCGTAGTCATCACTGGTTAAAGCAAAATCAATTAGTAAAGTAAGAAAGGAAAGCTATAAAATACATTTCTGTGTAGATCAAAACGTACCTTCTATATAGACGTGTGGAACTACCTTCATAAAACGAGTCTGAGGATACACTGAGTGTGGACAGGACCAGAATTACCTGAGGAACAGAGAGATCCTGCATGATTCCTTTCATGAGAGATAAATTAGATAATTTAATTAATACGAACCAATGTGACATTTGTACAATTTAATAGTGAATAGTTAATTTTCTCCATCAAAAATATCTCTATCTATAGAGTGACTCACCCCAGTTCCATCTCCAACCCAAGTGAGAACAAAACTGGATCCATCATCACCATGAAATCCCGTCTGGAATTATAAAACGAGACAGTACATCAATCAGGCAGGTTAGGGCAATTCTGAGGGTCCAAGGTCTTTGGAGGCCCCGAGAGACCAGGTATAGGGCCCATCCCAATGTTTTCATGGGGCCCAAAACTGCTAGTGACACCCCTGACATCAATATTACAAGTTAAGTAAGAAGAACAAAACTAGACTGTCTGTTTTGGTTTAAGTGGAAGCAATTGTGTTTCTCCAGACATCTTGGTGCTTTTTAAAGGACGCTAAAATAATAGCAAAATGTGCCATGCAGTAATAAACTCACAGTCACTGTTTCACGGAAAGTGAAAATTACTCGACAATGAAAATGTTTGTACTCAACTTGCTAAAAGGCTACGTGATGCTGACATTATAATGGTCTTCAAAAAGCATCGATCATTTCACTTTCCACTGACTCGGTTTTCCACTTACCTCGTGTGTGTGCCGGAGAAGAAGCGTTCGATCTTTGGGCGAGAGAGGAGCTTTACAGACGGTGAAGTTTGTTTGATCGGTCCACGCGTTCCGTGCGCGTCTTGGATGCGCGCGGACACCCCGAGAAAAAGTCGCAGTTCGCGCGCTTCGCTTCCCGCGTGCGTTTATGGTTAAAACCAGTAAACACACGCTTCCGAACACTAAAGGTGTCCAGTTCATGGCGGGGTTACGGAACGACACACACCGAGAGACACACGGACGTTCACGGAGACTCCGAGAGAGCGCAGGAGATGCGTGAGCTCTGCAGAACTGAGGTGAAATGAACCACCTGCAGATTGTGAAAGCTTCAGTCAGCACAATGACACCGCGCGTGTGTGAGACAGAAGTCAACAGCTTACTCAGTTTGTTTCAGACCTTATTTTTATGCTGCTTACAGGGATGTAGCGATTACATATATTGGATTCTGATTATACATTTTATTTTTAGACCACACGATTGGATTATATTACTCAAGATGAAAGTAATCTCAGACTTTATCCAGTATTGGTATTATTTTATTCATTTAGTGTTTGTATTGTCATTTAAATGCCCAATTTTCCGCTGACATAATATATTAAATCGTTATGTCGTAGTAAGACAGAATACATGTGTATAAATGAGGGGGCAGGATGGAGGAGTGAAGTTACAGGGGGTGGAGGTGAAGAAGGTGCAGGAGTTTAAGTACTTGGGATCAACAGTGCAGTGTGATGGGGAGTGTGGAAAAGAGGTGAAGAGTCGAGTGCAGGCAGGGTGGAGCGGGTGGAGGAAAGGGTCAGGAGTGTTGTGTGACAGAAGAGTGTCAGCAAGACTCAAAGGAAAGGTGTACAAGACAGTGGTGAGACCAGCTCTGCTCTATGGCTTAGAGACAGTGGCAGTGAGAAAGAGACAGGAGGCAGAGATGGAGGCAGCAGAGATGAAGATGTTGAGGTTCTCCTTAGGAGTGACGAGGTTGGACAGAATAAGGAACGAGCACATCAGAGGAACAGCTCACGTTACCTGTGTTAGCAACAAAGTCAGAGAGGCCAGACTGAGATGGTTTGGACATGTGCAGAGGAGGGATAGTGAATATATTGGTAGAAGGATGTTGGAGATGGTGCTGCCAGGGAAGAGGACGACCAAGGAGGAGATATATGGATGTTGTATGAGAGAACATGACGTTGGCTGGGGTCAGAGTGGAAGATACTCAAGATAGAATGAGGTGGAAAGGGATGATTCGCTGTGGCGACCCCTGATAAGGGACAAGCCGAAAGAGAAGTAGTAGTAGTAGTATGTCATATTAATCCATTTAAAAAAACGTGCAATGCAAGGTTAGGAAAGCACACGGATTTATTACATTTTTACAATTTATCCATGCAAGGCCTCAAAACAAATACCATTATTCATCTCAACTTTCACTCAACACCTCAACAGAAAATATTCGCTTACTAGTACCAGAGCACCAACATTGAAAATAAACCATCATAGCTGATCAATTTCAATACTGAAAAATTCAGTATATCAGTAAAAAAAAAAAAAAAAGTGCTTAGAAATGTCTGTAAACAGTACAGAGAGATAAAAAAAAAAGCTCTTATCACTCGTGTGTGTGTGTGTGTGTGTGTGTGTGTGTGTGTGCGCATGGGAGAGAGGTTAAGTCTATATTGTAACTCCAAAAAAAAACTGTACATGTTTTCAAAGAATAAAAACCCCATTTAAAGCTCCGAGCAGCTTTGCCTAGCTTTAGAAAAGTCACAGTATGTCTGAAGTGGCACAGGTAGTGTCGGCTAAGAGACATCCGGGCTTGGGAGTCTCTCTCTGGATTGGACTATGGGAACCGACAGTTCTTCCAACTGCTGCTGCTGAATGTTTTCCAAGTCTTCCATGCGTCTCCGCAGCACAGACAGCTCTCGTTGGTGCTGGTCCTCCTTACACAACCAACAGAGAGGGAAGATTACAGCCGTGCTGAACATATGACTGGTCCTGATGAGATGCGTGTGGACACCTGGACGTTTGTGACGTCTGTTGGTCCGAGAAGCGACAGACCAAGTGATGTGGAGGTCATCTGGTTTCCCAGCAGGAGCCGACGGAACTCATTGTGTCTCCTATGAAGTTCTTTCAGACGCTTACCGAGCTGAGATTGTTCTTCAGAGTAGATGATTTTCCTACACACAGATCAGATGTTATTTGCTGAAATGTAGAGTGATTGACAGGAGAAGCTGAGATGTACTTTTTTGCTGCGCTGGCTTCGATCTCGAGCGCTTCGATCTTGGCTTCTAATAGCTCGATCTTGTCTTTGTATTTCTTCTCTTTGAGTTCAACCATTGTGTTTCTCTGATGGAGAACACAGAGCATCAATAGAGCATCAACAGAGCTCTCAGAAGCTTTGAAGAGAACACAGAGACCTTCTTTTGAGCGGACGATGCCCTCTGTAGACGCTCTTTGGCCTGGCTGTATTTCTCACTTAACTCGGTCTCTCGTTCTTGCAGTTTGTGCTTTTCCTCCAACCATTCCACCTGCCTTTCCTCCACCAATCTTGGACAGAAGCAAATGTAAAAACAGTTTTTAGGTTTCTTATTTTCTAAGTATTTTTTTCGAATTTACAATTCAATTGTACACACTTTACTTTACAGTCATTTAGCAGACGCTTTTATCCAAACCGACTTATAGTTCATTACAACTTCCACAATTCAACAAATTCTTGCTTTCCCTGGGAATCAAACCCATGATCCGGTGTTCAAACACCAGCGCTCTACAGACTACAATTCCAATTTAGTAAAAATGGGCTTTATTCTGATACCACTTGATATCGGATCGGCCTTCTAGAAACGTTACTGGACCACTCTGGCTTTTCTCACATTAGTACGGGCAAGTGTGCGCCGAGCCTGCGTACGCCATCATGCAGATCAACTCAAATGCACGACAGCACATTTGATGCACAGTCAGCAAGCGAGAGCTGTTGCTGTCAGCGTTTCTGACACAGGTTTGCTTGGGCTTTGATCTTTGTTGTGGGACAAACCTCTCGGCTCCCTGTTGAATCTTCTCCAGTTGTGTCCGAGTGCTTAGCAAGTCGTCTTTCACCCGCTCCAGACTTTCCCGCAGTCGGAGGTTGGTGTTCATCAGCTCACTTTCCGAGTGAGAAAGGCTGGCAATCCGTAGGTTCAGTTCAGCGGTTTGCTGGCAAACACAAAAACACAAAATGTCAGAGTCGTTCCAGTTCTGTCCATTAATTTATAAGTTGCATACGGAGGCTTTGCAGTACGTACTCTTCTTAGCTCTGCATTTTCGGCCCTCGTGGTTTCTAGTTCATCCAGTTGTTTGGTCTGCTTTTGGACTTTAGATCTGTGTTAAAGTGGTGTGGTTTACAAGGTCAGACGACCACGAAAGTAATGGAACACAATACTAATTGTATGGGTTTTATGATAACACACACGAGCACCCATGAAGCTTTAAGAATACCATATGATTCAAAACCGTATGAAGGAAACGTAAGTTAAGACAAAAAAAAAATCATTTTCTGGCATGTTGTTGATCTATTCTTTTCACTGCCACATAACAAAAACAATATGAAAATCATTTTTTAACAAAAATATTTTACATATACAGTAGGTCTCCAAATAGGAAGATAAAATATATTTTGCACCTGAAATGCACCTGTGAGTAAATAGATAAATGTACTATATCAATATCAATGTGTTATGTGTTAAAGATATTACTAAATTAAACAAATCTTATTAAAACAATAATAACTACAATATTAAATAGTAACATAAAATAGTAACAGTTAATAGTAACAAATAACATTCTATAGAATGAGAAAAAGAAGCCAAAAGCCGGTAAACTGTGCATCTCCCGTCTCTGCTGCTGAATGAAAGTAAAAGGATGACAAAAATGTAGAAATGTTTGACATGCAACATATTGCATATTATCTATTGACATGAAATGTAACTATAGTCAAAAGTTACCAAAAAAATTGTATCTATCAACAATGCTGCAATTGTTGCTGGAATTGCTGTAAACACATGCAGCATTGGACTCGTGGATTTGTTAGATGACTTTGTTCAAAAGAGTCTGTCAAACAAAACATTATCTTTCATTGAAAAATTGTATCTTACTGTACAAAAATGTGTATCCTAAAAGTTTAAGTATTAGTTCCGATTAATACTTTCAATATTAATCTTATTGCAGCTAAAGCAATGCATGTCCACTTAATAGAACCAGTGGGTTAACAGGACAAAAATGAATGTGTCCTTTTATTGTCCAATTAACCAGAATCGACAGTATAAAGACTAATATGTATATTTCATTTACATTTTTCCAGATATTGTACAGTAAGAATCTTTTTCACAATATCACAAAAATGACATGCCTCAAGCCTTGAAGCTCCTTACGGACTGACTCCTCCCCTAACTGGGCAGCACGGACACGCTCCTCCCACTCCTCTTTCTGAGAGTTCCCTGTGGCCTCCTGGAGCGCCCTCTGCTGTTCAAAGTCACACAAGCGGTTCTCCAGCTCCAGCCTGGCAGCAAGACATACATGCCATAAACACTCTAAAGTAGGATGTCAATTTAAAGTTAAGAGGTCTTCAAATTGGAGGTCTGCAAGATGATGAACCGATCTCATCTGACTGCACTTACTTCTCCTCCTGAAGTGCAGCCAACTTGTGCATCTCCTCCTCTCTTGCTATCTGTACCCTGCGTAGCATCTCTTGTTCTTTTTCCAATATGAGGTCTTTATTTCTCTCCAGCGACGACCTCGACACCTCCAGGTCAGTTTGCAGGCCTTGAAAACAAAGAAAAAAATAAAAAGTGTCAAGGACAAAATAAAATACTGAGCAGATATTTACCTTCCACTTGGCTTTGGAGAGCATCTCGCTCTCTTTCAATTTCTCCTTTAGATCTTACACTGTCAAGCTTCACATTACTGAGCTGTATTTTATGGCTGTGCTTCATCTCTTCGGCCTGGTTGATAAAGCAAACGCACGTATTTAAGTTATGTGCAAGTGTGGGAACGTGGAGCAGTATTCTACCTGGCTTTTGAGAGAGTTGATCTCCCTTTCGATCTTGTGCAGTTTTCCTGTAATAATTGTGTTTTGTTCTTGAGACAAACATAATTCACTTTCTGTCCGCTCCAACTGCATGCGGATTGACTGTTTTTCAGCCTGCAAACCACGTAAAAGACAACAATAAAAATACATCCATATTTATTGAATTGATGATGAAATCGGTTTTATTTTATTCAATCAGAATATTTTCTTTATTTTAATAATGATATTTAAATTTTTGTATTTATTTTATTTTTTTCTGTGTTATTATAATTTTATTTAGTAGTGTATTTTTTTTGCACCACATTGTGATAAAACTGCAATATTTGCACAAATAAAAAGACATTTTATGCTACAAGTTTCCAAAACAGTTTAGAGCTACAATTTTCTCCACGATCCACTGACCTCCAGGGATTTGACCACAGCCTGAGCCTCGGCCAGCTGCCGGATCTGAATCCGCTGCACGTTTTCTGCTTGAGCACCGGAGTTGTTTCTCTCGGCTCTGAGGTCGGTAATCTCAGTCTCCAGGCCTTTGAGCTTCTGGTGAAGCTGGGCCTTCTCCCTTAGCAGAGCTTCCACACGTTTCCCATCTCGAGACGCATCTCCACTCTGCAGCTGAGCAGCGAGCTCTTCCTTATCCCGCTCCAGACGGTTCACCTGCAGGAACACACGATGTGATTTTCTGGGTCACTGAAACCAACCTCAGCATCATTGGTCAAAGTTAAGACACAATACTAAAAAGTGGGACCCAATTTCCTCACGCTTGTGCCCACAGTTTTTATGAACTCTGGATGAGTAGAATGTGTGTTGGACAATGTGTGTGGGAAAAAAGCTTCTTAAGCTTAGGTCTTAGGGTCACCCCTAAATCTCAAAACGTACATCAGCTTCATGTCGTAATCGTCTTTCCTCCAGCTCTCGGCAATGGTCTTCTTTCTGATGGTCAAATTCAGACTTGAGGAAGATCAGATCATAACGGACCTTGTTGTATTCAGATCTGTATCTCTCAGCTTCCTGTTCACAGAAGAAAAATGAACAAAAGTAATTTTAGTTTAGAAACAATTTTGTTTTTCCCAATTAATTAAAAAGCTTTGTGTGTTCCTTTTATTTGATTTGACCGTGTGTGTGTGTGTGTACAAGAGAGACAAAGTGTAAGTGTGTGTGTGTGTCTCAAGATCATAAATTCCTCTAATTCAGGGGTGCCCAAACTTTTTGATTCGCGGGCCACATTGGGTTCTAACATTTGACAAAGGGGCCGGACCGGGCTCGGGGAAAAAAATACACATTTTAGGATATACACATTTTGTATATAATTTAGTATTTAACATTAAATAGTGTTTATTTCTATTAAAAAACGCATAAAAAAAAAAAAAACAGATATAATTATAAAATGCAAATAAAGTGATTTAGCATTTTAACTGCTTTTTAAAATGTGTTCATAAATAAAGCAATAAAAACTTTCATAATGGAACATTGAAAAAGAAAAAAATGATTTTGATAAAATTTTTTACAAGCTCGGGTGGGCGCGATGAAACAAACCGTATTTGTTTGAGATCACATGGTGTGTCCACGTGCTGAACCGCTCCGAGAGCGTTTGAAAGAGTTAAACGAGGCAAGAGAGCCGAATCTATGAAAAGAGCCGAACTTCCCATCGCTATAATGAAGACCCTCTGTGCGAAAACACTGCTACGTGCTGTGATGGACCAAACGGATTGGTCGAATTTGCGGTAAATTTGCGGTGATTGGATGAAATTGCAAGGTCGCAAATAAATCCCGGGGTTTCGCTGAATTTTCGTGAATTGGCGCGATCGCGAATCCTGGAGGGACTGGCCGCGGGACGGATTACATTCATTTTATCACAAAATTTGATTAAGGCCCGCATTTGGCACCCGGGCCGGACTTTGGACATGGCTGCTCTAATTGGATCGGGAACATTTGAATGGAAAGCAAAAAGCCCAGAGTAAATGGCGCTTAACATTAACATTTAGCAGCACAGAGGATGCAGGGATGCTCTTTTACCTCCTGGAGTTTGTTGAAGCGTTCTCTGATGGGAACCTCCAACTCCTGCTGAACCTGAGCTCTCAGAAGCTCCATCCGCTGAGGGGTCACGACCTTACACAACACCAGCACATCACTGCATCAAACACACATTTAACTCACCGACAATGCATCAGGGCGACTCACCTGCAGTCTGAGCTCTTCCACCTCTCGGGTTTTATCCAGCATTTCTCCCTGAAGCTCAGCCAACAGCAGCTGTTGCTTCTCCTGAGCGAGCTGCCGGTCGGCCATCATGCGATTCAGCTCTGTCTGTGCCCGGCCGTGCTCGTCCTGCAGCCTGCGTGCACACAAACGTTACCACACATTCATCTATGCTGCTTTATTGCTGGTTTTAGAAGAAAGAAAGAAATGAACTTTATTAATCCCTCAGTTGGGAAATTTGTCTCTGCATTTGACCCATCAGAACAAACTCGGAGCAATGGGCTGCCACATGTTGCGGCGCCCGGGGTGCATGTGGGGAACCGGCAACCTCTTAGACACTAGTCCAAGTCCCCTATCACTGGACCACAACTCCCCCCACGGGAGAGTAATCACGGTAGATAAATGCTTTATTTTCTCTGCTGCATAAAAAAACATTAGTAACAAAACTCTGTACAGAAGAGCTTTACTGATATACACTGGTTGCATTTTAGAGTCCATTAAAACTTATTTTATTAGTTGTATTAGCCTCATTTAAATATCTGTATTTAAATCGCTTATTAAAACGCATTTGTTTTTTCACTGGCATTAGACACAATTTGAGTTTTGACAATTTTATCTGCATGTAATTTATTGTTGGTTTTATACTTATTCAAAGTCTGAACAATTGCATATAACTGTGAGTGACTCTGTGTGTTCCGCTTTGGTTTGCCACTAATATAGTGTGTGTCCCGCCTTTAGGCCCAAAGTTGCTGTGGCAGCTCCCCGTGATCCAGACATGGAAAAACGATTCAGAAAACTAAATAACAATCCCCTCACCTCGTGTGCTCAGCTTTGAGAGTCTGATAGTTGGTTTTGTGGTTCTCGCATCGCATTCGTTCATCAATGAGCATTTTCTGGAGCTCTGTATCAGAGCTGGACTGCTCCATTATGGACTTAGGGAGGAAAACACCCGCTTTTCCACTTCCCACCACAGCATCCAGGCTCGAGAACCGGGCAGTGGACGGTCCTAACAGTGGTGTATTCATCTGGAAATGAAAAAGTAGTAGAGATTTTACAGACACTGACATGTGTCCTATCAAAAACGAATGATGAGAAAGAACAAACCGTGTGATCTGTGCATGTGGACACACGAGTCGTCGCTTGCTCTTCACTGATTCGAGGTGAAGCACTGTTGTAGTTACATAGATCCTCAGCGGCGTCTCGTGTTTTCAATTCACCGGGGAAAGCTGCGGTTGTTCATGTTCCAATCAGGGCATGCATTGTGTCAACCGTTGCTATGGTGTACTACTACTGTAAATGCACTTTTTTCATGAGCTTAACATTTCCTAGCTAGACGACACTGGGCAAGTAGACAAAATCAGAACGCAGTGCTAACAATGTGCTAGCAATGACAGAATGCGATGAAATAATAAAAACAGAAATACAAAGAGTTCATAATGAATAATGAAACCGTGTATTTACCGAATTCAACTCAAACCAGGACGCGCTGTTTTCAAATGTGACGTTCAAATGTAGCCGACGCCGTACGTTAATTTACAAAATAAAAGCTTTCATTTTAAAATAAAAGTTTCACTACATTATATGTGTTAGTAACATTTGAAGCCGATACAACTCAGCCGTGTAATTGTTATGGCCTTTGTTAAAAATATAATTCGTAAGAATTACTCTTATCAGTTGCACCCACCGCTTGTCTGGTGACCTTAACGTAATGACGATTGAAGCGTGCTGCACTGACATGTTTGTGCCAGCAGGAGACGCTTGAAACCAGTAAACTTAATTGTAGGAAAAGGAAAGTGTAGTGATGGTAATATGGCCACCAGGGACAGTGCTGAATTGGGGATCTGCATTTAACCCATCCAAGTGAAGTGCACATACACACAGTAAAGTGACATAAACCTGGAGCAGTGGGCAGCTGTAGGGCCCGGGGGGCATGTGGGGTTCAGTTTCTAGCCCAAGGACACCTGCAACCTCTCGCACACAACTCCCCAAAAAAAGTAAGTGAGGTGAGTTTGAACACGTCCAAGTCCCCTACCACTGGACAACTGACTACTTAAACACATTTTATTTCTGTTGTAATACTAGTTTCACACAGATAGCTGTCAGACATTATTTAGCAAATATATTGCGTGATTCCACTTACACATGTAGAAAGTGAGTATGATTGTCAATCTCCATATCGAAATTTGTGCTCTGCATTTAATCTATCCAAGTGAAAGTGCACATTCACAGTGAAGTGAACACACACAAACCTGGAGCAGCCAGTGGGCAGCCTAAGCCGTGTAGGGAGATTCAAACCTGCAACCTCTAATGTGAATGTATACATGAGCCAGGACAACAAAAACTTATTTCAAAAGATATTTTATACAGAGAAACAAAAAAATGAACACAGCTTTTTTTAAGGGGTGATATTTTATTTATATTTTCCTTTATTTTGTAGGGGGGAGTTTGTGGTAACTAAAGATTTTTATGTGTGAATAAGCGTTAAAGTTTTAGTCTTATAAAACATATCCTGAAAAAATATATCCTGCTTGGATTTGGAATATAGTGCGATCTGATGTCTGAGAAATTAGAGGTAATTTTCATGCATGCTTTTTGTGTCACAATTTGTTTTCTAAACCAACTGAGTTTTTCTTTTCAATCTTTCATCTGCTGGAATATTACGCATCTGTTTTTATGGCACTGAGCACAGAGCAGCTGGAAATTGATCTTATACTGTACATATGAAGGCATGTGGTAATTAACAAAGGGAGGCTTTTTACCTGGCCACTGTCACATATGTGCTTGCTCACTGGTCTTTGTCATAGTCATAGTGATAATCATAGCCATTTACTTAACACAAATCATAGCCATTTACTTCACACAATTCTCTTGCATATTCACACATGCGCTTTAAGACAGATTAACAAAAGCGCCTTACAAATGCTCAGAACTTGAACTTGAACACACAAACCTGAGTTTCTGAAAACGCTGTCTTAGTGAAAGTTTGACTAGTTCCTGCCGTTTGTGCAATAGAATGCATAGACCTACATTTTTAACTGTCAAAGCTTTTTTTATGGCAATAATCTTGAGGGCATCTCTCCCAGTTCATAATCTCCTTACATCTGTTTCTTTTCAGACAAGAGAAGGGTAAAAAAAAAAGGTAGAAAACATTGCTGGCTCTGTAAAAAACAGCTTTTTAAGACATGTGAAGGATTTTTCGTATATTTCATTTCATTTTTTGTATTACATATAACGCATGTTTTTGAAATGAACAGAACATAATCTATGATTTATTGATGTGTTGTTCTTTCCCTATTTCCATTTTGTTTTGTTTCGATGTATCTATTACACACATTGGTCATGACGACATCATTCATAATGATAACATTTACGACAGCAGCGTTGGGACAACATCTATGATGTTCATGAAGACATTGCTCACAATTACATTATACATGGCTACATTGTTCATGATGACATCATCCATGGCGACTTTAGGTAATTTAATAACCCTATTGATATTGTAAGAATGTTTAGTACTTACGTTTGGTAACTTTAAATTAATAATCTGACACTTCCTTCAGTTTAACCAATGAATGTTTAAAAAAAAAAAGCTGAAACAACGTATACAATTGTCACATCAATTTACAATATTATTTCACAAAAATAGCAACGCTTTGTAAACATCATCTACGGAATTATGATTGGAATGAAAATATCTGAAAATTGATTGTAAAGGAAAATAATTAAACTAATTAAAGCCTCACAGTTTCCAACCTCAAGTGAGGCGGATGATCTCAAATTTCTGGGGCCCTCTGTGTGTGGACTCGGGGACTTCCTCTTCATCAATCTCAGCGGTCAGCTCCAGCCCAGCCGGTTCTGGATCCTGAGAGTGGCTGTGCTGACGCTTGATGTTGGGACAGTCTGCATTGTAGGTCTTGACGTAGTTTTCCACCGGCCACCCCCGAAACTCCTCCGGTTCGCTGCACACCAGACCCGTGTGGGACACGCTGGGATGATGCTTCAGCCAGTAGATCAAATAATGAATGTTGTAATCACAGACCCATGGGTTGTCGCCCAGGGAAAGTTTCTTTAGGAAGTACAGGTCCTCCAAAACACCATATTGGAAATATCGTAGGCTGTTGTTGGAGAGGTCCAGTTCTCCCAAATACAGTAGATCGGTGAAAGAAGCTGGGTAGAAAATGGAGAAGAGGATCCTTTGATTTTATTAATTATTTTTTATTAATGGCATTTAAAATAGTATAAATATAAATGGCAAAAATGTAAATATATACACAACACACAAATCGATAAACAGTATGCATTACATATTTGTGTGTGTCTATTTTGAGTAGAGTAATTTATAGCTAGAGAGGGTAGCTTACTGTATTGCTAGGATAATGATAATTAAATGTTTTCTCTGTAAATTGTTATATTTGTTCAAGTATTTCTGATTTATTTTAGTCGTGTAAACATTTCTGTGTGGTCATCCTTTAGGTCATCATGTGCTCCTGTAATTTGTCCCCCAAATGGTTCACAGACACCGTTAGTGGAAGTTAAGCCACATTCAACCCGAGGTTCCTTATAATTGGAAGAACTTTAAGAATAGACATCTGAAGTTGCTGATGTCTGTTCCATTTACTCTTATCTCAGTAATGAGCAAAACACTGGGAGACTGCACTTCCTGTCACTCCTGGGGCCGGTTTAATCGTTTCTTTTGATGGGGGACCCTGGTGGTCTCTTCACCAGACACTCAGATTTAGATTTATTTGAGGCAGTTCTAGATGTCAATAAAAAGGTGGACAATAAAAGTAAAAGTATTTTAAACTTTAAGTATTTTAATTTTATATAATAGATTTAAATACTAAATAAAAACCCTATAAAGTTTTCATTTAGATGTTACGCATAATGAATTTTGTTTGAGCGCTGTAGTTTGTTCCATGTGTAATAGGTCATATTTATATTGTATTACATTTAACTTTAGTTCTAATACGGCATGCAATGTGTCAAACTTCAGGCCCGGGGTCCACATCCAGCCCACCGTATAGTTACAGTCTCCCGCAAGATCTTTGATGGTATGAGCCTGGTGATATCACAGACTACAGATCGCTTTAGTTGCCTTGCCTTGTAGAAATTTTGAGCGCATAATTTGTAATATTTACTACGTAAAAGTAGCTTTTATTTTAAAGTTTTAAATTAGCAAATTCTTATTCATAACGTGCATCAATTTGGCAGAATAATATTTCTAATATGAAGTTTTAATGTATTTATTCTGGTATAAAATTGCTCTCAGTTGTAATACATATTTATGCTTAAAAGTTTTTATTTTTAGTTTTAGTGTGTTTATCTTGTTCAGCCCTTGGCTTAACCATCACAACCCTCAGTCCCCTTGGCCCACCCATGCAATTGAGTTTGACATCCATGTTAAAAAGAATTACCTGTGTCAATGTGTTCCATACTGTTGCTGCTCAGGTTCAAGAGCTTTAGGTCTTTAATGGCAACAAACTCTTTCTGCCGCAAGTTCTTGATGATATTTCCGGATAAATCTAGTCTCACAATATCCTGTGGGATATCTGCAGGCACAGTCTTAAGTCCTGCAAAAGACAATACAGTTACCTAAATCAGAAACTATATCAAACTAAAATTGCTTCTTGCTATATTGTTCTTGGAAACAAATGTACGGCAATCTCTTTCATAGTAACAAAAAGATCTGAAATTTGTTCATGTTCATTTTCAGTGAAGAAGTCAAACATGGAAACTACAGTAGCTGTTGTTGTATTGATAGTTTACCCTCGTCTGCTGAAGTTGGTTTCCTAGCCACTTACCCATAGTGTCGTTTCAAGAAATTGGCTGGAAGTGTCATGACGGAACTTTTATTTATCCTAAAAATAAATATTCGGGGTGTTCACAGACATTTATTTATATCTTTCCAGAGAGAGAGAGCTATTAAAACCACAGTCCTGGCATTGGGTTGGTGATAACATTTCAGACTCTGTTACTGTGAAATGCTTGAATATGATTGTCTTAGAAAGTTTGAAAACGCAGAGCATCAAATGTAATATTGATATAAACCATTATATCATACGTCTACATTTTATATTTCGGCCTGCTGCCTACAAAAGTTCTTAAGGAGCATTGTTGCTAAGCTAGGTTAGACAGTAAATTACAGTTGCGTGTCTCCAGAGTCTGATTTTTTAAATATCAGGCCCCAAAAATTGTTGGCGCTGTTATTCTTGTGATTAATTCAGGGGGGTGTATTTCTAGAAACTGAGATCAGTTTTCCTTGGCGTCTAGTCTGCAGTTTTTCCCACAAGATTGCGTGAAGGTTTTTACATGGATTACTGCTGACAAAGGAAATCACCCTGTATGTTTAAGAGTCGATGACATAATGCCACAGAAGTAAGACTTTCTTGGCTACAAACTGCTGACTCGATCGTTCCTGAGCCGACTCGAAAACCTATTTATATGAGTCATCTCATTTTGAGTAAATTATATTTCTTTCAAATTCTACCTAGTACTTAGCTAATACTTTGGGCCGTTTGGCTGCCTGTGCGTCGGGTACTGCCATAGTTGCTCAAATACATTCATTTCATTGCAATCCTTCAATTTAAGATGAATTTCCTTGTTGCATTTAAAAGCATTTTTCAAAGTATTAAATCTTGTTTTGTTGATTTTCTGTTATTTAGTCTGTGGTTATTAGTGTTTTTGACAAGTCTCTGGGTTATTATAGTCAAGTCCAGCAACTAAAAGCATTCCACGACATTTCGCTTTAAGTTGTCTACACAAGGCTGAATTGTTGAAGTCACAAAGGGGTTTTCTAGAATTCAAACTAAAATCTGTAGTCATCTTGTATGATGGATGTCACTTAAAGTCTTTAGCAATGTTCTTTATCTCAAAATAACCCCCTTATTCTCTGAATTCCTGACCCAGCAACAAGATATGTCATAAATGAGACAGAGCAGATCTTGTTCTCCGAGTCCCATGGAGATCATGTATAACCCATGTGGTACGCTCATCACAATAGGACTGTTTAAGGAGATGTTGTAAAGTAAGGTAAAGTGAGTGAAATTGTCAATATGTCGAACCATATCGAAATTGGTGCTCTGCTTTTAACTCATTCAGTGAAGTGCACAGACACACGGTGAAGTGAACACACACACACACACCTGGAGCAGTGGGCAGAGCATTGCTTCGGTTAGACAGTCATTTGAAATAGAATACTGAGCTGCAAGGTTTCCAAAATGTAGGGTGCCTTGATAGCCGTCAGAAATTGGCATTTACGTGTCCCACGAGAAGAGACTCCAGATGTGAAAACTAAAAAGTTCCTCACCCCCTTTCCTCTAGTTCTCTGTCTGGATAATATGCTTCATGTTTCCAGATGTTTGTTTGTTCTGGATTATTTTACCACATGCTTATTCAACAAAATGAATCATATGTACAGTATGTGTGTTTGTTCAAAAAACACAGTCTGTTGGCTTATATGTTCCAAGACGCATAAGCATGGCAAATAGTAACTCAAGTCTTCGCCCAAAATGGGAATTAGTGCCTTGATCAAGAACACTTTAAGTTAAGGAACCTGCCAGGTTGAGATCTAAACCTGCAACCTTCCAATCACTGTTCCAACTCTTAGTCTATTAGGCCACAAAAAGACGTCACAGTGTTATTGCCAACATACAAAATAACAGAACACCAAACTCTTCAAAAGTGAGGGGCAATAATTACATATGAAGTCTTCCTAAAAATCATTTTTTTAGAGACTAAATTTGCCCAGAAAATATGCGTTTTGTTTCAGCGTGAACAAGCATGGATCAATAAAAATGACCAAGCATAACTGACCTCTGTTTCTGCAGTCTAGACGTGGCACAGGATGGACATAGGTATGGCACAGAGAAGTCGCATCAGATTTTTTCTGTGACGCGGGCAGGGGCTGGAAGTCTGGTTTCGGACCGGTTTCCTGGGGGGTGCACAGCAGCTCTGCATCCAGCTTCTTAAGTTGCCTACCCGAGAATTCATGGGGCTCTGCACATCTGGCAAAATTGCCAATGTTCCGGTTACTGGGCACCTGAATGAACCTAACCAGGCTATCCAGCTTGCAGTCACACCTCCAGGGATTGTCATGGAGTCGCAGATACTTGAGTTGAGGCATGGGGATCAAGAAGCCCTCGCTTGCCACCTTAAGACGGTTGTGCTGTAGCAATAAAGTCGTCAGCTTTTTCAAGCCGTTAAATGCTCCTTCTTCTATTAGAGAGATTTCATTCTGCTGTAGATCAAGGCTCCTCAAGTTCTGGAAGTGGCTGAAGGTGTTGTCTCGCAAGACCTTAATTCGGTTTTGTGCCAAGAGCAGGTGGTGAATATCCTCAGGCCAACCTGACAGCACAGCTGTCAGTTGGCGCTCTTGGCAGTCATAGAACTTTTCCCCATTGATCGAATACTCTTTGCAATCTCCAACGAAGCGCTTGGTGATCTTATTCCGACCGTGGCTCCGGGCTTGTCGTCGACCTCCCCTACCAATCCGTCCCGAGTCGGCTGCCCAGATAAGCAAGAAAAGCAGCAGACCGCACCGCAGCCGCATGGCAATCGATAGCAGCTGGCTAAATCAGCAAGGTAGAGTCTCAGTTTGGCTGGCTTTGGTCAGAGTGAGAGGGCACAGCTGTAGTGCCTGGGAAAAAAAAAAAAGACAAACCACATGTAAATAACTGCTAAAACCATCCGCATTCCTGGCAAGCTGAGCGCTGTGAGAACTGAACTTTCCCTGGCACATGAGTGTTTTCTTAGATAAAAGTTACATTTTGGCATTACATTAGTTTCTGATCTTTCATTGACTTTGAGTATTTTTAGAACAACATCAAAAAATGTTCTTGGAGGTAAAAGTAAAAGATATAAATATATTAATATATTTAATATATTACATATATTTATAGTATATTTAAAATATTGTTTCTGGTACACACTATAGAAATGGGAATCTGGGCCATTATTCTTTGACATCAATTCCTCAACAAGTGGAGAGTCCAACATATTTCCAAACACTGCTCTGTTTATTTGACCAATCAGTTTAGATGAACGGGTTTGCTAATAGCTATCGCTAACTTTTATTAACACAGGCTAAGAGAATCATTTGCTATTTAAAGCATTGCTTGTTTTCAGAGCTCGTAAAAATAACACCTTGAATGGTATTGTGTGATCCTATCCATGTGTATAAAGCCGGAGAGCATACCCAACTAACAGCTGAAATGTGCTATATTTTAACAAATGTCCATTTTTCCTTTTACTGTTTGCCCCTGTGCTACAATCAAGTGTTAGGCTACTAAGTTCCGGGTCACTGCCGTTTATTCAGTCTCTGGCTGCGAGCCAGTGATAATTATCTTTAATACTTCAAAGCACCACATAAATACTTTCTAGTAATAAGAATTCACAAGTAACAGTAAACATTAAACCTTTATGACTTGTGAGTATAATTCATTTTTTATGCTTCAACCCTGTATTTTAATATATAATGTATTTTTGCTGCCATTCAAAAAACCATTGGCTCACTAGTATGTACTTACTTTCCTAGGAAATAGGGTACTTTTATGAGAATGTAACTGAATTGCTTTATTACTTTATATTTTCTTATAGAGACATTTTTGTTAACTTACTGTACGTTCAGAAAAACTCTGGTTTTTCACAGTTGCGTTGCTCTGCAGATATTTTCACAGATGTAACATGCAATTAAACCGTATCTCTCCAGCGATCGAGTGCCAGAACCATGATGTCATGTGAACGGTCTTTACATTTTTTCATATAGACTCAACGGCAAAAAGGTTGAGTCTATACAGGAAGTATTGGAAAATCTAAGGAATGGCTCGACACTGGCTTTTTTGTGACCTTGAGATCTTTTTTACTGAGATGCATTGTGTCACAGAAGGTTGAAAGTTGGCAACCCCAAAGGCTTGTCTTGGAATTCTTCCGTAAGCTCCACTAATGGAGCAGATATGAACAGGATGCAGTCAGGATTTTAGATGAATCAAGCTACATTACAGTTCTTGTGTGAGACCCAAAGAGCCACGGTGGCCTTGGTTTATTGTAGTAGCATAAAGAGCAAAGGCAAAATGGAAAGCCTCAATGGGAAATAGAGCAGAACACAGGGACTGTTCACAGCAAAGTGTCTATTTTCTATTCATCTCCTTGTTTGAAAAGTTCCATGCAACCCAAAGGTCAAGCAAGTAAGTCTGAAGATGACTTCTAGATTATATCATGGAGAGCGTCAGAGACAGTCAGTTTCAAAATGCACAAAACCGATTGGTTATTCATGTAGATGTGTTCAATGAGCAGACTGGCAGACGGTTGGAAACCCTTTTGTAGTATCACCGAAATAATTTAACCCCCTCTCTAACCATGTACACCCAGCTGACACCAGTGTGTGTGTGTGTGTGTGTGTGTGTTGTGTGTGTGTGTGTGTGTGTGTGTGTGTGTGTGTGTGCGTCTGCAAGAGTGAGACTGAGATGGGGCAGTAGGTAGAGTTGAGAGGATATGAGAGGGCGGGGGCTGCTGGAGAAAGAGAGGGGTGTAGTGAGATATAGTTTGGGAAACAGTCAGTTTGGGAGAAAGCAAGACAAAGAGAGACAGACCGACCAGGGGGAAAGAGAGGGTGAGAGAGGGGGAAACAGAGGGAGAAAGGGGGGTGAGCTGACATAACCAGCAGAGACTAATTAAAACCATTTGAACTTCCTGCTTGCTGGAAAAAACTCAAGGCTTTTGAATCTTCTGTTTTTTTCTTTCTTATCACGTAAAGTGTTTTCCTGAATGATTTCCCTCCCTATAGAAATAGAATCTACAACAGTGGAGTCCCTGATTTCAGAGACTAACCTCTTACAGCACATGCATTTAATCAAACAGTAGATGAAACTTTGGACTCTGTTAGACCTTCATGGAAAAAAGTCCTTTTCTTTTTGACTTAACTTAAAAATGCCAGTGTTTTACAAAAACATTTATTTTAAATGAATTACATGGCGTTTTAATTTTTATTATGGCTATATCATTGCAGATTATTTTTAACTTCAATTGTTCCACACTTCACATAAACTGATTTCAGGCCAGGGAATTTAACATTTAAAAATTACAGTCCATTTTTAAAAAATACTGTGTTACATAATTAACCCTACACGGTAGGCAGCACTTTGTGACATTTAAACAGTTTTTATAACAAAGAGTTACATAGTAACTAATTATGTAATGTATACATAATGTACACATACGTACATGGAGCCTTACTTATCGCTTGAAGAGAATACATAAAAGTTTCAGTTACCTTTTCACAGGGAAACACATCGAAGTTTTATCCAGTTTGTCCTGTGCGGTGTTCTTCTTGTCTTGTCATGAGTCTTGTGCTTGTGAATGCGGCTGCTGGATTGGTGTGTGTGTATGTGTGTGCATGAGCATATGTGACTGTGTGTGAGGCTCGGTGCGGCCCCTGGGTTTGTGCACGGTTTTGAATTTCAAGCGAACATACCCACATGTCCCTGTTACAACTGCTCCTCCTTCACGTTCTGAGTTTATCAGAAGGATGTCAGACAAAATAATGTGGAAATACATTGTAAAAGTGAACACTCGTTGATGTCTGCCAAGAGAGAGAGAGAGAGAGAGAGAGGGTGTGAGAGAGAGAGAGAGAGAGAACAAATCATGCTTATTTTAAAATTTGCCTATGCTTTAAAGCTGGAGAACCTAGCTCAATGGTGTCTTTTTTCCCCAACAGTAATACATGCGCTTAATACCCTGAGAAACAAACCAGCCATGCTTCTTCGCTGAACACTGCCAGTTAATCTCATCACCTTCAGTTTCATCACTTTCACCTCAGTTCTTAAATTTTGTAACAATCATTGTGTGCAACATGTATAGTCATTTCCTTTCTAGTAATGTTTTGTGAATGTCAAGTGTGTACAAGTAGTATGTTTATGTCCCCAACCACTTTGTAAGAGACTATATTCCACACTATAATACCGTCTGGAAGAGACAGCAGTGGAGTTTCTAACCAGTTCGTTTAACAGGATTCCAAAGAGCCAGAAGATGCCTGAGGAACATAAGGAATATTTTAAGAACAAGGGTGACTGCAGCAAGAACTGCAGCAACTACAGAGAAATAAAGCTGATGAGCCACACAAGAAAGCTGTGGGAAAGAGTATGACAGCTCAGAGGGACAGCTCACGTTACCTGTGTTAGCAACAACGTCAGAGGCCAGACTGAGATGGTTTGGACATGTGCAGAGAGGAATAGTGAATGTATTTGTAGGAGGATGTTGGAGATGGAGCTGTCAGGAAAGAGGGCAATAGGACGACCAAGGAGGAGATATATGGATGTGCTAGCAGAAAACATGAGGTTGACTGGGGTCAGAGTGGAAGATGCTCAGGATAGAATGAGGTGAAAATGCTGTGAAAAGGCTGTGGCGACCCTGATAATGAAAAAGCCTGAAGAGAAGTAGTTGTAAGAGATTATATGCTAGTGCTTTATTATTTAGGTTAATAGTAGAGGCCCAAACACTGAACCTTTGGGAACACTCCGGTTCTCTCCGAAAAGATATGACCAAACCATTCCAGAGCAGTGTCAGTGATCCCCATTCCAGACAATGCAGAGAGTAGAATCTGGTGATTTACTGTGTCAAAGTCAGCAGAGAGATCCTTTAGCAGAGAAGGCAGAAGACTTGTTTTAGCCAATCTGAGATTTTCAGTGACAGACAGAAGTGCTGTCTCACTGCAATGGCCACTCTTGAAGCCAGATTGCTTTCCGTCAAGAAGGTCATTATTTGCCCAAAAGGTTATACGTTGCAATAAAATGAAATACAGCTCTTTCTAGGACTTTTTAGGACATGAATGGTAGTAGAGATACCCTCGCAATTAGCAAGTTACGGTCCAAAGATGTTTTTTCTTGTAGTGGGGTCACCTGTTGGGATAACCGGAGATTTCCAGTTGATGGCTGCATGAAATCAGGAGGGATTAGGTCAGGTTGACAAGTGGTAGGACAACTAGAGAGAAGGATACGTCTTCAATTGAGAGACCTGCAGTGTCTACCGTAAGTGGTGCATGTTGCTGAGTAATCATAATAGAACACTGATTGCTAATTGTTGATTCTTCGTCAATGGAAAAATGAGTGGTGACAATGGGTATAGGAGGGAGAAGAAGTTAGAAACGCATGTTCTTCCCTGTGAAAAAGGGAAGTGGAGAGATGTGGATGGGGCCTGTCCAGATGCAACGTAAGCTTAATGACTGCAAGTTTGAATTACAGGATGTGGCCTAGTGATAGAAATGAATTAGTACAAGTTTTAGATGATAGTTTGTGGTGATGCAAAGTGCTGCTCGCCTGGAAAATAAAACAAAGTCTTTTTATATACAGTGTGATTGTTCATTACATAGTTTATTTTAGCGTGTAAAAGAGCATGTTTGTATGGGCAATATGTGTGTGTCACATTTTTCAGATTGTGACTGATGTTTTTTATTTAAATACATTACAAATGCATAATTTTCTATTAGCATAATAATGTTATGTTATTTATTAAGTTTTGTGTGTTGTTTATCATTGGATTTCTACTTTACGTTCTACATTACAATTACTTTCTAATAGTATTACTGTACTCTTGTTCAATGTTTTTAAAGTCTGAATTAACCTGAATTATTGCAATTTAAAAAGCATAGAATGCTCCACATTGTTGTGTAATCTCCTCTAAGCAAATATTTAGTTTCACAGGAGAATCGTTGCTTTTGGCTACAGTCACACTGGATGTGTGATATATTGCTGCTGTCGACATGGAAACAGTGTTTGCGAACAGATGTGATTTATATGTATAGGATGTACGATATTAATGTTGAGGTCAATAAAATGTAAAAAAAAATTGGCAGAGTCAATGGCAGACATGCAGTAAAAAAAGCCAACATTGTACTTAAATTAACCGTGGAAAATAACTGCCATTTTTATAATTAATGACATAAACTCCAGCTATGTATAAAACAAAACAAAACAAACAAAAAAAACACTCCAGTTATGATTTGTGACAAGGAAAATGTTTTTTTTATGCAATCCAGCTTTCACTGAGAAGGTTCATTTTGTCACAAAGATTTATTCAGATATTATTTTCGGTTTGCAAAAAAATTGGAATTCTAATCTTTATCTTAGATATTTCCAGTACTCTTTCCAGCAGGACTCTATTGTCCTACCGTGGGATTTCATGTCTCACAAGGGCAATTACAGTGGACAACTGGAGAGGCATAATGAACACAACTTTGAATCTAAACACAACTTTGTCT
The DNA here is from genome assembly GCA_028031935.1 of Paedocypris micromegethes. Classification (NCBI taxonomy): domain Eukaryota; kingdom Metazoa; phylum Chordata; class Actinopteri; order Cypriniformes; genus Paedocypris; species Paedocypris micromegethes. Next base: position 12,782,614 of record CM051496.1, read on the forward strand.
TGTTATTGGACATATGCTATGGCTTATACATAACAAGGACAGTTTTCAAGCCTAAGGGTGGATCGTCAGTGGACATGACATTACATTTTCATGAGAAAATTGCCCTGTCTGTGATTGACTTGGCAAATGTATTATCAGGATTTTGACCAGTCTGGGAAACTCACATCAAGATTTGGGCTGAGCTGTCAACTGTTCACCGCCTGATAGTGAGTTGGTGTTACTGTTAGAAGAAGAAGCAGCAATGACTTGGCAGGCTCAAATATGAGAGTCTTCTGGGAACGCCTGATTGAACCTTCGGTCTGAGAGGCCTTCAGCTCTCACCAATGGGATAGTATCATCCAGAGCCAGAGATGAGCAACATTGAGTCAGAATGGACTATGCTCTCCAACTCCATTGTCCAAGAAGTTTCAGAGTTCAAGCATAGTGAAGGTCACTGGTGCTTGTCATGGTGACAATCCCATTTTTCTGAAAAAGATCCTGCTTCTCGATTTACTGGTCACATTCTGGGTCACTGGGTCATATTCTAATCAATTTACTGTATGTTAATGTTTATTGTGGCTGATGCATTCAGTCAGGTTACCCAATGCACTCAGGCTAATGTTGATCAAATTATATTTTTTAGAATCATGCTGTAATTTCCATATCACGTCATGTTGTGCCTAACTGTGCCCAAGTCGAGTCTTGTTAAGTTTAAGAGATCAAGTTAAATAACTCAAGTCTTTTATTTTATTTCTCTAGCCCTTCAGACTCAAACCCATAATTATGACATTAAATCTTTGTAACTGACAAAACCAGGGCAACTTATATTGAGAAATTCTGTGAGTAAATTAATACAGATGTCCCCTATAAAGCATTTGTCCACAACACTATGAAATATTTGTCTACTGTAAAACATAATAGCTTTTGTGTTGCGCTTTGCAGAGAAAGCTGAAAAAGTGAAATGTACTTGTACTGAATGTATCCAATCCTGTTCCAAAATCATACGTCTGAATCGATGGTGTCTTGTGTCTGTGATGCCACTTTAGGAACACGTGGGTCAATACTTTCCAGACTTGATTTAATGTGACATGTGTGGTGTTTGTGCAGCTGGATCAGATTTTTATCCTTGTCTGTGCTTGTCCTTATATATTTGTCTGTGTGTGTGTGTGTGTGTGCTTGTGCTTGTGCGTGTGTTTGGAAACTTTAGTAAAGCAATTGAGTGGCACACACAGACAGAAAGTCTCTGGAGAGAAAGAGAGATAGATTTAAATAAGTCCTTATAGATTTTAAAAGCTGTAAACTGAGCCTTAGGCAGAAGAGTGCCATGAAGACAGGTATTCTATAATTATGGGGTGAGAAAACAGATTTTACTGTCTTTTATATAGCAAACGAGTGTCCACATGTCTGTCTAAACTGCCAGTCAGAGTCACTGAAACCTTTTTTTAGAAAGTCGAGCTTTAAGCAACCACTTGAGCCAGTTTTAGGAACTGCTTAAAGACATCATTAAAAGTTCCTGAAATGGCCATGTCTTGTTTTTCCGGTCTGTGTTCGTGGCTGTAAGAAGTGTGTGTCCGTGTGCTAATTTTTTGGCAGAGTCTGTTCCTAGTTACTGGCTGTTTAAAACAAACCAGAGAAGAGTGGTGCCAGACAGCTGTAACACCCAGCGTGAAGATTTAAAGCAGCACAGCTCAAAGGCCTCAAGCAGGCCATCCCTTTAGAGTCATCATCTTTAGCCTTTAAGAAAAATTACAGCATCCTTCTCACATTGTTTGGATTTGTTGTTGCTGTTGTGACGTGAAATTTCCCCGCTGTGGGACTAATAAAGGATTTTTCAATTCAATTTCAACATTCTTTTTGTGTATTTTGAAGAGAATGACTGCAACATAAGACATGAAAATTTAATTCACAAAACAAGAAACCTCTGTCAAAGTTGGATGATGGATGGATCCAAATGGATGGATGAACGAACAGTTTAACCTGGAGAGAGATCTTTACACAGGACTTTACGTAGGATTACACGGTCATGTGAATAAAACAACAGCATTTTTATGAACCAGAACTGGATTTCTTCTCAGTGGATGATTAAAGATACTGATGTGAAGTCACCACGGGTTTTGTTTTCACAGATGTGAGGCCAACAAAGCCTTTGACCTCCCATTATAAAGACAAACGCATGCACCGCACATTAGGGAAAATCTTTGTTTAGTGGCACATTTTAAAGTGTTAGTGAACTTTTTCGAGAGGATATCACATCAGCAGTGTAAAGTAATTGAGTAAATGGACTTTGTTTCATTACTTAAGTATTTTTTGGTTACATTGTAACTTTTTATAGTAAATGTTAACTTGACTATATTTTTGAGTATTTGTACTCTTTACTCCACAACATGGCCGTTACATTGTGATTTCCAATTTTAACCTAAATTCAGTACTCAAGTTCCTTTAATATTGGATACTTTATGACTTTTACTCAAGTCTTCTTGGAATTGATAACTTGTAATGGAGTAATGTTTACATTAAAGTATCCGTACTTTTACTCATGTATTGTTGAGAGCCTAAGGCTGCCCAAATTTTTTTTTATATATGTGAATGTTCATGTGAGCATGCAGAATTTTATTATCTACAAATAAATAATTGGAATTTCCAAGGAAACATTGACCCAAAGGTCAAATTCTTAACCTCTGGCCTTCATTAATTTACAACACTTTAGACAAAACAGATCAAGACTTTTGCTTGACCCTCAGGGAATTCAAGCGTTAAACCCGAGGCTCTCCCTGCTATTTCCTGTTACATCAAGCTCGTGTTTATTAAACTACGCCCCTACCCCCAGAAACGGAATTACTTAAAGGTGGCGGAAAACCAAATGGGGCCTTTGGCCCTCGGCGTCCAGGGCCTCCTTTATTCCAAACATGGGCAGAGATTGATGTGTACTTTGTTACGTCATATGGAACCAAGTGTGCCAGGGCTCTTAAACAGATGAGCTGTTGCTGTCAAAAAGGGGCTTCCCGGGGTTAAAATCATTCAGAGACAGATCTGAGGCGGTCCACAAAATGCAAGCGAGACTGAAGATCTGCACACATCTGCAGAGCAGCTCCGCAGTGATAGAGCATGTCTTTGTCTGTGCTTTAGTCGTGGCCATGTTGTGTGGCTGTGATGTGCTGCCAGTGTTGTGGCTTTTCGGTGTGTAATAAAGTACAACATGGTGACTCATCCAAAGCAGACAGTAAAGTACCACTCTGGGTTTTATAGACCTGAACAGATGCACTTTTATAGGGAAAACTTGTACATTCGTTGTTTAGTGCTGGTGACGGGATGTTAGATGCCATCAGATTGGCTACAGCCTCACAGTGTGTCTACAGGGGCGGGGCATAGGAGGGGCGGGGCCTTTCAGTTTGATCTGCCACTCAAAGAGTGAGAGTTCGGGGAAGGTCTGAATCACTTTCATTGTGGGAAAAATGATCTTGTCTCCCTCCTGACCGTTCCAAAATCGAACTCTCACTTTCCATAGTCGTAGTCAATATCCTAGTCTTTTATTTATCTGATTGTTCATTTTGCTTTCTACGGCTGCTTAGAGATGGTTATTAACTCATGTAAAAGCATTAATAAACTAAACCTAACTCATTCCAGCAAAGTTTAGATCACATAAACCCTCAAGGGAGGCTTATTCGATGACGATGTAATAACACGTCTAATGTGTTGTTTATCCTCACAACACTCCAGAGTGGTCAGATTCCTTTATATATAGGATTTAACTGGAAGTTAAAGAAATGAACCAGAGTTTTTTTTTTGCAGAGCATCTGATGGGCTTGAGATCAGACGAAGCTTGTCATTATTTAAGCAGGAGAGAGGAAGCTGCCAAGAGAATGTGAAACTTTAGCTGCTGTTTCCGCTGCTCTAAAGCGACCGTGTCTCTTTCCATTAGCAAGACAACACATTAAACTTCTAATTTTAGAGATTATACTAGATTAACTGAAAGATAATGATGAGATAAACCTAGGTTAAAAAGTAATATTTTTATGCATGCATTTAAAAACATTATGGAAAAAACTAAAAAAAAAAATTTAATTATCTTTTTTAGCAAAACAGCACACTCATTTGAAATCTGGTTTGTATTACCCTAGACAGCTTGACGTCCATTGTCCATGTTGTGTGTATTGAGAAAATGTGTGAAGTGAATAAAAGCTTAAAAAAAAAAAAAAAAAAAAAAAAAGCTTAAAAGGTAACCGCTAGCTTTTAAAATTACGTCCAATGCAAGGCTGTGTATTTATTCAAATGTCATGCAACACACACACACACACTTTTATCACATGTATAAAAAAAAAAAAAAAAAAAAAAAAGATACAATTGAACAGTGGTATTTTTATTGGATTATTTTTAAGGTCTTAAATCAGTGTCTAAAACGTCAAATCACCCACAAAAGACAAAGCAGCAGTTTTAATCAGAAGGCTTTCAATAAATACAAAATGTGACTTTTTGCAATGTTTTTTGTCGTGTATACCTTCAAGTAGCTTTTAGGTCTCCTGCACATGAATCTTTACTAATAATAATAATAATAATATAATAATTGAACCTTTATTAGTCCCTCATGGGGAAATTTTTTTCTCTGCATTTAACCCATCCGATCAGACACGAACTCGGAGCAGTGGGCAGCCACACGATGCGGCGCCCGGGGGGCATGTGGGGTTCAGTGTCTTGCCCAAGGACACTTAGTTGTAGAACTAGTCGTAGGGGGGATTCGAACCGGCAACCTTTGGACACCAGTCCAAGTCCCCTACCACTGGACCACAACTCCCCACATTCTGAAACTTTCATTTCACACTTCAAAATAATCAATTATGAAGGGTCAATAAAGAAAATGCCATGGACGTTTTGAACTTTGAACATTAAATTTTAGTTGAGGTTTAGAATAGTCATTGATTCCGTAGAAACGTCTGTCATTTTGATTAAGAAAATTCCAGAACATTAGGAATTTTGTAGACTGTCTGATCTACATGCTAAGAAAGGAGTTTGTGGAAAACCAGCGTTTTGAGGCTTTCCCCTCTTCTCCATGCATGTCAATTTTATATGGGTTCCAGCATTTCAGCTATGGTTTATAAAGCAGACACTGATAATTACCAGTTTCAACACATAAGCATTACCCAGCAACCAAAAAAAAAAAAAAAA
>CM051496.1:12787767-12809325 GCA_028031935.1 Paedocypris micromegethes
AAAAAAAAAAAAAAAAACACACACAAACAACTTTTCCATTTGCGTTTTACCTATAGTGTTCTGTATGGGTGTTTTATTTTTTGTTTTTGTTATTAGGATTTAGGGCCTAAAACCAGAAAACCTTAACCTAATTTTTGCTACATACTTTTACTGCCCCCTTCTGGTTAAAAGGCAACAAATGGCATACACGGATGTCAAACAATATTTTTTTTTATTACAAATTTTTAAAATAAATTTAAAAAACAAATTCATTTAGACTCCAGTACAACAAAGCAATTTCTTTGGAAGATCAAGCCCTGCGGTTTGTCAGTGCAATAGGTTTATATTTTCTCACAGGATTGGCTCTGAATGGTGAACGCTGTCTCAAAATATAATAATAATAATAATTATTATTATTATTTAATTTATAATAACACCCAAATGTTTTCACGTGAACATACCGGTGGCTGTTCTTGCAACCGCCGCTGTGATGACCGTGTGCAAGTCTCCCGAGCCGGCGCGCGTGCTGGTGCCGCTGGCGCGTGCACGCACTCTCTCTCCGCGGCGCGCGGGAGCGCGCCTAAAGTGAATTCACCTGCCGCCAATCACGAGGACTATATAAGGACTTGCAAGCCGTTAGATCGGGGCGAAGCTTTGCCTACGCCTGCCTACGCCTGCCTACGCCTGCCTACGCCTGCCTCGCCTGCCGTTGCCACGTTCCTTGCCTTTGCCTTTGCCTTTGTCTTCTGTGTTGTCTAGTTACTTCCGGTTTATTGACCTCCTGCCTGTGACCTCGTTGTGATCCTGTCTCTACCTGCCCTCGACCCTGTGCCTGTCTTACGACCCTGATTCTGCCGAACGGACTTCACATCATTAAACATCTAAACTGCATACGAGACTCGACCTGCTTTCTAGCAACCACCATTCATGACAGAAAGCTTCGCCACCAAGAGTCTCCGCAGCCATGAAGCCCACAGAGAGTTCAGGTTGGGTGAGTGAAGTCAAACCCTCTGCTGAAAATGACCAGTTTTTTCCTGATAAATTTGATGGTGAGGGAGAAACATGCCATGGATTTATCATTGAATGCACTTGCATATGGAACGCAAATCCAGCATGGTACACAACAGACTGTTCCAGAGTTGTGTTTATTGTGTCTCTGTTAAAGGGAGAGGCTTTGGACTGGGCATGCAAGAACTTTAGCCTCACAGAGCTACAGACAATAACATTCAGCACCTTCATTGATCATTTATTAGACGTTTTGGCTATCCATGGAATATACACAAATGTCCTACAACTGTGTCTTGCCAAGTGTCCCCTGTTCCCAGCACACCCGGTGTCGCAGAGCGTGAGCATGTCGCCGAGCCTCCGCTGATCCCGCCGCCGCCCAAGCTTTTGGGAGGAGGAACAGCTCCTGCCTCAGCCACCAAGCTTCTCTGAGGAGGAACCGCTCCTGCCTCAGCCACCAAGCTTCTCTGAGGAGGAACAGCTCCTGCCTCAGCCACCAAGCTTCTCTGAGGAGGAACAGCTCCTGCCGCCGCCGCCTAGGATTTTTCTGAGGAGGAACTCGTTCTGCCTCAGCCACCAAGCTTCTCTGAAGACGTTCCAGAGGGTCTCGAGTCTGCTGAGGCTGTGGACGTTCCAGAGGGTCTCGAGTCTGCTGAGGCTGTGGACGTTCCAGAGGGTCTCGAGTCTGCTGAGGCTGTGGACGTTCCAGAGGGTCTCGAGTCTGCTGAGGCTGTGGACGTTCCAGAGGGTCTCGAGTCTGCTGAGGCTGTGGACGTTCCAGGTCTGCGCTTCTGTCCCGTGGACGTTCCAGAGGGTCTGCCGAGTCTGTCTGCCGAGGAACCTGTGCCGCCGTGCTGCCGCTGAGGAACCAGCTGCTGCTGCTGTGAGGAACCAGTGTCTGCCCTGCTGCGCCGACGAACCTGTGTCTGCGCCGACGACCTGTGTCTGCCGCCGACGAATTCCGTGCTTGCCTTGCCGCGCCTCGCCTGCTCCAGACTCGCTCTCTCGCCTGCTCAGAGTCTCGCCTCTGCCTCGCCTGCCCAGAGTCTCGCTCTGCCTCGCTGCCGAGTCTCGCCTTGCCTTCGCCTGCTCCAGAGTCTTCGCCTCTGCCTTCGCCTGCTCCAGAGTCTTCGCCTCTGCCTTCGCCTGCTCCAGAGTCTTCGCCTCTGCCTTCGCCTGCTCCAGAGTCTTCGCCTCTGCCTTCGCCTGCCCAGAGTCTTCGCCTCTGCCTTCGCCTGCTCCAGAGTCTTCGCCTCTGCCTTCGCCTGCTCCAGAGTCTTCGCCTCTGCCTTCGCCTGCTCCAGAGTCTTCGCCTCTGCCTTCGCCTGCTCCAGAGTCTTCGCCTCTGCCTTCGCCTGCCTCTCGCCTGCAGAGTCTTCGCCTCTGCCTTCGCCTGCTCCAGAGTCTTCGCCTCTGCCTTCGCCTGCTCCAGAGTCTTCGCCTCTGCCTTCGCCTGCTCCAGAGTCTTCGCCTCTGCCTTCGCCTGCTCCAGAGTCTTCGCCTCTGCCTTCGCCTGCTCCAGAGTCTTCGCCTCTGCCTTCGCCTGCTCCAGAGTCTTCGCCTCTGCCTTCGCCTGCTCCAGAGTCTTCGCCTCTGCCTTCGCCTGCTCCAGAGTCTTCGCCTCTGCCTTCGCCTGCTCCAGAGTCTTCGCCTCTGCCTTCGCCTGCTCCAGAGTCTTCGCCTCTGCCCTCGCTTCTGCCACCCTGGCCCCCTGACACTTCGGAGGGACTCAAAGGACTCAGGGAGTGGAGGCCAGGGTTGGATGATGTTCCGTATGCGCGTCGGGAGCCGCGCATAGGGGGAGGGCTCTGTGATGACCGTGTGCAAGTCTCCCGAGCCGGCGCGCGTGCTGGTGCCGCTGGCGCGTGCACGCACTCTCTCTCCGCGGCGCGCGGGAGCGCGCCTAAAGTGAATTCACCTGCCGCCAATCACGAGGACTATATAAGGACTTGCAAGCCGTTAGATCGGGGCGAAGCTTTGCCTACGCCTGCCTACGCCTGCCTCGCCTGCCGTTGCCACTTCCTTGCCTTTGCCTTTGTCTTCTGTGTTGTCTAGTTACTTCCGTGTTTATTGACCTCCTGCCTGTGACCTCGTTGTGATCCTGTCTCTACCTGCCCTCGACCCTGTGCCTGTCTTACGACCCTGATTCTGCCGACCTGCTTTCTAGCAACCACCATTCATGATAGCCGCAGCTCTTCCAACCTCCTGACGAAGGAAGCACTCCGCTCAGCATCACGCTGGTCAAAGGAAAAGGGCTGAACATGAGTCATCCTGCGAACACGATGGCACGATCAGTGGATGAGGTGGAAGCAAAATATATCCTGCAGAAGAGATCAGATGTAAAGGCCGTACAGAGTTACATAAAGATCACATAGTTTGTTTGTCTGTGTTAGGGTCAAACGGGACCCTTTTTCTACTGCGAGCGGCTTACTGATGGATCTTTAGCCTTTCCCGAAACTTCTCAAAAAAAAATAAATAAATAAAAAAAAAAAAAAAAAATAAAAAATATATATATATATAAACTTTAAAATAAAAGTGTACTCTTTAAAGTGTACTCTTTTAGGGTTAATATATTTTAATATCTCCTACCAGCTCCAGCGCTGCTCTGCACCTGCATAGGAGAAATGACGGCTACGGGCTTTTGGCAAACAACTGTTCTCTCTGAAAAAAATAAATAAATAGAAGCAGCAGTCAAAGATGATGAAGATGAAAGACTAGAGAGCACACGCAAAATTCGGAACGCTGCGAAATACATCCAGTCCATGACTTCCGGTGCACACACGTGACTTCACTAGATTTATGGCACCACCCATTATAACAAACGTCACTATGGAAACAGCTAATCTCACTGAAACATCACAGATTTTACTGCGTTTTTAAAAGTCGGTTATTCGTTTTTTATAAAGTACACAGTCACATCACACGCCATCAAGCGCAGTAAGAAAATACTTTTTAACACCTTTATGTGAATGAATCAGTTTACTTATAAGAAACTATTATGCGTGTAGCCGTCTGTTTCGGAATGCAGTACCTGCCGATTCCTGTCGATCAGAGTTCGCACTGTTGTTATCCGCCATAACGTCTAGATGCCGACTGAAAGAAGCGGAACTGTGTCTCTGACGTGTCCTGCGTTTTTTGTGCATATATGCGACGGACGAGGCGGGAAATTGTAATCAGCTGTGGCAAAATCCACAGAAGATCTTAATTATCAATAATGACGCACTGGACGTGTAGCTGAACGTGTTTTATGTGTTTGAACATAACACGTGTTTTTATTGCGTTTCTTCAAAATTATCCAGTGTTTTACGTCACGAACCACTTTCAAACTTTAAGAATATGTCGGCAGATAATGAGCCAAACTCCCGAGTCTCCTTCCCAGCCCGGAGCTGTTGATGAGCGGTCAGTCTCCGCGTTCGAGTGTCTGGACCAGGTAAAAACACATTTTATTGTTCATCAAGAGGCCTGTTTGTTTATTTTGATGCGCGCATGAGTCACGTGACAACATTACGCATGTGTCTAGTTCAGGGGTGGCCAACTAGTCAGATACTATAAGAGAGCACACTTCGAGCACAGTAAGAGCCGGTGTTTTTTATATTTTACTGCTAAGAGCCACATCATACACATGGGCACACATCATCCCATTCCTTAATCTTGTACGCACGCACGCACACACAGACCATCTGCTCAGCCAGAATTAATGGAAAAAAACCACACCATCATGATAATATTAGTTATTTTTCAACAGTTAACATTGTGTGCATATTTGACTCGTGTCATGTGAAAGCTCCTGATAGAAGGCTCAAGAGCCACTGGTTGGGCACCTCTGGTAGTTGCTTTAAAAACTGACATTTTTGACTGTAGAAAGCTAGGTGTTTGCGTTTGAGCAAATAAACACAAATGAAGCTCTGAACTTTTGTAGGCAGTTTTATTTGTGTCATACATAAACTGTAGTTTTTAAAAGTCTGTGAGCTGATAGTTGAGATGTAAAATGAATGCTTTTATCTACAATAGATGGATTTTAGTTAATGGATTGGTGCAGTTTTACATTGGTAATGCATTTACAGAAGTTACATTACAGTGGTGCATGAGAGTTTCTTTCAAATGTATGTGTAAATAAATAATGTACGTGTCTCTCTTGAGGCTTGCATAAATAAACCTCCCACAATATCAACGGGTGTGTGTGTGCCTTTTTTGAATAAGGAAAAAAGTTTTAAATTTAACTTAAGTTGCGAAACAATTGATCACTAGATGGCAGTAGCACATAAAGGAACATATATCAGACGAATAATTTCAACCTTCCGTTCTAATTGGTCATTAAAAAACATTAAAAATCACAAGTGTTGTTTAAAGAATTTTCTGGAAGATTTTGAGAAGTTTATATATATATATATATATATATATATATATATATATATATATATATATATATATATATATATATATATACTATACAAAAATATATAATTTGTTTTTCTATTATACAATTAGAATATATAACATAATTATAGTTCTCTTAAGGTGCATAATTTTTTGGCCTCATCAGCATTCTGACGTTTTTAAATGATTGTCTATAGTTTGTGGGATAGTACTCTGATGTCAAATTATGCCAGGTTCCCCAAAATATCCCGTCCCTCTTCCCTTTGTACTTGGCTCTGTAGTATTTTCCATTAAGATTCGCAGCCATGCAGGCGTCAAACCACCAGCCTGACCCGTAATAAGTCCCGCAGTTCCCGGATGGATACATGTCATTGTCCACGTCTGGAGTGCTGAAGAATTTCTGGTCATGATTGAAGTGTCTACTGAACTGCATGGCGTTCCCAGCCGTGCCTGAGTAGCCACTTATGGAGAGTCTATAACGCAGAAATTCATTGGAAACGTAGAACTGTTCATATTTGGCATAGCCTCGAGTGCCCTCTGAGTCCTCCAGCTCAATTCGTAGAATCATGTCTTTGGCCTTGGTCAGCAGGTGGATTTTGTCGTTGCCAAGCCAGAACTCAGATTTTAGGTCACCGAATCCCTTCTTGTATTCGGCCCATGTGCGATTAAAAGTCACACTGCCGTTTATTCGTTGTTGCACAACAGTCCAGCCACCACCGAATTCTTCCATGTCACAGTACACCGGGAAACTCTCATTTCTTGGATCGGGAGTCACCTGATATATGCCGTTTATCCTCTTCCCCAGCTCACTGATGTCAGAACAGTCTCTCGGAGTGATTTTAGTGAGGTCTACAAAGACAAACCAATGCTATTAAACGACATACAATGGCTTTATTTTATTTAGAATGTGAACATGGGAAAACAATCTTTTGCTGTTTTGGATTTATTTTTTAAATACCGGTCCCATGCATCTTAATATTTAAAGTCATTATTTACATCTGGACTTACGTTGTGGTTGATGCTGAGCCGGACAGTGAGACGTGCAAGTGCTGCTGATTTCATTAACCATCCCGGTGATGTTTTCAACTCTTCGATTTACAATATCCTCCACATTTTGCAAATTGAGAAGATTTAGTTCCTCCAGACGTCCCTGAAGAGAGTTGATCTGCACTCTTGCATTCTTCAAGCTGCTGGACATGCGGTTCATCTTTATCTGCATGTCTTGCATGATGTCGTTATTGCTGCCGTTGCTGGCGTGATAAACCCTTGTGCTGGTGTCTCCTCGACCCTGCTCTTTACCGTTCACTGGAGGATCTACACTGGAGTCTTTCTGCAAGTTGAGGTCTACCTGCTTGGGACTGCAATCGAGGCAGTTTTTCAACCTGTTTACGGTCTCCTTCAAACTCTGGAGCTCCTTCATGGTCTTCTCCAGTAGTTGGAACTGCTTGGGAAGCTGGATAGTGAGAGGTGGCAGCGTGACCTGATATGGACACTCCTCTTCATCATTGCATTGCCCAGCAGGTCGCAATCTGACCTGAGAGCAGCTCGAAGCTCCAGACTCCTGAGCACCAGAAGCTCCACTGCCCACAGCTACGACCCAGAGAAAAGCCTGCACGTACAACATCATGATCTCAAATTAAGGATCTGAAATGTCCGAGAAGAGCTCCTGAACGCATTGGCTTTGCTAATAAAAAAAAAGTAAAGTGAGGGAGAGGGAGAGAGAGAGAGGGGGCGAGGAAGAAGGGTGGGGTAGCAGTTATTGCATAATTGCACTGTCGACATCAACAGATTCAGTAAAAATGATCACTCACCCTTTCTGTTAAATAACTGTGACTCACTATTCAGGAATGATGTATAGGAAAAACCATTAGAAAACAAGTTTTGATTCGTATGACTTGTTACGACAAACCAGATGAGTGATTAAATCAAATGTTTTTATTTTTTTGGTGTATTTTTTTTTAAAAGCAAAACAACTTTTCAAAATTTTTAGGCTGTCTTGAAGCAGCTGCACAGAACAAAGTGGCTGCTTGTAGACTTGAGGGATTCTGAAAGTTCTGTTTGGGATGTTTCTGTAATGTTGAAACTCCATTATTTCTTTAATTCTTTGCAGATGTTTCCAAATATATGCCAAGAAAAGCCAGTTTGCTTCCTTTTATTTGTATTATTCAGATTTCTTGTTTCCTTCATTCAGCAATAGGGCATTTCAGCAAAGTGCTTAAATGTGTGGCATCAGAGCAGATCTTTCACACGTTTCTTATGCTTCTCACAAAATCTTCACAGCTTCTACAGTGCAGGAAGTCTAAGAATACATTTCTGTGAAACGGAGCAGATTTAATTGTTTCACGTTCACTTCTTCTTTTGATCTTTTTAGTTGACAGGTACAGCAAAATGTATGCATATGCTCAGTTCACATTCAGTCATAATTCCTCTTTGCGTTTGGATCAGGTGAAAAAACTATGGACAACTGTTTTTGCACAGAACCTTTTCCTGACAAACCCCCCTTTTTATTTTCGGCTATCTATGGCTAGTAATCGTAATCATAACATAATCATACTTCATTTAGTACAAAATTGCACTTAAAAATGAGCAGCAAATACGTATTCTGGTTGAATAAAAGTAACTGCCTGGAGTGTACAAGGCAGAAAATTAAAAGGTTGTGAATAAAAAAAAAAGAAACGTAATAATATTTACATATTGTACATGTATATTTTACTCACACTAGAATATACTGTACATGGATAACAAATCAAATGTGGAGATAGTTTGTAATGTCTTGCCAAATATTATTCATATTGCTCGCTTTGGATTTGGAGCGCAACATAAAAAAGCAATAATAATGCTGGAAAAATTAAATTCACATATAAGGAACAGCTGAAGGACCAATAAGCAACTTATATGGTCAAGTGGCAGCATGATTGGCTACAAAAAGAACTTCAAGTCGTGATGGGTAGACGATCATCAATTCCCCCAGTGATGCGGTGAATATACAGTGCATAACATCACCCACAATTAAAAGAAGCTGGTCAATCTCTGTGTGAGGGTCAAGCCGCAGGACACTTTGGGATGTTTACACTTTATGTAAAGGATGCAACACTTTATGACATATAGGAATGCTGCTATATTGGAAATCACAACATTGGCTCCGACCTGCTTTGATTGTCAGCTTTAACTCTACAGGTCAGGAAAGAAGCCATATCCTAACAAGACCCAGACATGGATCTCTTTTCACTGAGACGTTTTCCTCTTAGTCAAAGCTCCTTCAAAATGGACTGTGGCAAAACTGAACACTCTGTGGTCAGACTGATCAATATTTGAAATTCTGTTTAAAAATTTCTGATTCCATGCCATCTGGACCAAAGAGAACAAGGCTAAGTTGTTGAATCTCTCATGGCATGAACGGATTACAAATATGACAAGGTATCATCGATGCTCCCACCCAGATGTCGTCTCTTTCACGGAACACTCTGCATTTTCCAAAATGGTAATGCCAGACCACATAGTGCATCAAAATGCTCTGGGTACAGAAATGTCCAGGTCTTTCACCAATAGACAACATTTGGCGAATCATAAAAGAGGAACTAGTAGCCTGTTTTAGTTTCAATTACTAAAATTTAACACAATGTCAGTCTCCAGACATTACGTCCACACTTATAACGGGCAACTCTGGCCTTGAGGTAGAGAATTGGACCAGTGACCAAGGCCTTGCAGATTCAGTTGTAGTACCTGCTGGTCTTCGAAGTCAACGTCAAAAAAGCTTATGATATTTTCAACCACTTACAAGAGAAAAATACACAGTGAAATGATACAATGATTCTTCTTGAAATGGCTTTGGGAAAGACACTGACGCTGCCCACTGCTCCGGGTTTGTGTGTGTTCGCTTCATGTAAAGTCAACTTCATTTTCCCTTTCGAAAATAATAAATCAACAAATCGACATTATTGCATTGATTTTACTGTACTCACAGTGTCACAACTTTATGGCTCAGACTTTATACTTTCAGAAGTAATTTATACAAAATGTGTGCTTTCCTATTTTATAAATAACTGCAGTGCAAAATCTGGACGTCTTTATGTTTTGTTATTAAAGAGGAAAACTCACATTTATCACTGATTATTAAAGGTGCTTGTGTAAAGTCTTTACCCGTTACATCATTGCTTATGCATGCAAAAACACTTGCGATGCAATAAAGCTGCTTGGTTAAATTAAAGTTTTAATGCCACGAGTCTTTTTAACTAGAGAATTAACGAAAGCTGTGTTTGTGTTTTATACATTTATTACAAATATTGCCAAGAGTCAATTTGATCAAACATTTTTTTTATCTTAAAAACTAGTTGGTTTGTGTTATCTTGTATATTATTGTATTGTTAATTTTATAAGCATCCAATTATAAATAAACTTAAATTGTGTTTCTGAAGTTATTGACTAATTCAAATTTTAATACTATTTTTCTTTACTATTTTAAAGTTCACCAAAGATTATCATGAATGTGTGACAATACAGTACAATGGTGGTTTAGTTTACTTCCAAATATACCTGAACATTCTGAAATAAAAATAAATTCCATACAAAGTCTATGGATTCCTAATCGGCTTTTTCCTCTTGGTCTTCAGTTGTTGGCTAAAGGAAAGATCAGCGGAGCAAAAGCAGCTGAACTAAGAACCAGCTTCAACCAGCTTTTAGAAACTCTGAGCAGGTCAGATTACTATTAGTTTTAATAGATTACATTCTACAACATCTGTGAGGAAGCAGAATTCAATAATAATTTTTTGTTTTTTTTTTCAGATCTCAGGCGACCCAGAAGCGAATGGAGCTGGAAGTGACAGACAGCAACTCCAGGCTGAAGAAGGTAAGACGAGAGCTGGACCTGGCAGTGAAGTCTGGTGAAGATCAGAGCGCAGAGGTTGAGAGAATGAAACAGAAGCGAGTGGAGGTTTACGACCATCTAAAGGAGGCTGAAGAGAAGGAATACAACTTGCAACTCAAAATCAATTGGTAAGGAGCTAAGACAATAACAAAATAAAAAGTGTTTTCATTTTTTATTGCTGTATGTTTAAACATACAATTGAATGAAGCATTTTTTCCTATCTTTTGGCCACCCACAATATATATATATATATATATATAATTATTTATTTATTTATTTATTTTTATTTTTTTTTATTTTTCATGAAAACATAATGCCCACCCATGATTTAAAAAATCACCCAGACTAGCCATTGGCAAACTGTTATTATTTACTGTAGGGTTCAGGCTAAAGCGTCTTACTTGTTTAGGAATGTGCTATAATGTTTTATTGCTCCAAATAGTCCTCTTGTTCAAGATAAGATGCATTATGAAAGGACAAATGGTTTATTAGTTGCTTGGTCAAGCATCCATTCTGCCGCTGACTTCCCGTAGAAAAGCAGACGTATTACAACCAGATGGACTGCGGCTTTTACACACATGGCCATCATATCCTCGGCGGACCCTTCATCCTCAGCCAAACTGACATTCACCTTTCCTTCACAGTAATCTCTCGCTTTCTGTCGACCACGGTGCAGCAGCGCTGGAATCTTTGCACATGTGGCCACAAGTTTTTGGAATTTTAAACACGTTCAATAACTTCAACCACAACATTAATGGTCAAATAGTCACCCTTCACATGATTTTCACACAGAATTTCTAGGTTGTGTCACCACACGTTTGGAGTGTTGTTTTGTTGAGATTTGTTTAAGATCCTGTTAAATGATTCACAGAACCAAATCTCTCTTTTTCAGGCTTAAAAGGGAGAAGATTTCTTTAGAGGAAGAGCATCAAAACCAACCCAAACAGGCCGTAAGTAAAGCCAAGACGACAAAACTACGTTTCAAAAACTACACATTCCATCCATCCTTTTGTCCTTTTTCCACCGCTTATTCCATTTCTGTGTCACTGGGAGCTGTGGGACAGGGACAGCTGTGGGATCTCAGGGACACACACTATATATAATTGGAATAGTTGGATTGGTGGCCAATTATTCGCAGAATGGGACACACATACACATTAAAATAAATGCATTAGATTAGTGATTACTAATGTACACATTTTGGTTTCTGGAACCAAAGTAGAATTGAGTTATGACATAATGGAACATTCCGAACAAGAAGCTTTGATTGGGAATTAATGAGTAAAGTAATTAAGTAAATACGTAAGTGAAATAGAATTGATACACAGAAATAGAACACAGATAAGCAAACAAATTTTCCTTGACAGGCTTTATGAAATACTCTACACCACTTTTCCTACACATACACAATCTACTTCTCTTTCGGCTTTTCCCTTATCAGGGGTCGCCACAGCGAGTCATCCCTTTCCACCTCATTCTATCCTTAGTATCTTCCACCCTGACCACAGCCAACCTCATGTCCTCTCTTACTACATCCATATATCTCCTCCTTGGCCGTCCTCTTGCCCTCTTTTCTGGTAGCTCCATCTCCAACATCCTTCTACCAATATATTCACTATCCCTCCTCTGCACATGTCCAAACCATCTCAGTCTGGCCTCTCTGACTTTGTGTCACATAGACAATGACGCCATTGATAAATTCACATTGATTCACAATTGTATGTGCTTCAGGAAGCGACTATGACAAATCCGGCCGACATTAAATACGATTCAAATACGTCTCAAAACGCAGATGTGCTGCAACACCTTGACAGGAAAATGGGACCTGAGACTGGGCTCTGCCAGCCATTATCGATTTCCATTAAATGCGTTTTTCAAACCCAATATGTAAAATCTGATCAGAGCCTTCCTTATTATACTATTTATAAAACTTTTTTGCAGGCAAAACAATACTTGGCTTTGCAAGGTGTTTGTGAGGGGCTAACGTCGGACGTCAACCAGCTTAAGGAGCAATCCAGCACCTTGTCCGAGCGCTTGGACTCACAACAGAACCAGACTCGGGAAGAACAAAGCGAGTTGGCGAAAATACAAGATCTTGCCAAGATTAACCAAGTGAGCGATGTCCATCCCTCCAAGCTTTATAAACAAAATACAGCCCACTAAACTTGCTTTAACACTGTTTCTCTAGGCGGAACTGGCTCGACTGATCCTCATCCCTCCTCAGATAAGAGAGGAAATTGAGAAAGTCTCGGAAAAGAAATCGTAAGTTGCATGCTGGGGATCTGAAAGACATCTTCATCTACACATATTTTTGCTGACATCTTTTTTTAACAGGAATGTGGAGTACTTGATCGAAGAATTAAAGGAGCAGTATGTGCAACACGAGGAGGATCAGAAGGAGATGGAGGCAAAGTGCAAGGAACTGACAAAGGCCAAAAACAAAAGGCTACAGGAATTGCACAAGTTGCAGAACCAACAGCTGCTGGAGGAGAACAGACAAGATCGACTCCTTGAAGAACAGCAAAGAAAGAAGGAGAAAGATGACATCCTCCTGGAAGAGAGGTCAGATGAGAGAGAGTGGATATGCTTTCCGAGTGGCTGTCAATCTGCTTCCATGTGTTTGACTCCAGGAATCGTCTGGAGATCAACATTGAGCAGATACTGACCAACTGCATGTTTCTGCATGAGAAAATGGACCAAGATACACGTATAAAAGACAAGCTCTTGCCTGAAGTGAAGAGGATTGAACTGCAACTGACTCTGGCTCAAGACGATCTCGCTCACACGCAGAAACTGCACAGTGACATAAAAGCCCAGGTGACGTCAGAATTTTACAGGAAATAAATTGTGGCTGATGAGCCATTGTTTTTTTTTTTTTTTAACTTACTACTAAAAAATATAATTTATTCCTTTAGATCCAAGTTTATTATCAGTGAGCAGTTTTGTTTATGTTTTTGTACCTATGAGTGATTTTTCTATGCCTGTATGTTTTTAAATTTATGATTTAATGTTGTGTTGTGTTGGTTACGAGTGTGTTTGTTATAACATTGCGTGTGCATCTGAGCATATTGTGTGTGTGTGTGTGTGTGTGAGTGTGTGACTCTTTATGATTAGTGTTGAGATTGTTCCCCACAGGTGTTACGATACAATCTGCATGTGATGCTTTGTGCTTCACAAAGCAGTTTGTACGTGTAACTAGCGTTTCTCCCGTAGAAAGAAGCGATGCCAGATGGAGACTGTTTGCTTCAGCGAAGAAAGGATTTGGAAAAAGAAGTGGAGAACCTGAAGCACAGTTTGATTGCCAGTGTATGTCCTCGACAATGAGCGTTCTTCAGCATTGCTGTTTAATATACGGTTGAATAAAACTGTGTGTGTGTGTGTGTGTGTGGGTTGAGTAGCAAGCCCTACGAGACGAAACCATCCCACTTCTCGAGGAATACATGCGGAAGGAAGAGGCAAAAAAACGAGAGACGTATTTACGGCGAGATGATGTCCGCAATCTGGGCTGTCTGGTGCTGGTCCGAGCGGATGAGAAGGAGCAGAAGTGTCACGAGCTGATGAAAGCCAAGGTTTGTGCGGGAATACTGTATGCGTAAACGCAGTGTTTACGTTGCTGATCAATGTCAATTTCAATGTCTTTTCAGTTAAAATATAGCCACACCAAACAAGACCTACAACAGAAAGTGCTAACTATTCAAGACCACTTGAAACAGATTCAAGAGACGCAGTCACGGTAGAACTAGTTTGTTGTATGAAAAAAATATTTTTTTTTTTAAATATATTTTTATTCTAGCACGTGACACTCTTTCCTACCCTCACTAGGCTGGATGTGTTCGCAAAGCTGTATGAAGTCACCAAGGCAGAGCGGAACAAATATCTCAACTTGATCCACATTTCCAAGCAAAGCCGCGAGAAGATGGAGAAGAAACTGACGGATCTGGAGGGAGGTTACAAGATTCTGCACCCGAACGCCATCGCTAAAGAAAAGTATGTTGGCTCGTCATGGTCTTAGTGTTGGTCTTCATGTTCCCGCAATGCTGGGTTTACCCTCAG
This sequence comes from Paedocypris micromegethes, assembly GCA_028031935.1. NCBI lineage: Eukaryota > Metazoa > Chordata > Actinopteri > Cypriniformes > Paedocypris > Paedocypris micromegethes. Next base: position 12,802,046 of record CM051496.1, read on the forward strand.
TCAGCTGCAGAAGTCCCGTTGGCAGCTCACTCAAAGCCAAGGTCAGCGAGACAGGCTGAAGAACGGCGTATCCAAGGCCTTCCGCACCCTCCAAGAGTGGCAAAGGGAATCCGAGGAGCAAAGCTACACCAATGACGACCTGATATATAACGTGGATCTGCAGGAGACATGCCAGCTCAACTTGAGCAAGAATCACAAATCCACCACGACCGAGCGGACCAATCTGTGAGTGCAAAGACGAGCAAAATTGGAATTGGCGCTTCTTTAAATCGACACGTTTGTGCTGGCAGGAATGCTCAGTTTACGGATAGGGGAAATGAGCTGAGCATGTTTGGAAAAAAGCTGAATGAGATCGAGACCGCGATTGAAAGCACGAACAACCAGCTGCAGAACATGGAGAATGAAATGAGACGTCTCACTGTCAACCAGAAGGACCAAGACCGACTGATTAACATTCAGAAGACTCAGCTACGCTGCAAACAGGATCTCTCTGAAACGCTCAATGAGTTACAGACACAGGTAAATTTGTGTTTTATGCTGCATTAACATACTGAAACCCTTTAGACCAATTATACCAAAGAGTGAGTCCACAGCCTGCAACAGAGGGCGGCTAATACACAGTGGGTTGTGAATAAATGGCCACTGACACCTCAAAAGAATTTTGGAGCTAATCTGTGCAATTTTTCACAGTGGAACTTTTAATGTCAGAAAATGAATGGATATTCGTTTACTGATTTTGTTTCTTACTGATTTTGTCAGACTCAATTGCATTGTATTAGACCCTCCCACTGATGCTGATTGACAGGTTCTGTTATTTTACGAATTAATTTTGTTTTTGCTGGTATTTTGTATTTGCTGGTTCTATAATTAATTGCAGCCATGTAATGGAAAAAAAGCACTCTTGTATTAACGGTAGCTATAAAAGTAGTGAATAACTGCAGGAAAATAAAATAATCTCCAAACGTGTTTTCAAACTAAGTCATATTGCCCAAGTGTATTGTCAATGAATACATTTTAAAATCTCAATCAATGGGCATCTCTTCTGATGTTCCTTTTAGCAATCGCTTTAGACCGAAGTGAACGCAGGAAAGAAATGTTATTCACAAGCTTCCTGGAATGTGACTCTCAGGAGTTTTATGACACACTTCATGTTACATTAGATGTTATGACATTTGGAACCAAAGTATTCGCTAAAAATGTACAGTAACACCTACATTAAACACATCTACATTTTGCAGTAGAGCCAGAGACTCTGAAGAAGATCAGATGCTGTTTGAATCACATCATCAAACTAAAGATTTCTTTTCTGACAGTTATGTGAGAGTCAAGACTGGGTAGAAAAGACCAATCTGAACTGGAGCATTGAGAAACGAACTAAGGTGCTGAGCGGCGAAGATCTGTCCCCTGTGGAGCTCCGCAGCAAGGTCGAACAGGTACACGAATCTCGTTTTTGGTTGTGCTCTAAATCAATTGTAAACAGAAAATCAAGGGTGGCCAACCCGTGCCTCATGCGGCTCTTTAACTAGTTTCATGCCTTCAGGAACTTTCACATGACATGTCAATATACTCACGATGTTAACTGTTGAAAAATAACAATATAATTTTTCATATATTTTCTATACAAAATAATATTATCATGTTGTGTGGTTAATGTCATTAAATCTGGCTGAGCAGAGGTCTGTGTGTGTGCGTGCATACAAGATTAAGGAATTGGATGATGTTTATGTGTGATGTGGCTCTTTGTGGCTCTAACACAGAAAAAAGTGTCTCTTAGTGTCTGACTGGTTGGCCACACCTGTAGTATAGTGTTAATCATTTACATTCATGAGAATGAAATTATTAAAAATTCAAGACTACAAAACTTTGTAGTTAAGACTTAAACAAAATCTAAATGTAACATGTATGAACACTGTTGTAAATGTTGGAATAACTAAAAATGTTAACAGTATTTTTGCAATATTTGCATTGATTCTCTAATGGATAGAAACTAAAGTTGATCTAATAGATTAAAGTTGTGTTACAAAATATAATGTATTTCATTATTCTGAGAACCGTGTGTGTGTGTGTGTGTGTGTGTGTGTGTGTGTGTGTGTGTGTTAGTTGGAGATACAGGTGATGGAAAAAGATATTAAGATCTTGGAAACGGAGCTGAATGATGATCAGTTAACTCACCTGATCGAAGAAATTCAGACAAAGGCGAAAGATTTCAAAGATGAATTGCTGTGTAAAGCTCTTAAAGTAAGTTCACCATTGTTTCTATTAAATTACCCACATTTTTGTTTTAGATCTTAAACCAAATGAACGTTTCCTACTCAACCGTTCTGTCAAATTAGACAATTGAAAAATACTGACAGTATTGTGCCGCTGTAAATTTAAAATTATTGTATTCAATCGGAACTTCCGCTAAGATATGTAGATTCCGAAGTCCTATTTGGAACGACATGACAGTCTTGCTAAAAGCGGTGCAGCTTAAATAATACAACATAACAGAACAAATATCATTATGCATCGTCAATCTGAAGGCCACAACAGGCTTTACAAGTGTGGTTGTGTTCCAGGTGAGTGAACTGAAGTTTCAGATCAGGAATGGCTCTTCCAAGCTGAAGGCCGTGGTGGCCGAGCTGTCCATGCGACAGGCAGAGGCTGCTACACTGCAGCAGGAGCTGAAAGAGAAGCAGCTGCAGGTGGACGTGTGTCAGAAGCATGTGGAGCAGGGCCTGCCTCCATCAGAAAGCATCCAGCAGGAGTGGCAGCGTCACCTTCGGGACGAGCACCGGCGTCGGCTTGATGCAGAGAAGGCGGCCAAGGTGAGTGCTGACTCAACAATTTATGCATTGTTGTACATATAGAGACTAGATTGAGTCTGGAAGGAGAAAGTTGAAGAATGCTAAAATCTGCACAGGAAGTTGAGATTAAACCATTATGGCTCCGCCTATTCCTTAATGACACGTTAAGGGTGGCGCCACATTGTGTCGTTTCTTTTATCGGAGTTTGAAAAAGTTGACGCTAGAAAATGTATAACACCCACCCTAAAAATAAAACCTTGTGCCTGTTTTAGAACAAAAATTAAAAACTGAAAAATGTGAGAAATAAAAATTAAATGGTATTTTGTTCTCTCTAGCTGGCTGTGGAAGACGAGTGGAGGCAGATTGCAGACGGCGTTTACAGCACAGCCACGCCTCGGCCTAATGCGTACATCCCTGTGGACGATCCTCTGCCCGTGCCAAAACATTACGGAGCTCTCGCCCCCTTCAGACCCTCCGAACCCAGTGCCAACATGCGCCACATCCGCAAACCAAAGCAAAGAACGCTGGAAATTTAGAGCCATTAGAGCAAAAAGTAATTCTGAAAATCACGCTGCTGTGACTATGTAAAGCACTTTGGTAAGGCGCAAAGATAATAAATGAAAACGTGTGAAAATGCCAAACTAGCCGCTGGAGATAATTGGATGTTGAATAAGAAATTATGTATAAAACAAGATTATTTTTTCTAAATTTAATTGACTGATTTAAAAGCTATTTTTCCACATTTTTGGTTATTATATTTGCAATAAAACCAAATCCTGATGCCATAAATGTACTTCATCAAATGACTTTTTTGAGGACGTTTACATCTTCAAAAAACTAAAAAATCCCAATAAATAATGACAATTATGGCGATTTGATGGAGAAAAGCACAAACGTGAGTAGAAATACTGTATGATATATATTTATTTATTTTTTCATCTGAAATATATACAACTGAGCCCCCTAGCCCCATAAAACATTTGGAAAAAACTATCCCTTTGAGATGGGTTTAAGTTTAATGGTTCTGGGCCATCTGGGCACTTGGCAAACTTTAGCCATTGCTTGATATTACCCACATGTGCCGAAACCATCATGGATGTGAAAAATGTGATGCTTGGATAAAAAAAACAGTCGGTCTTTGGCCTCCAGCATGAATTTCAGCTTCAGTTTTTAGTGTCACATTCCTCACATACTTCTTTAAAAATAATGCGATGTTTCCCTTTGACACTTTTAAATCAGTAATGGAAGGTTGTTGTCACTTTACGTCAAAGCCCAGCGTGATCATGGTCTGCTTTAAGGCCGTCTCCTCCACAAAACTAACGTCCACATTCTCCAGTTCTTCAAAAGGATTCTGACCTGAAACATAACACGTGCACGTCACAACGGCGGCTTCCACCGAGGCTTCTTCACAGGTTTACCTTGCTCTTCTGTCTCCGAGAGAACTCTGAGAAGGTAGTTCAGAGGCAGAAAATCAGGATGGAAACACAACCTGCCCTTGTCCAACTCTACACAGTCCTGCGAGCCAGCACCACAAAACAAACTCCATTTAGATTAGAAGAACATGTGCATCTGAACCAAAGTGAAATGGTTTCAAACTCTTTGTCTAATAAAAAAAAGGGAATGTTAAGTTTTGGTTGTTTGGCAGAAGATCAGCTAGTAGAAGAGCGTTCACCCGAGTCTCTGTGTGTTTGTCCAGCAGAGTTTTGACGTAACCTCTGGAGATCCAAGCCGAGGTGATGGGGTGGTCCCACTGCTGGATCACTTTCTGCTCCATCAACTAGTCGCAAAAAACATCTGGGTCAGAAGTTGTTATTTCAGATCAGTTTCCTAATTGTTCGAATTAGAGGAAACAAAAGCAACTTTGTTTAGATTTAGTTCCTCGTTTGGTTTCCTGGTGATTAAAAAACAAAATGTAAACATGCAGGGAATGACTGAGAAGAGGAACTACAGGCTTATATTGGTCTTCATGAGCTGAGGCGGGTGTGAATGTTCTTGCCTCAGGAAGTCTTTTTAGAACACCGAATCTGAGCAGCTCGTTTCTGCCACGGCTATTAGGGTCTGTCGGGACAATAAACAAGTCAAAACTCAGATTGGAATAGTCTATTTCATTAAAACATTTCAGATCTTTGTGTGGTTTTTTCCCACGCTAAACTTTGCAAAAGCTTTAAGAGCCATCTGTGTGTGTGTCTGGTTCATAAACATGGTTTAGATAGTTTGTGGAATGGTTAGAAAAACATGTTTTGGAAATGTATGAGAATTTATGAGAGAAAATAAATGGGTTAGGGTTCACATTTTTGTTCTGACCAAATCAACCATTCTGTTTTGAAAAATGCTGACCCGGCTAGATGGCACTGTAAGTCAGTATTTAATCTGATTGGGATTGAGTCTCTGTACATTGTTACAAAGATTAAATTATATGTTGCATACAAATACACTAGATTCCGGGGGTTGATTATAATGACATGGCAACAGAAAAGGCCTGAAATCTTACTGGACTAAACACTACACTATAAAACCCACTTACTAAAAGCAGCCATAGTAATAACATTTCTTGGAACACAAATCAGAATTTCAATCTGAAAAGCATTAACATATTATTGTGCTTGTGTGTAAGTTGTTAAAATAGTTGAAAAAAAAAATGTTTTATTACCATGTTTATTTTCAGTACATAGTGTGCTTCATTCATTAAGCAGGCAAATATAAATGGCTCACGGACAAAACTGTAATAATAAAATGTTGCTTGTGTTTGCTTACCAGTCATAAGGCGGGAAACAAATGGTTCTGTGAGCTGAAGAAGGCCGTGGTCGACATACTGGAAAAAGGTGTGTTGAGGGAGGCAGCGGACCCCGAGCACACTCAACAGTGTTGAATAACCTATAGAGACAAAACACATTTCCACACTCACATTTCCAGTCCACGTGCTACGAGACGGCCAGTGTGGAGGAGAGAGGACTGAACGGAAGAATGCTTTTCGTCTTCCAAAGTTTTGTGTATAGATAAATGTCTCCACTCGAACAGATCTGTGATGTCTCAAGAGATCAGAATTTCAAATATAAAATCAGTTTAAAAACAACAGATAATAGCAGAGCTGGACAGGATTACTTAAGATTTTTGACATCTGCTCTGTTTATTAATTCTCACACAGTAAAAAGAAAAGTCTACTTAGTCGTGGATAACTATACTCTTCATTGACCCAAAACAGACGAAATAAAAGGCAGGTCTTTATTAATTGGAGCTATCGGTAAGAAAAGTCAATGAGTCAACATAATTTGTCTATAGAATGTGTCTATACATCAGTATCAGTGTTCAAGCTATTAATACTGCCATCAAGTGGTTCATGAAAATCATTCCATGAGCTACACGTTTACAATTTTGACCCCCATTGGCCTCAAAATGGTGCTAAAGGGCCCTGAAAAATGTATTATATTTTATTATAATTTGTGACATGTAAGTAAAATGTGTTAATTGGCGGCTCGCGACATTTGATGGTTCGTATGGTAAGTTATAGCCTGTTGAAAAAAACAGAAATCAAATGTTAGTAGTTTTATTTTGGTCAAGAAAAAGATTATGGTGTTGTTTGTTTTGGGCTCTGACGCAAATTTTTCATACAAGTGCGGTGTAGTGGCACACAGGGAACAACTGGACTGTGGTGTAAGTCTGAGCAGTGATTTCACCTGGCGGGAGAGGCAGACCCAGACCCTTAGTTGCTTCCAAAATGCGAAACATGACATGAAACATGGCCCACTCCTCTGAGCTGCCCTGCTGCCCACTGCACAGAGCATCAGACACCATTAATGTCTGTAGAATCATCCACACGAGTGTCAGGAAAAAAACATACATGCAGAGAACACTTGTGCCCAACTTCAGCTTCTGCCAGACCAGTTCCAACACGTGCCAGACCAGCTCCAGCTGAAGGCAGAAATCAAGCACACAACAGTTAAACATCCAGCATCCTTTCCTAGCAGAAGCATTAGCTTTACTGGTAGTAGACGTGTTTGATTAAGCTACGTCCTGAGCTTTCTGTTTCTAGGGGCTGTGAGCACAAAGCTCTGCTCACTTTAGTTTCACTAGCTCAAATAAAAGCGCATTTACAAGGATGTTCACAGCCTGGTTTCTCACATCCTCAGGCCGAGCTGATTGTGCAAAAACAGGAAGTACCAAAGCACTGCAACTTCCATCTGCTTCCTCTCGATTTAGCGTTAATTTGATGGAAATGGATTTTTGTGGACAATCCTGAATCTTTCCATCCACACTCCAGTAGTGTGTCATGTAAAGCATGACAGATTTATTCAACTGTCGGTTTAGATCTGAACAGACTCTTCAAACATCAAGTACCAGTTTTGCAGCGTAATTCACCACCAGTGAATCAATCTTCTTCTTCCCAAGTCGTGATAAATGTCGGTTTAAATGTTCACGGAGTTTGTCCATCATCTGAAACCCAAGAGATTAAATACATAGAGAGAGTAAATACATAAAAAAAAAAAATAAATTAAA
>CM051496.1:12809347-12831744 GCA_028031935.1 Paedocypris micromegethes
ATATATATATAAAATATTATTTTATATTTTTAACGTGTGAGTGTTTTTCATAGGTGAACAGAACAGACTGACCAATCCCAACAGCGCCCTCTGCTGCTGGTCTTCCTCCTGGAACAGTGGAACTGCACGTCTTTCTGTAAACACAAAAAAAGGAAACAGAGTTTTTTTACCATTCCAAAGTAAAATTTCACAATTCTTTTTTTTTTTTTTTAACAGGGAACAGCCAGTAGATGAGAGGAAGCACCAGATTTCGAAAAACTTGAACTGATGACGACGGTGGTGATGCCTCTTGTGCAACAGCATGGAATTTCTTCTCCCGTTTCTCACACTGACATTCAACCGCTTGTTTGATTAATTACATAACAACTTAGCTAGTGATTACAGCCGAGCGAGAGAATGTGACCCCGGAAAACTGGTCAGTCAGGGAACATTTCATTGGAGGAGACCAGTCTGACTCACCCAGACGCCAAGTGTCCACCACAGTCAGAACCCTAGGGACGAGAGATGGGACATAGACAGCGTGAAGCGAACATCCCAATTACAAGACACACCTTCTTGAGTTCCACCCACTTTTTAGTGTTTTCCTCGATTTGCCGGAGACAGCGGGCCGTTTTCTTTTTTTCTGAGCTTAGCTGGCGAAAAAAAGTAAAAACAGACCAGAAAACTGAACAAAAGACCTACTGAAGCTTCACAGAAGTTAACATGCAGAATAACGTGTTCACACTTTATAACATCACGTCACTTCATTGTCAAACAGCAGTCAGGCAAACGCTTCATCTTCATCTACACTAAATCTGACATGAATTTCTTTTTAATCACATGGCCTTTGTTTTGCCATTATTGTAGTTGTTTTGTAGTAATACATTGAGTTTAAAATTTACGGCATTTACCGAAAAGTGGCTCCTCCAAAAATTACATCATGCTTTATGATATCACAAATTAATTCCTGATTTGATCTTTGATTTCTGCTTATTATCTTGCTTACATGTATTTAATTTTAAATAGTTCTAAAATAAGCACATTGTTTGCTACATTTTTATAACTTGAAAATAAAAACCCTTCCCCTGTAATAAGATTTAATCCTTCTGAGAAGACACAAGTAAATACAAATACAATAAAATATCTAAACAAAACATGGTGTAGTCCAGGAGTGCTCATACAGTTTCGGTTTGCGATCCACTTATTAAAATGACCTATTCAAAGCGATCTACCGGCTATACAACATATATTCTATTGATTTTACTACTCATGGTGGGCTGGCTAGGCGGGTGTCCCCTCCCCCCCTCACCGATCCAGGTGTGTCCCTCCCGACGCCCCGCGCTCGGTGGAAGCGGACGTGCTCGGAGTAGCTGCTCCCCTGCTAGAACCTCCAAACAAACATAAAGTGTGACTCTTCTTGGAAACCACAAAATTGTCTAGGTGACCTCAAACTTTTGAACTGTAGTATATATATACAATATTTATTGAAATACTGAAATTAATTTGTAGGGGGGCTAATATTTTTGTCCTCTACTGAATATGGTTTGCTGAGTGTCATCTTCTTGTTTGAAACCGTAGTAAATACACACAGACACAGTTAAGAACAAAATCCTTTTTCAGGTACTAAAATTGCTAAAAAGTTGATAGCAGACTTTTGTGTTTCCTCACTCATTCTCCCTGTTTATTTTCATTTTTTTTTTAACTCAACTAGTGCCTGACTCACACCCACTGTTCTGGTGCAGGTGATAAGCGCACGTGACACGATTTTCGCCGACACACACACACACCAGCTGACAGAGAGAACGCTCGTAATAAATCAGAATTTAGCAGAATCATACAAATGCTAGATTAAGATTGCGCGGGGGGTAGAATTGCTTTTTACTTGGTCTAGCTTTTTCACTCATTTTTATCTCTTTTCTTACCCGCAAGCTTGCTAGAGTTTTTAAACCTCTTTTTCAATGCCATGTGATCTACCCACAATGCCAAGAAATTGCTCACAACGATGCTCACAACGACCAGTGGATAGCAATCAATGTATTGGGCACCCCTGCTATAGACGTTGAAGTTGAGTTCTGTAACTGACCAAAGCAGTCTGAAACCGATTCCATTCCTCCTTAATCAGGCTGGTTCTGAAACGTGGGCTCGGAACCGCCTCGAAGTACCTCATCCTCTCCAGCACGTGCTGCATTTCTTCCCAGTATCCCTGTAGGCTTTTAGCCTGTGATGATCAAAACCAGAATAGTTTGCATGAACTACACAGCATCACCATAACTTCATCAAAAACGCAAAAAACAGATGGAGGCTTTGGCATGGTCCTAGCGGACTGGATTGGACCGGGTCCTGAGCATATTGGATTGGATTCTTGGCGTTTTAGAGAGTTTCTCTACTTGCTGTTTACATTTGCTTTGCCTGAATAAATGTAAATTCAAATTCATCCCAATAATACTGTCAGTGGTTATATATATATATATAGAGAGAGAGAGAGAGAGAGAGAGAGAGAGAGAGAGAGAGAGAGAGAGAGAGAGAGAGTGAGAGAGAGAATACAAATAAATGTACATATAATTCCCCCCACAATTTCCATGTGATTTTATACGTGTGGGGGATGTAAGAATGATGTTTTCATTTCTGATTCATTTTATTACATGTTTGCTGCCCCCTAGTGTTGATACACATACATCCTCCCCTGGATGTTAAGCTTGTGGCTATGCTCTACGAATGCACTATGACTTTATCGGTATTTTAATTTGACGCTTTCCTTACCTTCCCTTTGATTACTGGCTGACACAGAAGTTCAGGAGTGCATTTTACTCCTGGTATTGCAGTCAGGGCAACATGAAGCTCCTGGAGTCAAAAAAGCTGTTTAAGTTTTCATCTTGTGCATCATAGCATTTAAATAGCTTACCTTCTTTTCAAACACACAGGAGTAAGGCAGAATTTTATCCAGGCTCACACACTGCTGGTAGCTTATTCTGTACAAGGAGGCTGCAGTGAGAGACACACGGTTGGTGTCATGGTGACGTAAAAGGCAAGATACAAGAACTCACCTAAAAGAAACTCCTGAATCTGATCAAAAGCTTCAAAGCTCATGATATCCTCAGTGATCCAGTTAATTATCTAGACAGAATTTGAGTTCAGTTCCGTGTCCTTATTACTAACTTAGTTACTTGCTTCACTGTCACCTTCAGCTCTATCGCAGGATCGGGCTGCAGATAAACCAGCAAGCAGTGCAGAGCAGCCAGACGCTGAGCCTCGGGTCTTTCCGAAGTCAGCAGTTCTAGAAGGAAGTCTGGGTTGAACTCCAGTGTGAACATCTTCCCAGCTTGAGCATCGAGCAGCCCAGTGTGGGACACACTCACAACCTCACAGCCTGAGCCCAGCATTTCAATCCCTCCGTCTGCCCCTGTCAACAGCATACAGCAAACGGACACACTGATCAGGAAATGGGTTCATTCAGAATTCAAAAGAATAAAAATAAAAAATATGTATATCAATAATGCTACATAAGAGAGGCTACACTCCCCCCTAGTGGTATTATAAAAAATGGAAGGTGTCAGAAAACCGTATACCGGTATCCTCTCTTTGTGACCAGTCTCTTTTAGATGGCCGTTTTCAATAAACCCCTATGAACGCGTCGCAAGCAATTTAATGCCTGACTCCAATTGTCCTCGGTGCAATATTATTACATTATTAATGTGTGTGTGTTTATATATATATATATATAGTGCTATATATATCGCACTTCCCCAACCAAATTAATCGCGACTGGCCATCAGAATAATTTTTTGAATAAATACTATTGGAATATATATATATATATATATATATATATATATATATATATATATATATATATATATATATATATATATATTATTACAATATTATTATTATTATTGTTATTATTTTGACTACATTATATATTTATTTCATTATAATATTGATGTTAGTAGTTATTTAATTATATAAAAATAAGAACAAAAAAAAAGATGTACAATGAATTTTAAAAACTTATGCTTTTAAACACACACCATGATTTACCGTTTTTATTAAAATGTAAATGAAATGTAGAACCTGAAAGAAACAGGCTGTAGCAGAGCAGATCCTGTTGTCTGCAGTTAACCAGATGCAGGAAATGATCCGCTAGGTACACCACTATATAGTAACCTGAAACACACGAGCAACACAGCCATTATGAGAAACACAGGCAATCTCTGTACAATTGCGTCTCTATAACACACTAACCCAGATGAATGAAGAGCGGGTGAACAGTGGGTTCATTAGCCGGTGCAGAGCCTTTGTCTAGAGACACGGTGAAAGTCTTGCTGCAGCCTGTCACAAAGCAAGAAGTCTGACTCCAACCTCCAGTTATAACTCGGATTCCGATGCTCACGGCACTCTGTACCTTTGTGCACAAATGCAATCGTGTACGTGGCATCTTTGTGCCAGCGCACCGGGTGACTGTAGCACACACACATGGTTCCTGTTGGAGGCATTTAGTGAACTCAGAAGAAAAAAAGTGGCTTCCAGTCCAAACCAATCAGCACCGCATCAATGATGCAAAAAGCCATTAAAGGGCAGCAGAATTAGTGCCAATGTATTGCAATCAAACACGGCTTTGCATCACTGACCTGAGATCAGTACGTGTATCATTATGACTAATGCTCACCACTCGAATTAATGGCCTTTCATGTAGATTAGAATTGCTATTATTGATTATATGCCATTAATTAGTCAACTACTTAGTTTAGAAGCCAGATTCCACCAAAAAAAATGCTACTTTTAAAATCTGTGTAGTGATGTTTTGTTCCTACAGTTACAAAATACAAAGTCAAAACTACATATTTTTACCCCAGAAAATATTAATTGTCTCCAATTTTTTTGTGGCAGAAACTGGCTTCCAAAAATATTATTAGGCTATTATTCATTAAAAATGTGTTAATGAGAAATTAAAAACAAAAAAAACTTACGCTCTATCCCACGACAAGTTAGACAAATAGAAAGACAAAACAAACTGAACGTAAATGGATTGCTGCGGCAGCACACGGTTTGGGTCGTGATTTCATGCTAAAGAACATGTGATGAATCTCTTGCCTGTCGGACTCGTGAAAACCTCCAGCTTGAGTTTGTCCTCCTTTCTGTCCTGATAGTGATCGAACCCAAAGTTGACAAATCTGTCCGACCACAGGCAGCACTTTATTCTTTCTGCTGTAACATCACATGACCACCGCTGCGAAAACCACTGACCTCACTGAAGCGACTGGAGAAATATGCGGCATATCCAGTGGAAGTTCAAACTGTTGCACAGAAAAAGAGCATGTAAATATCTTTACATTCATGCAATCTTAAGATACATATACAATTACAAAAATCAATGATAATATAGATATATCAAATGTATACAAATGAATAAAAATATAGAAGTTATATTTTTTCAGTTACAGTACATGTACAGTAGACAGCTAAATGTCCAAAAAATGTGTACAGCATTTAAATGATGTGATTTTTTTGTACTGTTGGGCAAACTGGGCCGCACTTTACTCCCATTTTCCCTGAAGTGATATAAACTGGACTTTTCTTGTTTGGAAAAATATTTCCTTTTTTAAACACACACACACACACACACACACACACACACACACACACACACACACACACACACACTAATCATGTGCAAACAAAGTGCTCCAAAAGCTGTATGTTCATACCACCGTCTCAAAATTGCGATCAGGGTAAAACTGGGCACATTTCAGAGTGTGTTTCTCCTGTGGGATGGACAGAGAAATGTTTAGATAACTATATACAGTTTTAAAAGCAAAGGTTTTCGTTATATAATAGTATAATATAGCAGAGGGAAATTCTGACCCGAGCAGTGAGGTAGAAAAGCCTTTGAGTGTCTGAGTCCCACTGGACCCAGCAGACATCCTCAGCCACCCGGTCACTCTTCAGATGTTCAGGATTTAGCATGACCTGTACAACCAGCTCAGTTTATCACATTTACACCCGCATGAACCATTAACCTGCTTTATTTCAAATTAAGATGGCTGTTGTTATTACCACTCTGTATCCCTCCTGTCTGGTTAGTGCTATGTGGTACTGATCAACATCTGGAGAAGCAAAAGAACAAACTCACAAATCAAGCATATGCTATAAAAAGCATATTACCACATTACAGACACATAGACAATACATACAACCCTCATCTGCTGCCAGCAACAAATGACTCTCCAGCACAGTGGTCCGGGTTGTCTTTGGATAAAGAAACTAGAAAAAAAAAAAACATAGAAACCCAACTGCATTAGGTTATTGATCAAATGTAAAGTATTGATGTTAAAAGGCAATTTAAGGCCTTGCCGTCAGCATTACCTGCACTTTGACCCTGAAGTCTACGGCCTTTAGCACCTTTGTGTTGTTTATCGGGTGAATCTCAATGAGAAGCGTTAAACATTTTGACACTACAGCAGAAAACCAATGATAAACATTATCATTGTAGAATCGAAATTACATACATATTGTAGATACCTTGCAATACAAAACAATAAGACAAAAAGCACATGAAAAGAGCTACCTGGTTTAAGATATAGTTCTCCCTGAGTGGTCTGCGACAGACTGACAGCTGCGAAAATCGCGCGTTTGATAAACTTGAATTAGTAATTTGACAAATATGTAATGTGAATATCTCATAGAATCCATTCTTACCCAGCAGTGTTTCTTCACGGTTTAACGAGCAACTACTGATACACACTTGCTTGTCAAAAGTGTATAGGAGCTGTGAAAGCAAGAGGTTGTTCCCTTAATTACCGCCATCACAATTACTGACAGACACAAACACACATACACACACACACAGACAGAGGTCACTATCGAAAAGTACCTTATTTTCTGTGGTGTGAGGATCATACTTCCCAATTCGTGTTGTTCCCGTTGCACCCTGAACAAACAGAGTAGAACAGCCTTACTGGTAAGAACAGAATATCGTGTGTATAGTGTGTAGTGCATTGCGTGTGTATAGTGTCTAGTGTTCACTGGCGCGTTCTGTGATCGGAACGTCGCGCATGACCTGTGGAATTAAAACTCACTCTCCAGGAATAAATCAGCGCTCCATCTCTCTCCACACCAAGAATTCGAGGGTCCGGGACCCCTGCACACATTTTACACAAACACACCAGTGTCTTTACATTATGCATCTTGTGTTCATGCAAAGAAGGAGAAAAGTGCAAAAGAAAAAAAAATGTACAGCATTTACGTACACAAGTCCAATATCCGTAATTATATAATAACTGTAACATAGTAACTCACCGTTCGTTCTTTCTTCCTTCGCCAGAATGCTAGACACGACATCTTTGCGAGCATCGAACGTGGTTTTTAATGTCAACATGTGTGTGCAGTTGGTCGGTTTGCACAGATTTCACAAAGAACGAGTCCTAGAGCTCAGATTGAGGAAGTGTTGGAATTTCACGCCTCAGTAAAGACAGATTACGCAAGTTTGCAAACTTTCTGACGCGTAGAGATTGAGACATTTTACCTATAACACACTCGAGACATTTTCTTAACGCCCCGGCTTCAATCCTAATTCCACTGACTCATCGAGTCGAACTTTTGCGCTGACACTTTAAAACGAATCTTTAGAAACGCTAACGAGATCAAAGGTTTCGAGATCATCGAGACGCTTGAGTCCAAACACACGGATTTAGCACCAAATCGAAAGTCAGTGGCACAGATCCCGGCATCGCTCGCGCAGTTTACAGACAGAGAAGTGTGTGTGCCCCTCGACACCAGTCGACCAATCATAAAGCAGGCGTCGTCTCCGCTTGTGATGTCATGACGAGGGACACGCCTACGTTGTTTTCCAATAAACTACAGTCGACCGGTTCTATGAATTTGATTGTCCGAAATAGTACCGAGACGTTTTTTTTTTTTTATTCGAGCGACGTTCTAAACCTCTAAGTGTTTGATGTAATGTGTAGGTCACTGTATACGTCACTCCCGCTCATTCATGTATTGTTTTATTGGTCACGATGCTTTTTATGGTTTGATGCGTGTGATAAATTGTGTCACATGAATGTCACCGCATAAAGCAGAGATTAAAGACGAACGCGTCCGCTGGTGGTAGTTACATAAACAGCACTTCTGTAGTTTCAGTGTTTATTTGACACTTGTGGTTTTTACACCAAATAAACAAGCTACAGTGATATTAATAGGTACAGAGTTTGTTAAAGTGACATTAGTTTCATAGGCCGCCACATCATTCATGCACAACAGCAATGAAATATAAATACATGGTAGTTTAAAGTGTATTCAAGAATATTTGTCACTGTTAAATGACTGTACTGTTTTCACAGATACGTTGGGTCTAGTTATACTTTAAACCAACATACCGGTACTTTGTTTAAGTTATTGAAATATCACAAATAAATTCATTTGATCCCTTTCAACCTTGAATATTTGCATTATAAAACAAATGTAAACATAACTTTTATAAACTTTTCATCATTTAAGTTATTTTTTCCAGGGAGGTTGCAAACATACAACAAAGGAATTGCACAAAAACACATAACGTTTGTAGGATATTTTCAGCATCAGGTAGTGGACAAAAATTGATTCTGAAGTTTCGGGAAGAAAGTGACAAAGACAATATTATTGCAGGAGTGATAATCACTGTAACGCTGCATTACAAACATAAGGCTTCAGTGTTGTGTCGGCTTTTTTAAAATGACCCTGTTTAATCCAGTGTGACCACCGTATCTTATTTTTAGCCGAGTGGCAGGCAGAGTCTCCACTGTTTGGCCATATGATTATGCTTTTAACAATCGCAGAGATTCGTCCAAGAGCAGCACTCCTGTATAATCTTCAGAACATCTAAATAGTCATTTACATTCTAGTCTGCCGCTCCAGGTTGTCCGTCTGTGCTGGTCTCAGGCTTTTCCTGCCTTCATGTACGTGGGGATGGTTCCACGCTGAGTCAGTCCCTCAAAGCGCTTGTAGGTGTAGTTGAGAAAAACCCAGTCCTTAGACTTAAAGTCGGGCTCTGTTACATTTGTCACTGAAATCAGAAGATCAATAATCAGCAATAACATCTCGCTAGATCTGGGGTGGGCTGTTACTTTTACCAGGGGGGGAAACATGAGAGAAAGAACACACTGTTGTGGGCTGAATCAAAAGATTAAACTCAATGCTGTATACAGTAATATTAATATTCCTTTACAAAAAGCATAAAAATAGCCCTAAATATATTTATCACATTTTTTTTTTTATTTTGTGTGAAAAAATTTGCTTCTTTCGTAAACACAAAAACGCAAAAAAGTCTTCCTTAAAAACAATATTCTATTGCAAACTTTATTAAATAGTAATTCAACAATTCAGCTTGTATTATAAACCCTTATTTATTAACCCATATTAAAAATCTTGTTTTAGGTATTACATCAGGTACCTGAATTAAAAACAAATTATAAAACCAATTCAGTCTTAGGGTAAATTAAATAGATATCTTTATTTTTTGTAATTTTTAGTTAAACTTTGTTTAAAGGCTGTTTAAAGTCAACCAAAGGGCCCCATGTGGCCCCAGAACTGAACAATGACCAGGTCTGGTATGTGTGTGTAGGTGTGTGTGTGTGTGTGTGTGTGGTATTCACTTCCATTATCAAACACACTTCACCTGGTTGGAGAATGTCTGACTCTGGAAAGTCATCAAAGTTGGACGTATCATCAATGCTCTTGATGTCAATGGAAATTGCAGCAGGTCTTTCTCTGTAAACAGGAAGACGGAAACGGTTCAAACTACATTTTTCTTGGATTGTGTGCGAAGAACATAAAGAGATGCTGAGATTAGTGATTCGTTTCTTGATGTTGTACCTGATGTGCTCCCAGTCCACCGACTCAAAGAAATGATGGGTTTTGATCTCATCTACACTTCCTGAACCAATTCTGTTTTCTGCATCGGTACAATACCTGACAAACAATAAATATCGCTTGGTTAAATATTTGCAAACAATAAAGGTGTGTTTCTGATCTAACATCACATTTAGAAGCATCTAAATCCTATTTTGAATTAAACTGACTGGTCAAACCCATCAGGTTTATATTTCTAACGTGGAAGTGACTCTGACCTGAGGATCAGATCCTTGGCTTTCTCTGAAATGGGGACTTCAGGAGGGAAAGTGAGGGTTTCTCGCCAGTTCATGACCTTCCTGTATGTTTCCTGCGGCGTCTCGGAGCAGAAGGGTGGGTAGCCTGAAACAGGAAGTGGAAACAAACACCTGCTTGAGTGCAGGAAACTGCTTACAGTACAAACTGAGAAGAAAGTGCTACATTGTGGCATGTTTTCTTGCATGATAAGTGGAACTTCTTAGAATACAGGAGGTGACCAACCTATTAACATTTCATACATTATCACTCCAAGAGACCACCAGTCACACAGCTTGTTGTAGCCCGTCTGCATGAAGACCTCCGGAGCAATGTAATCTGGCGTTCCAACCGTGGAATATGCCTGCATATGGAAAAAACACAGTCAATGGTACGACCACGCATCTTCTATAAGAGTTTTCTAGAATTCTGTAGAAGCACAAAAACCCACTCCCCACCAGCTGTCTCCGGTTCTTCTTCCACGTCTCTGCCTTTCGTTTAGAATTCATGTTTTGGAACGCTAAAGAAACCAGAGTATGATTAATATTGTGTGCGTGTGTATGTGGTGGTTCAGCCTGGTGGAGAGCATGACACACAGAAATCACTGGGAGGGTTGTGCGTCAGATTCCTGTAAAACTCAGTCCGGTGGGCCTTCTTCAAGCCCGTGCAGAGGCCGAAGTCTGAGAGCTTCACGTGTCCCTGCAGATCATAAAGAGCACCAGTTGCATCAAGAGAACTTGAATTTGATGCTTGAGTTCAGGTGTTTTCTTGTGAAGTTCTACCCGGGAATCAAGCAGCAGGTTGTCTGGTTTGATGTCTCGGTGTATAAAGCCCAGCTGGTGGATGGAGTCGATGGCCAGAACGGTCTCTGCGATGTAAAACTGGGTCGCCTCCTCAGACAGAGTGTCTTTCTTCATCAGCAACGTCATCATGTCTCCTGAACACAAGTGGGGAAGCACAACTGGGGTTTCAGGGCTCTGATCTGTGCAGAAATCTTGGTTTTGCATATTCCCCCAACACATTTCTAGACATGAAACTGGTTTTAAGATAAAGCCTGGCTGATCCTGGTTCAGCAGATAAATGTGTTTTCAGCACCCTCACCTCCAGGTAGAAACTCCATGATGAGATAAAGATTGCGTTTATCTTGGAAACTGTAGAACATCTTGACCACCCAAGCGCCGTCAGCCTCTACCAGGATGTCTCTCTCTGCCCGGATATGAGCCACCTGCCGTCACAGAGATGAGATTTGAAAACCTTCACTGATGAAAATGCAGGTATGTTTTGTACATTTGTGAGATGTAAAAGAACATAAGTACCTGCTCTTTTTCTAACATGTCTGCCTTGCGAAGGATTTTCATGGCATAAATGTGACCCGTGTCCTTTTTCTGCACCAGGCGCACCTGTAAAAGTACAATGCCATTGGAAAAGAACATAGCTGGATATCCACATTACCGACAGGGGAGGAATGGACATATGTACCTCTCCGAATGCTCCTCTCCCGATCACCTTGAGAGACTCAAAGTCATCCAGGCCGAGTCGAGTCCGTTTGAGCCGCAAAAACTCTGTCTCCTTCCGAGCATGAAGTGAGCGCCTCATACTCTTCTAAAACGTCAAATTATTTTAGCAAGATGATACAAGAAAGATCAACTCTATGGTTAATCTGTAGCTTTCTCACCTCTTCATCAGGCAAACCCTCCTCGTCCATTACCTTCTCCAGCTTCTTCTGCCTGATTGAAAATACCCACAAAGCATCCTTATGTTTTGTCCTTGTCCTTATATAGTGAGTAGGTATATTGTTTTACCTGGTCTCCCTCTCCTCGTGCTGGGTGAGCAGCGTGCTGTAGAAGTGTTCCAGTGTGAGCTTGGCCACGGTGACACGTTCACGTGTGTGATTGCTCATCGGGAGAGGTGCTGCCATGCCTCCCGTCATGGCCATGCTGGTCTGTGATAGAACAGATGTATACAGTAAAATGCATTTTTTCTAAAATGTTCAGTATAAAATCATGCTTTTTTAAAAGTTTGTTAGCGTGCGCCTCTGCACAACATGTGCAGAATCCGTTATTTTCTGACGCTTGTCTCGTGAAGAACCAGAGGTGATGTTTACAAGTTAAAGCCCACATATGTGAAGCAACATTCTTTAAGCTGTTTGTTTGTCGCTCAAGCGATGAGACATTTACCCATCTGCTGCAGTCACTGATGGTTTAGCGATTGTAGAAACAAGCGAACCTGTCTCGACTGAGCGCGCGCTCATTCTCGCGTCACGTGATCACGAGAACGTGACATGCAATTTGACAGGATAATGAAGAAGATGCGTCGTCGTGGTTATAACGCGCCGGACGCGAAGACACCATTAATGACAAAACCCATCGCTTCTTTGTGCTCCATCCCGCAGCTCCATAACCGTGTTTATCATTCACCACAGCACCGCTGGGATTTAATAATCGTGTGAAAATATTAAATTCTCACCTCCCCGTCTTCCTCCAGATTAGACAGATTGTTGGGCCACTAGACGTGGGCAAACCGTTTGAATAATGAAAAGTAACGTAAACGCAGCTGGTTTAGTCGCTCATGTTTATTCTCAGTCCAGCCTGATGTTTGTGGAGCGACACTGCGCTGATTCTGAGTCTGATGATCCGCCCACTTCTCAGCACACATGCGCGCTCCCGCACACAGACAAAATAAGAGTTCCTGGCACAAAACAAAATAAAAGTACTGTACTATTATACTATTTTATTCTGACTTACCTATCGTTTTTATTCTACTACTCCAATAATAACAACAATACAAATATTAATATGTATAACAATAATAATAACAATTATTATTATCATTATTATTGTCATTATTCGTAGTAATAATAATAATAATAATAATAATAATAATAATAATAATAATAATAATAATAATAATAATAATAATAATGCTACTACTACTAATCCTAAATAACTGTATTACAAGAAAGTCTGTTTGGTGCTTACATTTAATATATACTTGATGGAGTCACAAAGACTCAATTTTTTTACTGCTTTAAAAATTAATTGTGCAACACACTGTTTTTAACTGATTGTCTTTAATCAATGAATAAGTACAGAAATTAACAAAGATACAATAAACAACACAACAGATAGATTTACTACAGCAGCCCCTCCACAGTCCTCTGCATTTTCCTGTAAAAAAATGTAAAGAGTAAAAAAAAAAAAGATTGTTATGCTGTTCAGTGATGGATGGATAACTATTGTGCCTGTGATTACTTGCGGATGGTATGCGTGACAAGATTCCGGGCGTCTTCGTATCTTCTGAGATCTCATTCGGTCACATTTCACAGAGGCATTGTGTGCTCAGTGGTTAAGAAACACATTTTCTTTTTTTTTTATTGTAAAATGTCTTGTTTATTTTTTAAGAAGGATATATTTGACTTCTTTTGGTTCCATAGTTATGGGTCCATGCTGTCGAGAACAGTCACAATCTGCTTGACTCACCACCAACAACAGATTACTCTCAGGAATCTGTTGAATCACAAACACCCTGGGACAAAGAGAGATGGAGGGGAAAAAACAAGAATAACTGACTTAAACGATCTGACACATTTCGCAAAAAAAAAAAAAAAACGAATCAAGTGCAATCTTGAGAACATTCTTAACTATTTTCTATTGTTCAGAGGATTATGTCACTGGACTAATCTATATGGTTTAACCATCCATCTGCCCATGTTTCCTGCAGTACATCTGCCGTCAGTGTGTGTTTTCAACTCTAGAGGGCGGCATTAATAGACTTAAAATTAGCATTTTTAAAGCCACTTGACGGATTATATAAGGTGCTTCTATTTTCCAGTCTTTGGAAACGAAAAAAAAAACAGACCCAACTGGCCCTGGCCAATGATTTTGAAGGTGGTGATTCGTATGTGTGTGCATACTTCTGACATCTTCCGCACTTGATGAGACCGTTGGTTTCTTTGATGGATGGCTCGTGGATGAAACTGGGATACTCTGTGTCACATGGCTGCAGAAGGTCCGCTTTTGACTTCTTACTGGCTGCGGTGCAAAGCAAAACCCACTGAGCAAATCACAGCTGCTGAAATCCAGACTAGAAAAGCTTTTTATTTTAAATCAGCTTTTTCACACACCGGGATTGACATAATGAATGATTAAAGTATGTTTCATCAACAGCAATGATGTGAAAATTGTGTCTTTGTATCACAAAGCCAGTGATGATGGCGACCCTTACATGAATGGAATGAGGTTTTGGCTGTGATGAAGGACGAGATTGACGGACGAGATGAAGACAAGGATGATGATGGAAGACAAGACAGCAGTCACAAACAGAGTAAAGTGACACAAAGGAGGAACTGGCTTTGCTTTCATCTACCCTCCACGAGGAGATCTGTCTGCCACAGGCCTATAAGGTTGAAGTCCAGTAAAAACCTGCACAAAAGAGAAAGTTTCTGGTTTTATCAGGGTACTTTGTCACGCTTTGCAATGCAAAAAATAAAAGAGAAATAGCTAAACTTACAGCAAAAAGTTTGAGAGAAGCCATCTCAGACTTGCCAAGAGGTTATGAAAAGGCTGAGCCAAGAGAAAAGCAGTAAAATGTAAAATAATCCAATATTTTACCCACAGATTGACCATAAATATATCTACAAAATGCTCAGCAATCAAACAAATGTATCTACTTGTCTTACAGTTGACTTTAATATATAAATAGTATATAAATATATATTAGAAATGTATTAAAAATATTACGTAAAGTCAACAAAATTAAATTAAAGTAAGAAAATCGTATAATTGAAGATTATAAAATTATACAAATACAAGACGAATTACAAGGACACACTTTCTTTGGAATAAAATTTGCAATCTCTGATTAAGCCACACATAAGAAAGGCGTCTTTTAAATAAACTTAATATTATTATTGTTTATAATTACAGTTATAAATTTGTACCTACACTTATGTTACTTATAATTCTATTATAAGTGATACGATTATAATGACATCATTGACTGCATCTTTACAAAAACAAAAATTTAATATTTTTACGTTGCATGACCACAATGGTCCAACCGTTCAAGTTCTCTAAACTCTAAAAAGATCTTTAACTACAGAAGCTGAGTAATTAAATATAAAATTGAACTCCACTTCAACATCTTTGCGTTGCAGATTCAGTGTGACTGGCATGCTGGGCATTGGGTTTGTCTACTATAACCATGTACAGTAACTACATCCTGTGAGCAATTCAAAGCTTAAATATTCAAGAGCATTTTATTACAGTACTGTATTTGTATTGAACTTCTGACACACTAAACATGTAGTTCTGAGTAACCCAGATCATTGCTTACACAGAACAGGGCTCGAGCGCTGCTGGCGAAGTGAGACGTCATCTTACACATGGCCTGGTAGTCGTAGAGAGACACTCTGCGGAGAAGCACAATGATGCTTATACCTTCTGTTTCTAGGCTGAACGGATGCTCACACAACCTTTTGAAGACGCCCATCCTCAGGAGCTGTGACATCACTGAGCCGTCGCTTTCCCCCAGAAACCGTCCGACCTACACAGAGTCCAAACACATTTTATTTACCCATTTAAACATTGATGCTTTTTGCTTTTCCTGAGAACTGAACCAACAACTCTGGTGTTGCCAGTTCCATCTAATCGAAAGCATTTATACAATAGGTTGCACAGATAAGGTTTTGCAGTGATTTGTTTCCTATGTGGTCTCTGTCGCTTCCTGATAAACTTTCCAGGATCGCTGAATCAGTTTTTATGGCAAAATTTGACTTTGCTGTTTGATAAAAGTGTCGGATTTGTTTTGTGACGCATTCTTTTTCACTCCACCACATTCTGTATAAATTATTTAGATTTCCGGTTTTCTCCCTCACGGCCGCTGTATTTACAGCCGCAATGCTCTTTCCTCTGATATGTACTCATTCATTTGCATGTTCCTATGCTGAGTCGACATTACACTGGCTGTTTTTAGACTGCGTTATTCACAGAGGAAAGCCACTTTATTTATAAATGACTTCATTGATATTTTTTACAGTGTCCTGGATTAGTCTGATCCACTTTACCGGCAGCACAGATTGTACAGTTAACTCTGAGTTTTCCCTAAACCAGAATGTTTAATTACAGCTGTTTCAAGCATCAATGATGTTGATTGATCAGTTGAACAGTGTTAAATGTGTAGTAAAATGAAACAAAATGATAGTTGAGTAATATTTAAACAGAAGAATTTGATAAATTTTTATGAAAGCAGGAACAAATAAAAGCAAAGTGTATTTTAAGTGTTCTTATTTTAATATTAGTACGTATTATATCATTAATTTATTCAATATATTTATATTACTTAAATATAGTTAATTTTTATTATTATCATCATTATTATCATTATTATTATTAAATAGTTATAAAATAATTGTTTATTATTATGTATTAGTATATTATTATTACCGTAGTACTGAAGTTATTTTTACACACACAAATATTTATATACGTATATATAACGTATATATGTATTAAAATATGTAAATGCCGGTACATGAAAGTTCAGTATTTCATACATTGTATTTTCTACTAATATAATATGCGTAAATACACTGTAATATTACTTTTTAAACCTTGTTTAAGTGAATATCTCTGATTTTTTTAATGAGTTTGTTGTCATCATTATTGATTATTAAACTGTCAAAGAGCTCTTACATCTCTTCTGTCCTTAGATATGATAATGAAGCCGTTACTGTCGATGACGTAGCAGTTCACATCCTGCCAACAGATAAGAACTTTAGCATTTCTCAAAACTGTGAAACGTCTCTTTTGTGAATGAAACCAACCTCATTCTCCAGGCAGCTGAGGGGGCAGACGCCCTCCGTGTCTGAACACTGACAGAAAAAGTTCCAAGAACATTCAGAAACCAGAAGCAATGGTTTATGAAGTGTGTGTTAAGAGTACGTACGTCTGTGTCGTTCGGCTGTGACCATCAAGACGTTTAGTAAGAAGAAGAAATTATGGTTAATGTTTATTTAAAATAGTTAGAAGTGAATTGAGTGAGGTTGTTATGAAGATCAAAATTTGTTAATTACAAAAATCAACATTTGTAACTGTATCTGTTATCTATTGACAGAAATAAGAAATAATATTTCATTACACAAAGTCTCTGCTGTATACTATAGCTTTTCTTAGGTTCTTATGTATATTCTTATGTTACATTGTAACACTTCAATTATGTGACAGAAATCACAATACTGCAGAAAACAGAATACTGCTGAAGTCAACATTTCTCATCTTTATCTTTCTTTTTTTTTTTTTTGATGAGTAATATTTCCAATAAAATGACTACTTGAGGATGAATATTTCTAATTCCCATTTACTTTCATTTGTTTGAGACACATTTTTAATTATGTCTTTTGATTAATAGGGTGGTGCACAGACTGATTGATGAAAGAGATTATAAATGGTCAGACAGACAGATGCATTTTCCAGATGTTTTGCATCCCTTGGAAATAAACTACCGTAAATGGTTTAAATGGTAACAATTGGCAAACCTCATGAAATGTGAGTGAATGATATTCACCGATATCTGACCGAATTATCGTAAAACAATTAAATCATCACAGACTAGAAGCGAGGCTGACACAGCAGGAAGGTGAGAAACTCTCTGGAGTCCCACTTAATAAAAACTATTCTCAGAGGAGAATGCACAAAGAAGCAGAGCTTTCCTTTTAATCACCTACACAATCCCAACTCGAAAATCTTATTTTTCAATGGAAAAAAACAAAACTCGCCAATTTCCCCATAGTGTCTGTTTATGTGTTCTCTCTGCAGATGACTATAACATTAAGACAAATGACACACACACACACACACACACACACACGCACACACAAGCAAACAAACAAACAAACACATTTTCTATACACTGTGGACATACAAGGACACAAGGCCAATAGAACATGAGTAAATTGACAACACAATCAATACATCAACATTAGTACCTGACTGGCTACAGACCAGAAGCGCTTTTCCAGCATCTCGAGAGACATCTGCATGCCAACGGCTGTGGAGGGAAGAGAAACACATAGATTTCTGTTATTTCCACAGAATTTTCAAAATAATCCAGCCGTGTAAAACGTGCCACTGCCCGTCAAGCCTGGTGAGCGAGACATCCTTCACACACAAGTGCTTTTGAGTTTTTGCCGTTTAATGACAGTGTGCAATTGGGAGGACAATTACACCGAGCTGTGAGTGGATCAGATCTGATTAAATGGAAGAAAATTGTGCTTTTGAGAGCAAATCTCTTAACTTCAATAATTCAAAAAGAGAGGGAGAGAAAGAGGGCGAGAGAGCTAGAGCATTACATCACGCTGGAGCTAATTGATAGAGCTGGTAATAAAGGGGCAGAGAAGAGAAGGCAGTGTTGGTAATAGCTGCTCGAGGCGGAGAGAACGTGAATTATGAAGCGGTAAAGCCAGCAGACATGTTTAACTACACTGACAGATAGAGTCATGGCTTTTCTAGCATCCTGATGATGGAAACATCCCTGAAGATTATCTGAAACGCTGATGAGCAATTCTGATCCGGCTCGATTAGACGTGTGAATGATGGAGAGCAGATCCCGTCATCAACACCCAGTTTTCCAAGCTTCTGTCATCTTCTTTTGCACACAAACATCCCACACACATAAACAAACAGGGCGATGTGATGCGGTACGACAGCGCAGGGAGACATTTCCTGGTCCTTGACAAAATCTAACAAGCAAAGTGGAAACGACGTGTGTGTGTGTGTGTGTGTGTGTGATAGTGGGTGTGATAGTGTGTGTGTGTGTGTGTGTGTGTGTGTGTGTGTGTGTGAGAGTGAGTGAGTGAGTGAATTTCCTTTTTTAATAAATAAACACACAATTAACGTAACAACCAGATGAAATAGGAAAACTAGTGAAAAAAAAAGATAGCAAATAAATGCAAAACAGTTTCTCTCTCTCTCTCTCTCTCTCTCTCTCTCTCTCTCTCTCTCTCTCTCTCTTCGTATAAATAAATTATGTATAGATTAACATGCTATAACAGATTACTTAATCATAACATAATCATGCATAGATGCCATTAATTTGTGTATTTGCTTAAAGTTGACAAACATGTTGACCCCGAGTCCACATTTAAATAGATGTTGCATAACAGAAGTGTCTGCTGATTGGCCGTCATTCAGCTCTAAAGGAAACAGCAGATTTTGTGCGTTCAGAAATGTATTATTATTATTATGATTTATTTTCAATCGCAAAATATATCATTGGCGTTGTACAGTAGAACACAGTCGAAATCCAAGGACGGAATAGTGCATAGATAATAGTAATTAGTATAATTCTCAACCAGACTAGATGGCGTGGGTGAGTTGGCAAGGTCTTTACATTGCGGATTAACGCGACGAGCTCAAAGCTTAATCTAACAGAGAGCCAAAAAATACGGAAAAAATCAGCACACACCCTTAGCATCTCCCCACCTCTCTGCTTCTTTCCCTCGGTTGCTTAGGTAACATGATGTCAGCGCAGCCCCTGCCGACACCTCGTCTACTCACCCATGAAACCGAACGTCGTCTTAACAAGAGCAACGCAAACAGGCTGGTGCACGTACCAGGCCTCACACGCATCTAGAGGTGCGGATGGGCAGAAGACCCGCCCGCCGATGCTTTAATGCAGCCGAGGTGCTTTTTCTCGCTGGCATCGGGCATGTGGGTGTGTATATCGAATGCCCACAACCCACTAAATGCTTCTGACCCAAGACGTCTCTACTTATAAATAGCTGCAGTTTCAGCATCTGCATGGCCGCATGCATTATTCAGAATGCCAGGCAAAGGTCTGCTTCTGTGCGGGTGTGTGAACCGGCGGGCCAGTCTGAATAATGGTCGTGTGTGTGTGTGTTTATGTGTTTCCACTATGGCTGGAGGTCTCATGGAGAGAGCGTCACCACTGGTCATCCATCCATTTATCCCTTTCCTCCCTCCGTCTCGGTTTCTCTACGTGTCTGTCGGCTCAGAAGGATGACGTGACGACTGCACGTTAGAAACCACCTTGTTGTCAGCGTTCTAATGGTGTTATATAAAAATAGGCAAGGCATGACTCCCATCCGTTGAACGTGCTCATCCATCCATCACGAAGCGAGAGAAATCAGCTGTTTCTCTCTCTCTCCTCTCATCCCTCACTAATGTTACTATCTTTGACACGCTTGGCACACGCTTACACCGCACGCCTCACCACATGCACATATGGAGAAAGCAACACACATTCTCTTACTCACACACAGACACATGCGCACCAAAGGCTAGCCCGGGGACGGCACGCGCTTCATACACACACACACACACGCCGACACAGAGGCAAGCCGATCTGCTGGAAACCACCGAGAATTGAAAGACTGGGGCACACCTCCCCCTCCCTCTCTCGATCGCTCGCTCCATCTCTCTCTCTCCCCCTCCTCTCTCTCTTTCTCTCGCTTTTTCTCTCTGTTCATTCTCTCTCTGGGCTTTACAGCAAGACATTGCGCAGGATTTACCTCCCTCCTTCACATTCAGCTCCACCATTTGAATCATTTTTTATTTCCTTCCAAGCCATCTTTCGTTCTGTGGCAGCCGTCGCTCTTGGCAGCGGAAGGATATTTTAATTTCCACATTGGAGCGTTACAAGAGCTGCTATTCGCTCAGTTCCCCCACAGCCGTGTGTGTGTGTGTGTGTGCGTGTGGATGTTTGTGAGAAAGAGACAGTGTGTGTGTGGGGGGGGCTCTGATAAGGACGGCATCTAGAGACGGTGAGTTTTCACTGTTTAACCTACAACACAGACTCGATGGTTTAGGAAATCAAACACTGCGTGAGCTCGGGGTGAAGGGACGCGTCGGCTGTCCTCCGTGTCGGGAGTGTGTGTCCAGTTTCTAATAGACACAAAGGGAAATGTGGAGGTGCACGTGTGTGTCCGCAGGTGATGTAGTGGAATGTTGCTTGTAGCTGGATGTGATTGGAAAGGTTCGAAGACGTGATAAAGTATTACCACTCATATATTTGTCAGACATGCACGAGCTGTCCGTCTCTCATGGTGTGTGATTCTGCTCTTAATAATTCATTCTCTCGGCCTCCATGTCTTTGTTGCCTCCATACTGATGCTTCCTTCGTGGGGAAGATTGGATGGCCGTTTAAAGGGCGTTTTTGTTTACGCACGCGGTTGGATGTCACATAGACGGTTGACCTTGTACGTTCACAGGAAGTTGGTCCGGCGCGGGGTGTGAATGTGTGAAGTATGTGCTGAACTGGATGTGGAGAGAGATGCTGCTAAAGTGAGAGACTGTAACATGACGTGTGTGCACGCGCACAGGAGTCGGATGACACACACTAAATATCCGCACACACACACTTGCTCACTCGCTCTAAGACTTGGAAGTTATTGGAAACCTCATGGGTGGAAAATGGGTGGAAAGAGCTCACGTTTGAGTCACTCTTAAACTTGGTTTTGGGGAACACTTTCTCTCTAAAACACACACGCACAGACACACGTGCAACACAAACTCTGAATGTCCGCACATTTTTCCACCGTGTGGTTCGGATGACAGCCGACGGATCGGTGTTGCGTTGCGCACACACACAAGTTCTGATGGACGTGGCAGGTGACAAGGCCCGAGTGTGAGGGTCTTAAGACCACAGCGGCCATTTTACGCAGAACTGGCCGCAAACAGAAGCAACTTGCGACCTTGTGCACGATCAGAGTGATGCATTACACAACTGCTCTTACATAATGACACGTCACTCTTTTAATAATAAGTTCATCGCTGTCATGTGCTGTGAGCGTGTCCGGGTTGTGTTACTGGACGCCGTCACGCCGGGCCACGACTTTGTTCCGCGATACAGTAAGCGACACCGGAATGCGAACGACTGAGAAGAGCGTTTTATTGCTATGTGCTCAGATATGGGTGTGAAAAGCAGAGCTGTCTCTGTTGAGTAACTTTTTTAAGCATATATTTTTTACGATACATGCCATGCAATGAAGAAGTAATATAGAGTTGAACATATATAGAATGATTCTCAGAAAGGATATTATTGTTTTTCCATGTAACTAGATTGTAAATAGATTTCCATGTAAAATGTACATGCTTTTTAAAACTACATTTCTGACAATATACAGTATAACAGTTACTGATTTACAGGAGTGCAAAATCCACCGCTTGAGTTACAAGAAAGCAAGCTGATATAAAATACATTTAACACCAGTCAAATTTCAAAATGTATCTGAATTTCATTTTTACAGATTTTTTTTTACATTTTGTAAATACGCGCGCACA
>CM051496.1:12861881-12871925 GCA_028031935.1 Paedocypris micromegethes
GGTTATCGAATTATGTGGTGACATTAGGGAACATCCCTCTCTTACCTCTAGAGGGCAGCATAACACAATAACGTACAGTACTATTATTTCTTTCTTGTTCTTCTAGTTTGATTTTGTTATTTTTCGTTTACAAGATTATGTTGTATTTTTATGCATTGCTTTTAACTGACAATTAAAGCGAGAAGAAGTTGTTGTGAACCATTTCATGACATCTTTGGTAGAAAGTGTGAGAAAAGTGTAGAACGGAACTGAGCGGTATGTGAGGTAAATAGTCATGTAGTTTGTGAAGCCGGTTTTAAATCATCTGCTCAGTCATATCGTCATTTGCTTTGACATTTTGAAATGGTGGAGACATGGAAGTTTTAAAAAATATTTTAAGAATGTTTTATGTACATTTCTGATAATTGTTATTTTAAATTCTTTAATTACAAATTAAATTATATGTGACACTCTATTTTGTCCTAAATGATCACATGAAAGTTGATGGTCTAATACTAAAGGGAAATGTCTGACCTTTATCATGATCTTTTGTTCAAAACCAAATTCAAAAATTTGGCTGTGGTTTGAATCTGCATGGACTAAGATAACATGTTGCCCCCCCCCCCGGACATCTTTAATCCCCTTCTTTCACACACATACACCTAATCTAATGGGTCCTTCAGCTCAACCAATATTGAAATGACAATTTTGTAACAGAGAAAGAACGTAAGAGCTTGCGACAGGGGACATCTCATGGGAGATAAGAAATGTTCTCACGGCCATTGGGAGGAACAGTGAAGGCTCTGCTAAATCTGGACTTGCTGATGAATGATTCTTAGCCAACTTAGTCATTCCTAGACCTCATCTTCTTTTTACTGAAACCTGTGTATTGTCCGGCCTTCGGTTAACTTTAATTGGTCCATGTGAGGTCCATGTTAGAGAAGAAGAAAAGTTCACCCTTATTCACTGTAAAGTTTGTGAAGTGGAGGTGAACACACAAACAGTCAACAGAATAACAGTTCTGGAATGGATCTGACTAATCTGATATCAGTTACTGTTTGCGGTACTAAATGAAAGATTAATTCTCTGAGGTGACTCATTTTTAGGACTCGTTCATCTGCGTTGTAGATGAATGATTCAAGAACAGTTTGCCAACTAAAAGTGTCAAGGCTCTAGATGAGATCCTAAATTAATCTACTAATTTTAGATTAAAGTTCAGCACACCTTCAAAAATGTTTGCTCGATAAAAGTAGGGTTTACAATAAAGATTGAACTGCAAAATATTTACTAATGTAGAAGGACGACACCATGGGGATACAAAACACAGAGAAAAAAAGGAATTAAAACATTAACTGCTATTTATTGCTATTTTTACAGATGTGTAAAGAATAGAATAGAATAGAATAGAATAGAATAGAATAGAATAGAATAGAATAGACTAAAATAGAATAGAATGCTTTTATTGTCATCACTTCACTTGGTTACAATGAAATTAAGAACCATACTCTGTTTGGTGCAACACAAGGAAAAGAGCACACAAAATAAAAATGTAATAAAATGTACATAGAATAAGCCAAAATATAAATAGTACCTCAGTAGAAAATATATAAAATATAAAATGAGAGTAAAAAACAAACATCTTCGTAAACGTTTTCAATAAACAGAGTAAACAGTGATATTAGAAAGCAAGGTTTGCTTATTTCAAGTATTAAAGCCATACTTGAGTAACAGTATGGGTACCTCTCTGTAAAAATTACTCCGTTACAAATTGCAAGTCACACAAGAGACAAGAACTCAAATATTATACTAGTGTACTAAGTTTAGCAAAAAAATAAATAAATTTAATCGACAAGAAATGTGAAAATTAAGAAGCCCTTTATTAATGAGAATTTATAGAAATCAAATTTAACACCTCAATGTTTCAAAAGGGCAGAACAAAATAGATAAAAGAAGAACAAAAAGTCAGTCTCAAATGTCAGTCAAACTCAAATGTGCAAAAAAGTGCAAGCGATAATTCACGTTCACTTCACGCTTCACATTCACGCTCATCAACAGCATCCAGTACCTTTAGCACCCTGCAGATGGCGATATCGCCACATCCGTCCAAGACATGAACTGCGGTGGAAATAGATGTCGACATGTCGCGCGTGCCTCCCCCAATGTGCACTCTGGAAGAAACACATGCGTTTGCCTGAACCTGTCAAATTTACTTCACACGCAGAATGCCAGGTAAAGGGATCGACTGTGGGTCAGCCAGTCACCTGCTGCTTGCGATCGCAAGATGGGCCCATCGGAGCCGCCCTACGTATACGTGCTTATGGACAGAGCAAACTGTCGATCGACAGAAAGTAGTGCCTTGGTAAAGTTTAAACTACCGCGCTCACACACACGCGCGCAACTTTAATATTTTCAGCAGTTAGGTCTGATTGTGGAAGTTGGTCTGAATGTCGAGGGCTTTTTATGGTCCCGGTTTCGTCCCAATTGACTTCTCGCAAACGGAGCCCGTGAATGGGAAGTGTGTGTAATTTCTCCTGCAGTCACATCTGGAAGCAGTCAGGGAGTCTACAGGGGAGGGGGTCTGGTCGTCAGATCATTGCAGAGAGGCTGGTGGAGGAGAGCGCTCTCTCTCCGCAGGGCCACAGACTGACGACTCCCCTTTCTCTCCAACATGAACTGAACACGGCCGATTCCGCGCAGTCACACAAACTACGCCTGTTCTGGAACATCCAAAATGGAATCGATCCATCCCGGAGATCGGAGAGCGTGAGATCTGGAATACACGCACCTTTCGATGCGCTTTTTGAAGACAGTCTCCCGAAACTACGCCCGCGTTTCCCCGCGCTCCTTCTGGCTTTTACAGCATCCTTTTCTCTTCGTTTGAGAACATTTCGAATCGAATCGATTATCAGCAATCGGCGCCGCTATCATGTTTTTTAGGTAGGGCCCGGATGTTCCAAAGATGCACGGGTTCGTCCTAGGTAGTTCCTGTGATTATCCTTTCTTGAGCTTTTGCTCCATAATGGGGATCAGGTAATATTAACTCAGCCGCAAGAGGAGGAATATCTTACGTTTTGGCGGTTTTCATCTTTTCTTTGCCCCTTTCGTTTCGCCCCCCCACCTTCATTTTTAAAAGCTTTTCTTCATTCACACTCGGATAAAGCCGGACGACATTTATGGTCAATGAAAGCAAAAACATGTACATCCCGGAGGACACCCTTGACAACCATCAAGGTAATTCCACTATTTGTGTTGCTTCTGTTTGAAAAGTGTGTAGGTCTGTGTGTGCCATATGGATGTGTTAAGGAGTGTATGATGAGTGTGTTGGCATTATTATGGGCATGACGCGGGGGTGTACCCGAACCCTTCCATTTTCAACACCACTGCGCACCGAAACCCACAAACACATTTCTTTGGATTATCATTAGTCAATCTAAATCTACAGTTATGCTAGCAGTTTGTGTAGGGAAACGAGTGTGTATTGTTGATGAACTTATGTGTTTGGCCACGGTTTAATCATGTATAGATCATGTGGTCACAGATGTCAATCGATTTTCCTGTCAGCTCCGTTAGTCGTAAGGCTTTATAATCATTTGTTGCGCGCGGACTAGATTGATTAGTTTAACAAACGACACGAGCCGATCCGTTCACATCCTCATTATTCCGGTAAAATAATCTCAAGTGTCGAAAAGATGCTCCTCCGATCATTTGTGCGCGCATCTGTTGGGCTTTCTCTCATCGCACCGTATCAGCCACTGTGGCGCAGCAGTCTCCACAGGTTGTGCGCTTCTTCTCCTATCGTGAGATCCCCCTCCATCCAGGGCCTCCAGCCGTCGCCTGTTGGCGCCGTGGCAACCGAGCCGACCCATAGCAACAGCGCGGCTCGCGATAAGCCCGCTCCCCGCGCGCGCACCTGCCGCACCTGAGTGAGCAAACGCATCCGAGCAAAGCCTGTAAATTGGTACCAATGATGTCGCCCCGCCCCCTCAGGCCTTCTGCACATCTGTCACCCAAAGTCCAATGTTCATTAAGACTGAAGTGTGGCTCTGCTGTCAGTGAGCGTCTTTGTTTCTTAAAAGGAACTTAATCCAACAACTTCGTAGTCCTAAAATAGAAATGAAGTGACAGTGATTGGAAAACGGTGTAATTATAGCATCTCTCAGAGGCATTTTCAGTTGGACAGATCAATTAGATCAACACGATTTGTTGTATTAGGTTTTGGATCTTACAATTTGTTGGAACATTACCGCGCAGCGTTTTATTGCTGACAAGGCTTTTGAAATCAACCGACATTACTAACCTCAGAACTAAGTCCAAAATAAATAATTAAAAATATGAAAAAGAATGATAATTAATAACATGAGACAAATCTTTTAGTTATTTCTGTGGCCACCTTTCCATCTTCTCTCAGATTTATATTTGCATTAATTTATTTAGATGCTTTCATCTAAAGTGACTTACAGCTTTGTCAGCATTTTAAACCATTTACTTTACTATTGCGCACTTTAGAAGAAGCGTGTGAAAGACACACTGTATTTGAGTCATAAGTGTATAAACTATTTACACACACAAATACTAAAAAAAAAACTTAAATCCTGAATTTTTTTTCTAGATGGGCATATAAAAAGAATATATTGTGCCTGCCCAAAATACTGAAAAAAAGACATACATATATATTTCTTAATTTGCTTAATTATCTTTTTAAGCAAATTAATAATAAAAAAATAAAAAAGTTAAAAAAAATTTTTTTTTTATTATGTAGGTGAAAACATACATGTAAATATAAAAAATCAATGCAGTTTTAGGCCATGCATATAGTATAATACAAATAAAAAAGTTGTATTTATTTATTCAGTAATTTCCATTTAACTGTTCACACGCCGGTAAAAGTCAAACAGAGGGCTGCATGAGGTTCCACAGCCAGACAACGCTGAGTCTGACCTAGATGAACCAACAGATGGTTGTTTCAGTGTGGACCAATGAAGTGCATAAAACACCGGATTCATCCAGCCAACAGGTGTCACCAGAAAGTTAAAATCCCTAAAACTACTGGAGCGAGTAAGAAGCTGTTAAATGTCAAACATGCACTGAGTGCTTCTTTAAAGAGATCCAATTTCATTAAAAGTGCAAGAACTTGGTAGGAGCCCGGAGCAGATGTCCATGTTTGTGCTGTGCCGTTCTCTGTGTGTGACGTGGTTCAGCTTTCAGGTAAACACAACCCTGGTCAATCAGATGTCCGAAGCAGAGACGCGTATCTCAGACAAACATAAACCTCTTACGATCGACAAACACTTAAAGCAAGAAGGCCGGATACCATGTCCTGTAGACCATGAAACGCCAGATTCTGGATTGTTGACTCATGAAGCGTTGACACATTTGTCAGAACATGCAGTCACTGTAAAACAAGTGTTTTTGTTTCAGCAGTTCATTCATTTTTATCTCCGGCCAGCAGTCAATGTGTTCATGGTTTCTGCTTCTGTGTTTTCTTTTTTAGTTCCAGCTCTTTTAATTATCATTTTTCATTTCTACAATTCTCTTTCTGCAAATGTAACAGTATCATTATCACATTACTTATTAAGTTAATTATATTGGACAGTGACTTCACTGTTTTTGTTGTGCTTCTGTAACACACGATGATTAAATGTTACAATGTTAGCAAAAATGTTAAACATATTTCATTTTCATTTTCAAAGAGTCTTTTTAAAAGTATCCATTTTGCCCTAAACATTTATATCAGATGTGAACACGATGTAGATCTAAAAGCAAATTAATTTAAAATACATTCAAGTAAAAACAGATTTAGCAGAATATTTAACTTCTATATTAAGCTGGATGCTGGTTAAACAGATTCTAGTTGTTTTCATCTTCAGATGCAAAATATCAGCATCACTGGGACATAATGAGTATCTGAAGGATTGGTTCATACAATGATATTAGAGAAGAAATCAGGTTCTCCTTAGTAACAGGCTCTGGCTTATCTGGTCTTCACACCAGACTTACCTGACAGGCAATCCAGCTGAGTTATTTTAAAATGTTTATGATGGATCTCAAATTGTGTGAAGAGGCTCGGTTGACTCAGGCAGTTTGTGTCCCGGACTTTTCTTTTCCTCAGGGCAGAGGAGAATGATGGAGCATTTCTTTCTGTGTCACTGTCAAACACATTCAGGCCACCAAAGTCCCACTTTAAAGTTCCAGCCTGTCCTGTAGACTGTGTGGTGATGTTTCTTCAGATGCTCAAAATTTTACTTTGATGAATATTTATTAGCGTAAATGCTTTGTGAGCAGAGAAGAGTTGGAAAGCTTCTGGATTGTGTGTTGATTTGGCTTAAAGCATCAGACAGAGACAGTCTTTTGTGTTCTGTATTGAATTGTGTTTTAAGATTTTTTAAGGGGAAGAAGAAAAGTAAAGTTAGATTTTTTTAAGCACATTCGGTTGATTTTGATTTGAGAAATCACGTCAAGACTTTAGATTATTTTACTGCCTACATTTTTACTCATTTTTATCATACTCTAATTTTAATTTTAGTAGTTAATTTAATCAATGTATTTTGGGATTTATCAAAAGCATTCAGTTTTCAGTTTCTTTTAGATAAATACATGAATATGCAGAGTTCTCTCAAAGTTTGGCTAGACGCATTGCAACTTAAGACATATTATGGTGATGCCTCTACATATGGTGTAGCCTCTACTAACCGTGAAGCTCTCCAAACTCCCAGTGCCTGTGTTTGCTGTACAAGCCAGACACAATTCAAAAATGGATGATGCAGTAGAAAAATATGAGAGTGACAGACGGCTTGAATAAATATGTATGGAAATATATCAGAAAACAGCTGCTTGTGACACAGACACACCGTAGGCTCCCGACGTCATTCATTGTGGGAATTAATTGAAGCCCCTTGTTAACACGAGTCATCAGCGGGTCACGATATAGGAGTCTATTAACTCTCAGAGCCAGTGTGTTTTGGCTGAGGGCAATCTAAAATCGAGAAGGTCTGGACCAGACACACAAAATGCTGTGAACGCTCAGAAATGCCACTCATTTTTAATATTAAACTCAACTTTTCCAGTCTTCAGTTTTTCTGTCTTATCAGGAAACGTGGAATAAGGAACGTACACCACCATCTGATTCCTTTTTAGACCCTTCTTGAGGATTGAGTGAACTTAAAAGCACAAACCTCAGATTTTCAGTGCAGTGTTGTTTGATCAGAAAAAAGTCTTTTTTTTAGTCTTGCTATTTCTAAATGTTCTAAGCTGACATGTGATTCATTTTATTTCTATTATAAGACGCAAGCGTTGAACTGACAACATCCAACTGTCTCTGTTAGTAGTGATTGAGCTTGGTTGAATGCATGGCCTAAATTATCTTTTTATTCCCACTCAATATTGAGAAATAGTGAGACACAAATGAGTAAATTCTCTCTCTCTCTCTCTCTCTCTCTCTCTCTCTCTCTCTCTCTCTCTCTCTCTCTCTCTCTCTCTCCTTCACTATTTTACTTGTCCTACTTGTCTTGTTCACTCTCTTATTTTCTATCTGTTCCTTCTCATACATGTAACTTTTTGGATCTCTCTGCTCAATGCTAATCACTGTTATACTTTTCTTTATCTTTTTCTTTCTTTCTCTATTCCCCTTCACTTCCCCCTTCTAACTCTCTTAATCTCTCTCTGTTATGGGAGTTGTGGTCCAGTGGTAGGGGACTTGGACTGGTGTCCAAAAAGTTGCCGGTTCGAATCCCCCATACAACTAGTTCTACAACTAAGTGTCCATGGGCAAGACACTGAACCCCCACATGCCCCCCGGGCGCCACACCGTGGCTGCCCACTGCTCCGAGTTCATGTCTGATCGGATGGGTTAAATGCAGAGAATAAATTTCCCCATGAGGGACTAATAAAGGTTCAATTTAATTTTAATTTTAAGTTATCAAAACTCAAATTGCTTTAACAGACCCAAACATATGAAAATATTTCTAAATATTAAGAAAAGGAATAAGTTTATTCAGATTTTAATCATACAATAAATAAATGCCATAATATCTTTATAGAACTTTGTTAGGTTGGAAAATCTTTGAAATGTAACGTATTATATATGTAATTAACACGTAATATAACATGTGATTTATATTTAAACAATCACACGAAAAGTGTGAGGGCAAAAGGAAGAGTTTCTCTGTGGAAGGAATGTAGGTGGAAGTGTGACTGTGGTTGTGTATGTAGGCCAGGTCTGATGCTCGGAATATCAGATCAGATCCCCGCAGACGCTCCTCACTCGCGCCGTTGCTATCAGAGGAGGACAACTTCAGTCATTCGTTTGGCAGTAGCTTCTACTTTACGCTAATTTATTTGATGATGCACATAAGACCTTAAACATTAGAATGTTTCTGTTGTATATGCCCGTCTTTCTCACTGAATGTTTAGAATAGCTTAAATTCTGATGAATATGCAAGTAAATCATCTTTAGAGGACTGTCAAAAAATCCTGGTACCCAGGGCACAAGTGGCAGAAAACTGTTCAAATATGAGATACAGGCAAATTTGTAAAAAACAAAATCAAGCAGGAAACCGAAACTAAAACACGGACAACTCTCAATATTGACTACATTGGAACAAACACACGATATATAGTAAAACAGTCCCAAATTTAAGCAAAATTATGAAAGTTCCATTGTCTGGTGATTTCTCTTTCTACTTTTCTTTCTACTTTTCTCACCTTTTATCCTTCTCCCCCTGCCCTCTCCTTCTCCTCTGCCCTTTTCTTTCTTGTTTTATCACGACTACAAGAATACGTCTTATTCTCTCTCTTTTCGGATCTATTCTCTCTATTTTCTCTCTCCTTACTGTATCTCATTTTCTCCTCTTCTCTTCTCTTCTCTTCTCTTCTCTTCTCTTCTCTTCTCTTCTCTTCTCTTCTCTTCTCTTCTCTTCTCTTCTCTTCTCTTCTCTTCTCTTCTGTGTCTCCTCCTCTATCTCTCCCCATCTTTTTAATTTCTCATTCTCTATCTCTCTACTTCTTTTTCTGACTCTTCTCTTTCTCTCTCTCTCTCTCTCACCCACACACCACACACACACACACACACACACACACACACACACACCACCACACACACACACACACACACACACACACACACACCACACACACACAACACCACAGCACGTTCAAAAGCATTTTTTTCTGTTACAATTTAACGTGTGTGATATTTTTTAGACACTTCATTGCTGCAATCTGAAGTTGTTTGAAGTAAAGTTTAAACCTTTTGAATTTTTGACTGGTCTTCTTTCTTCACACCATACTTTCATTATGTACCATTCGATATCAAGAATATTATTAAATATCACCTACTAACATTTCTGATCACCAGACCTCCCTATCACCATTATTAATGATGCACACACTCCGGCTTTAATTACACGTTGATGGTGTTTGTTTGGGGTTGTTGAGCTGGAAGAGTGATTGATGTGTGTATTTGTCGGAGTTTGGAGTGGGTTTCCCTCCCAAGAAAGCAGGAGCCCATTACAGCAAGTGATTTATGTCTCCCATCAGTCATGCCACCGTCACACACCATCTAAAAGTGTCTCCATCAAAATCCACTCAGACCACCCTTGCCGATCGCATGACTAATATCAAGCCAATGTATGATGTTTGTCTTTCTTTGTCTTTCTCCAATTTTCATTACACAGTGTGAGTACGGAACACTGCCTCTCTGGATCCTCTTTAATAAACATAGTCAAAGTGACTCAAGGTTTACCTGTCCTCTACCTGCTGTCTCTCTCTCTCTGCCCGTCCTCTACCAGCTGTCTGCCACTTTTCACTTCCTCTTCCATATTTGTCACTCTGACTTTCCATCTTTTTTCCCAGCCCACTGGTTGTCTCTCTTGTTTTGCATCTATGGCCTGACAAAACATTGTAATACATTTTTGGGGTCACTTGATTAGACAAACAAGTTATATCTCTTTCTTTGCGTTCTCTCTTTTTTGTTCTCTTTTTTTTTGACTCTGTCACTGTCTATTTGTTATGTTTCCTTCACATACTTGCTTGCAGTCTCTCTCTCTCTCTCTCTCTCTCTCTCTCTCT
>CM051496.1:12871949-12895408 GCA_028031935.1 Paedocypris micromegethes
ACACACACACACACACACACACACAGCAATAGAAGGTGTTGAAATGTTGGCGCCATCTAGCAGTAGTGTCTCTGCTAGTCACCATGGCAACTGAGAGAATCCAGATCTGTTCAAAGCCTTTAAAACCAAAATCAAGAAAATGACGTTATATTTATTTTTGAAACAAATCAAACCAAATAGATGGATCATGGTTTGTTTTTTGATTAGCTTGAGTTTATTTTTTCAGCATTGACTTGTAAGGCCTCCCGTACACACATGTTCGTTTTTCCCCTAGGTGAAGCTGTGAGTGAATGATCTGTTTCATATTAATAAATCATATTTCTAATCAGCCCTGTGGCCTCATAATTGACTGATGCTGCCATAACAACTCAGTAAATCATAAGGTTAATGTTGAGCATGTCACTGTTTCTATTATTAGATCAAATGATAATATTCTTACGTGTGGGCCCATTTCAAATTTAGATAATTAAAAATAACATTTTAGCATTTTCAGTGTACTGTACTTGTAAAATTATAATGCATGTTTTTAGTTATCATTACAATTTATTGTTTTTTTTTCCACATGGAATTATGCATAACATTTAACATCTACAATATGTAACGTCAACCTTCTTCCTTCAAACATTTTTTAGTTGACACTAAATACTAATAACTAATAACAAAATAAAAATAATTTGGTTAGAGGGGGTTAAAAATTTACACCGCTTTTCCCTGAACATACGTATTAAAAAAATACAGTATATTTTTAGAAGTTACTCTAAACAACTCTAAACCCATAGTGAAACTCTTATGAAAATACATTTTAAAAAATGTAAATGCAATCTGAAGTCCATATGAGTAAAGTTCATATGAGTTTCATATGAGAAAGCTGCTCAAACTGATCCTGAGATAATCTTATTAGAACCCGCAAAAAATATAGAATGTGTGAAGTCATTGAAATTAGATGGAAATTGAAATTCTTTGATTGTACATCTCAATCCATGGGTTATAATTATTTTACCCATTGTTGTGTTCTTAATCGCGGCGTAACGTTCAGCCCACACATCTCAGACTCACTAGCCCATAGCAAAACGGACGCTGTGTTTACACAGGCATCAGATAAGAGGCCTGATCAGATCTTTCAGCCATGCTGCTGCAATCGAGCCTCTGGTTGCAACTTATCATGATGAATTGTTTCAGGCCCGGTTTGGTTTCTGCACTGGGATCAGAATTTCCCTCTCCTTGACTTGAATTAATTCTACTAACTGTAAAAAAAAAAAAAGCAAACATTCGGTGGCAAACATGTTTCAAACGTTTGTGACTGTAGCACAATATATACTTTATGAGTGTTCAGCAACTGTAAAGAAACAGGCTAGTTTGCTGATCTGCTAGCGCTGTGTTGTCTTACTGTTCTTCGCAGCCATCTGCTTCTCATCAGTGCTAATCACCCCAGACGCCCATAATTCCCTGTGACGGCACAAACATGAGCTGATCTGATGCCTGTTCTGTCTTCACTGTAAAGGCCTGTGCTCACCAAAGCCATCATCGTGAGGTTGCTTCCTCTGTTCCTCAAACGCAGAGTGACATGTAATTCAACACCCTGGCACAAGGTGGCAGCACTTTACATTTGTGATTCTTAATTGTAGCATTGAAGAATGAAGTAGAACTCAACTTCTAATCTCCCTTGAAGATCTCTTCACATTTCTTCTTAGTAACATCTCAAGTACATGTTTTTTTAGTTAACAGCGAATTATAAAGACACTTTAAACAATTTTCACAGCAGTCTCTATGACAGCTCATCACAAGCTGTTTAATCAGTGCACAATTTGTCTCAGTGTCAACAGGCCAGTAAAGTCACAAGTTCTCCATGACTATTTCCTCCTGATCTTCTGCTCTCTTGACCTTCAAGAGTCAATGAAACTTGGCGAGAAAAGGCCACGACTGTTTTATCGTCGTCCTTGACCGATTAATCACAGTGCAGAGCCGCTAGCGCTTGCACATGCACATGGTAATAAATCTACATGTGCTGAGCGAGACAATGTCTTGGGTGCACAAGTGCGTCCTTGATTAAAGGCTGCTGTTGTCGATGGGATGTGGACGTTCTTTGGGTCAGAACCACTTCAGACCGGAGTGTTTGAAACTGCTGATATGACACTCACGAGACCACGTTGAGACTAAAAGAGCAGAGAAGAGACACAGCGCTGCACTTTTAAAGGCCACGTCATCTTTTACACTTTTTTCCCCTCAATGCATTATTTCTCTGATTCACGCTAGATCCATATGATAGTTGCTTCTTTGTGCGTCGTGCTAGAGCTGCTGACTGGTCGGGGCTATGTTCTCCGCAGTGCCGAGCACAGATGGACTCTATCTAAACAGTTTACTTGCTCCGGCACTTTCTGACAAAAGCAGACACACACCTGCTGTTCCAGCCACATCAGCAGTGCACAATGCAGCTCTTCCGTAAAGCATTAAACTCTGGGGAATGAGACATACGGCCTGGTGAATATTAGTCTTACTATCATTTGGCTAACCTGTGTTCAGGACAAGCCTCGAGAGAACAATTCAGTCAACAGCAACATGCATGCATCATAAGTTGATTTTGTATGTATTTTATGACATATGCAAATACCGTGTTGTTTTCACACTGTATATAATAACCTCCTAATGGAGTTAAACGGAATGCTCTTATTTTTTTCTCACACACTCACAATGTGCTTTCGTTTATATTATAGTGGGGTCAAACCATTGACTTACATACTAAACAATACATAACTCTATCCCAACCATCAAAATACCCCCTTCACTGTAACTTTAACAAAAACTTGGAGGTATCATCAGCAATAAAATCCCATCTTGGCCCTTAAACAGGCCAAAGTTGTGGGGTCGGGTCAAAGGTCAAGACAAAGTCCCCACTTTAGTATAAAAACACAAGGGGCCCCCATTTGATCACCCTTTTAATCAGGAATTCTTTATTCATCCCCTAGGGGAAATTCTACAAATGTCTCTAATAAGTTCACATTACTGGTTAAGTTTAGTTATCTGGTGTCACAATGTAAAAATCTTTCTGTTTCTAATATGTATTTACTGTGTATACAAAGAATACAAAATGACAAGAATAAAAGCGCTGAAGTGTGTTTGCTGTCTGTCACCTTCAGACACAATATGAAGCACGAGCGACTCTACATGAAATCACATGAATATTTAAAAAGGCAGTTTCTGATCGCTTGTCTTTCTCTTGCACAGCTCTGTTTAACACTGACTTTACCATCAACAGCGTGTCAGTGACTGTTGGCCTTAATTTGTTAATACAAAGATTGAAAAAACTGTTACATTGAGAGATTCTAAGTTCTAAAAGTCTTTTGACTGCTTCTGCTCCAACTTCTTGTTTGGCTTGTTAGACTCTGCAAAGTTTTGTTTGCTACTCAGTTTTGATATTAGTTTTCTGTATGTACTTCATGCTTGTTTTTAGATTATCCACCTTTGAGTTTTGTCCGCCAATTTTTGTTCCCATTCTGCTCATGTTAATATATCTGTGCACACACTTCTCTATCTAAATGAATGCGGTGGGTCTATCGATGTAAAGTGAGATATTACTGCTCTGTCACTGGAAGTTCAGTGAAGCCTTTGGTTCAAATATTCAGCAGTGTTTCACTTCGTTTTTCTAGCCCTGCTCTTTGCAGGGTTTTAACACAAATTATTCAAGTAATGTCCTGGTCTCTGGTGATATATTAGACACGGAGAACTCTGTCCTCTTGTGAAAGGACACAGGCACAGATTAAGT
The DNA here is from genome assembly GCA_028031935.1 of Paedocypris micromegethes. Taxonomy (NCBI): domain Eukaryota; kingdom Metazoa; phylum Chordata; class Actinopteri; order Cypriniformes; genus Paedocypris; species Paedocypris micromegethes. Next base: position 12,875,710 of record CM051496.1, read on the forward strand.
CCTTGCAGAGATGCTTTCATCGCTTTTCTTCAGAGGGATGGGATTCTGTTTTTTCAGCATTTGGCAGCAACGTTTACAGGTTTATATGAAGGGAATTGTGTTAAAATTGGTATAGAACTCACATTGTAAATGAAAAGAAAATTGGCAATTAATAACTGATTAATGTCAGAATAAATCTTACTATCAATCCATGTTTGCTATCATTTTTTCCATTTCTGAGGCGGGACACACGCTCTCTTGTTGGATTCTCACACTCATACACACCTATTGTCAGTTTTCAGTTGTAATTCATCTGAAGTGTTTTGTACTGTGGGAGCAAACTGGAACCCCAGAGGAAACACACGCAAGCGTGGAATATTGTGCCACCTGGATCAACCAGTCAGTTCTCTTTTTAAAAGTATTTCTCGAAAGAAAATTATTACATTTAGAGTAATAATCACGCTTGTGAAATTATTTTTTAATGATCTAAGATACAGACAGTTAGCTTTGTTAGATTACGTTTTAGTGAGGAAAAGTTGAATACACTTGGAATTTTTGTGTAACAGTTGTCAGTGTTTATTTTTGGAAACTTTGATCTTTGTTTCTAATGATGTTGCCACGCGTGCACACATACAGTACACACACACACACACGCACACACACACACACACACTGACAGACAGACATGCTCTGGTTATTGTAGTAAAGTTGGCTTGTGGCCATAATTGCATGTATGTGGAATCCGTCGTTGGCAGGCAGGTGATTAATTGATTAATTATTTGAATAGGTTTTGAGCGAAATACATTATTCCGCAGCACAATTTGCTGTGTAATTAGATGCAGGAAAATGTGTCCTGCTAATGAAATCTCCCCCTGAGATCTGAATCTCCTCATGGTGACCTTCAGCTCGGCCTAGAACAATGTTCTGTTCCTCTCACTCCATTTCTGTAAGTTTGTATGTGCAGTTCCTCTTTCACGTGTGTTCAGGACATTCTTACTTGTGCTGATTTTGGATGAGAACAAGATTTTGCTGTTGCTTTTTAGTTCTGAATATGATACATTTTTTAGACATTGTGTTTGTTATTGGAATGAGTTAATAAATTGCATTCTACAATTTATACAAAATACAAAAGTTTACAATCTTGATATTGGTTTTATAGTCTTAAATGCTAACTTGATAATAATAATAAGTATAAATATGTTTATGTATGTATGTATGTATGTGTGTATGCATTTATGTAAACATACTCTGAACAAGCATATTTATGTAATTACACGATGAACAGTGAAGTGATGAGATGCAGTGAAGCAATGCAATTTGCAACATGCTATATAGAATGCTGAGACATCCAGCGGAGTTTTGCATCATTACACAAAGCTCAGTTTAACACCTCTGATTAATACCGTCAACAGGCTGATCGCTGGGGAGCAGGAAGCGGTTGAATGTTGGGGCTGGGCCGCAGCCAGAAGTAATGTAGTGGGATTTGTAATCAGTACATATACATTGGCTTGAGAAAAATGGAAGGCAGGTCTGTCTCAGACTCTCCAAGCACCCACATAATCTCTGCAATGTACTTTATATAAGTAGAGATGCTCCAATGACATTTTTTTGGATTACAGATCTGAACTGTATCTTTTAATTATTGAACCTGATTCAATTATTTTATATTCGAGCACTCAAAGTCATATTGACCATACAACAGCTCTTCAAAGTTGTGGTAACCGGCCAAAGATCCACACACAAGCTTATGTGGCCCCACTTTAGTATGAAAACCTAGCATTTAAGGCCCCACTTTGATCTAAAAGCACCCACACGCATGCACACACACACACACACACACACACACACACACACACACACACACACACACACAGATACAATAGTTTCTTCACAACACACTTACATTTTAGTATCTGCTTGTGAAGAATCAGCAAGAAGGAGCTCAAGCACCAATGGAGTGATTTCACATTGCATTTTTATTTAGATAAGCGTGGCATTGCAGATGCCTCACAAATGCTCTGCCAATTTTCTTTAAGCTGAGTGAAACTGTGATAATGATAATACGTAAAAAAAAAGCGCATATGTGAAGCCGTCCCCTGCCAGAGATTGTGTTGCGCTTCCTAGAGTCGTAGCATTAAAAAGTCTTGTTTTCATTTAACATCTCAGCTCTGGTTCTTCCTTATATCTGTCTGTCTGTCAGTCTGTCTGTCTTGTCGTCCGTCTGTTGATTCCAAGTAAAATGAAGAACGACTATTCAGTCATTTTAGATAACAAGATCTAACATTTAGATTCAGTCATTTCAGTCTGCTTTGAATGCAATGCAGGTCTCTAAGAGTTTTTTTCCCCAGAAGTTTGGTCTTTAGTTGCTGTTTTACAGATGGACATTCCACAAAGTAGTTTTTAGATAGACCAGCTGAACCTTCTGGGGAAACATAATAGGAAATATGTCACTTATAGACTTGAAGGTAAGAATCTTTGGCTTCTGCTGACAAATATGATTGGAGTCTATCACCTTTTATCATCGGTTCTGACCTTTGACCTTTCAGAGTCATGTACACCTTGATAAAGGAGGGTCGATGCGGTCACACACCCACTGCTTCATTTCCCAAGACCCCAAAATAACTACTGTTCTAATTAACGTAATTAATTTCACTTATAGCAGTTAATTATTTCACAATGCGCTGGGATGAAGTGAGCGAAGGAGGGAGGGATGAAGAGAAGGTGCTGGTCTCAGGAGTCTGTCTAATCTTGGTTTAGGGCAGTGGAGGAAGATTAGAGCTACTCATGCACTCCTGAAGAGAAGACGTGAACCCAATTACATCTTCTGTCTTTTTTCTCTCATTCTCTCCTTATTTTAGTCCTCCTGAGTGCTGAGCGCGTGTGATGATGCCTGTTAAGCGGCTAATAATGTTGCAGATCTGATGTGTTGAGGTCAGCTCAACCCAGTTCTCAATACAGACATGTTGGTTAAATTGTTTAATTTTGATAAAACTTATTTGATTTCTGTTGTTTGCTTTTTTTCTGGTGTGAGTGAAAGTGGAAACATATGTGTCTGCTATATCTATCATATCTATCTATCTATCTATCTATCTATCTATCTATCTATCTATCTATCTATCTATCTATCTATCTATCCATCCATCCATCCATCCATCCATCCATCCATCCATCCATCCATCCATCCATCCATCCATCCATCCATCCATCCATCCATCCATCCATCTTCCTATACTGTACCCTCCCTGATTTGGGGGAGGAGAGATGATTTGGACAAACTTGATGGATAAACGAGTTGGGCCAAGTGAGTGGTGAAAAAGGGATTGGAGGAAGTGAAATTGGCAGCAGTGGAATAAAAGAAAAAAAGAAGAGATGATCAGAAAGGTTTATGTTTTATTCATTAAACTATACATTATTAACCAAAGCTCATATTTAGCTGTTACACATATAAGCATACATTTAGAGAATATAAGGATAGCACAGACAGAAAAATGTGAGATGGAAATGAGATATGATCACCCTGGATGTGTCAAGATTTAAATTGGAAATGTGGCTACAGATCAGCATTAATGCTTTAAGTTAAACGCAGACCTAATCTGGACCAGTGGGGTTTGCACCGCGAGGCTCTGTTTGTGCCGGCTCTTAGTGAAGCCCTTCAAACTCTCTGGGCCGAGATCCAGTTCAGAATTCCAAAACTCTCATTCATGTCATCACTTTCCTCCTAGAGTTGTGGAATTCCATAAAAAAGCTGCAATTTGGTTGGGCTTAAGCAGACCGGACTGGATCACAATGGAAAGTTTTACTCACCTTATGGAAGATCTCAAGACATTTATGTGTTCAAAATATACAGCAGTCAGACGTCTGCAAATGCAGAGTTGTGGTTAGGGTTGGAATCAAGCTCAGTTCATGAGAACGTGTTTTCCAGATTGCCTTTCAGTTATTAGGTATGTTTTATTAGGAGGTGCTAGTAAGAAATTCAAACTGTAAAATCATTTGTGAATGTGGTTTTTTAATGATGTTTGTAATAACCTGGTGGCACTATTGTGTTTGGATGGCTTTAAACCTGCATTTGCTGCACACAGCTAAATTTATCACTGGTATTTTTGGTTGCCAAAATATTTTGCATAAATGAGGATTAGTGTCTTTTCAAGTTTATTATCAATAGTCTTCTTGATATATAATAGGACATTTAAAATACTGTTCTGTGTTTCTTTGTCCAATCATATCTATCAGATCTCTTTATGTCGTCCCGTTTTCTTCTTATCTCAGTCAACTGTTCCTATTGTTTTCTGTAAGTTCTGTGTTCATTTTCATCCATACACGCTGAATAAAAACGTTAGTAAATGAGTTTTTTGGACTCTGGCTTTGCATCTCTGCTTCCCACTCTGTTGCCGGAGCGAAACAAGCACATAATACTATGTACTGTAGGTAAGAATAAAAGATTGGTTTTATGAAGATGTCCACGCTCACCTGTAATGCCCCATTTAACTTAATTTCTTTAAAAGTCGCGTACGAAATAGAACACATCGAGGTGTTTGTTGTCGCAGCGCCTTGGGGAGACGTCTCACACGGTGACCTAAGCAGTCGCGACATGACTTGTTCCCAGTGACACCTCATTTATCTGTCCACGCTGAAGGTGAACAGGCTGGACGACACGGCACAATCACAGCTTATCAGAGCAGGTTTCAGCTCTAATATTCGCTGTTGAGATGCAGGATTGCTTGAGACATACTGTGCTGCTCTTCTTTTCTCTAGTGTCTTGGTGGTAATATGTGGATATTTTTGTTAAAGCTTGCTATATATAGGCTGCATATCCTCGATATATACATCCTATATATCCTACATACGCGCGCACACGCACACACACACACACACACACACACACACACACACACACACACACACACACGTTTACAATGCAATTTAGGTAAAAGCCAATGTTTCAGTAAAGCTATTTTATTATATTTCACAAAATGCTTATTCCGTAATTGCAGTTACATATTTTACTACAATATGTAAGTAACATTTTTGATTATTAATTGTTACTTGAAATTATAACATTGCTGCTTTATTAGTAACTGAAATATTATAATATGTTTCTTTTTTGATACATGGAGTGATATAGTAAAATTGTGCCATACTGATCATACTTGCTATCAATTTCTGATAAGGTTTCCATCATGATTGTATGCATGTGTGTGTGTATGTGTGTGTGTGTGTGTGTGTGTGTGTGTTTGTGTGTAGCTGAGACAACCAGTGGAGCATGGGTGAGCGGCTTGATCTGATTGGCTGGCTTTGATATCAGTGATGTAACTATGAACAGATGGTAATGGATGACACCTTTCTGTGCCCCGCCCACTCACGCCACAAACACATGTATGAGTTATCCAATGGGAATCATAAAACAAACAGTGTTGTTGTGTTTTGTCAGTGTTTTTTATTTAACGTTGTTGACACACTTTTTGTTTTTTATCTCCTGTCATTGTGTGTGTGTGTGTGTGTGTGTGTAGACACTGTGTTTTTATGTTTTTTCAGAGACTTGAATGTTAAGCACATTACGCTGTTTTGCATAGGTCCTATCAGATTCATTAATGATGGGCAATACAGCAGCGTTGACTCATACTACTCACCAATCAGCTTCATAAATTCATAGTTGTGATTGTTTTACTGGAATACCGCAAAACTTTAGTTCTGAGATCAACTTAAAGGTGTATATTTCTATCTTCTCTGTCTTTCTTTCCTTCTCTCTGTTTTCCTCATAATGTTATCCTTCAGAATCTGGGTTATTCTGGCCTTGTATCTCTGCGGATGAATTTTAAAAAGGATGTTATTAATACTGCTGTGTGTGTGTGCGTGTGTGCGTGTGTGTGTGAGCGCGCATCAGTTTTGAGGTCCGTAGGGTGTTGTTTCTCTTTCTGTGTTTGAGTTTTATGATGGAGATATTTATTTTTCTCCATCATAGAGACCAAGATCTAATTTTCGTGCTGCCATTGCACACACTCTCCAGTCTAAAACCGAAAGCTATCAACTTTTAAGATTTCTGGTTCACGGGGAGCTAGATAGATGGGTGACCAATCGCAGATCTGAATACACAAATGTATACTTCATGTCTCACAGCTGTAGACAATCTTTCACACTCTAATTTTCCTACATGTTTTTGTATTGTGTAAGGGAAATGGAGACGAAGAGGAAACCCACTCAAACACCGTAAAGTACAAAAAGACCCCGACTGTCCCTTGACCTTGAGTCTAGATGTGGTACTAATTGCTTTGATAGGACTGTTTTCCTCGTCTCTCATCTGCATTCTAAAATAAATAGATTAATAAAACGAAAATGAATAGCAAATATAAGTCCTATTATTTCTTTTTTATGACTGCTGGAGAATCCTTTAAGCTTACAGTGGCACACGGATGTAATGTATTTAATAAATGAATACATTCTTTTATATTGACATTATATTTACATTTTAATGCTTGTCTTGTAGAGCGAGGATGAATGAAGGCATGAGCTAGGTGTACAGAGATGAATATATGAATGGCGGCGCTGACTCATCACACAGATTGTGTGAGACTGTACGACTGCAGTGTTAATGAAAAAGAAAAACACGTTCTGTCCACACACACTCTACTAAATTATTGTCGCATAAGCATCTCCCAATTTTATATTTTCTCCTCTCTACATTAAATCCCAGCTGTGTATCTAGTAAAATTTTGGTTGTGTATATACAGTATATCAATTCCACCTTCCGACCACTAGGGCCACAATTGGCCTTGTTTGCAGAACTTTATGCATTTCCAAAATGCCTTTATCCCAGACAACTTCATTTTTGTTGTAACGTAGACTAAAGAATGTGCGTCAGAGCACTGTAGAACTCCACCTCCCAGAAGTCTCTTCACCACTGAGGGAAGTCAGCTCTACGTCATTGGTGCAGTTCGTAATAGGAATCACTGGAGAATTATCATGTCGTGCATTTGAAGACTTTGGCCTGTATTAATCTTAGTCACATTGAGTACGTTATCCTTTATTCCCGTTTGCCTGTATTGTTTGTTCACTCTTGCCAGTTTCCCGGTTTTGGGATTGTCTGCTGTCTCTCATGACCTCAAATTGGTTTTCACATACATTTTTGCCTTGTATTTTAAACTTTTATTTTGCATATGATTCAAAACCTGTGTAATCTTCAATTTCACAAGTAATGTTTTTTTACACATGTACAGTACAGTGCAGTAGTAGTCTAGTGGCAGGAAGATAGATTGCTTTCAATCACAGACCAGCAAGTTTTCTTGAGCCTGATGGACACTGAACCCAATCGGATTAGGACTGCCCACTACTCCGTGCTTGTGTGGGTGTGTGACTGAGTGTGTGTATATATACACTTCACTGGTTGGATAGGTTAAATGCAGAGCACAATTTCCTAATATGGTTCTGACCAGACCTGGCCACTTTCCCTCTTACTCTGAAGTAATGCAGCTTCAACCGGTTTTTGTTTATTGTAATCGAATAATTTACCCAGATGTTGGTGTATATATTGTTGTTGAAAATAACTTTTTTATTAAATAAAAGTGTAATTAAAAATGTATTTCTTATGTTATTAAAATATGTACAAAATTCTATAATACAGATTTTGTAGGTTTTTTTTTTTTTTTTTTTTATTTATAAAGACAATTTTTACTTATCATATATACTGGTCATTGTCAGGATAGTTGTCGTTGGGTTTTGGCAGTATTCAATTCTCTGTTTTGAATTTTTTTCACCTTTTGAGTTGTGTTTTAGCATGCATCTTTTCATTGTTCCCTGTTTCTAGTTTTAGAATACATATCCATTCCTCGTTTTTGTTACCTTGTTGTGTCATGCTATGTTTTAGTAATGAGGGTTTTTTGTTTTCAATTTTTTTTTTATTTTTTTTTTCACATTGACCATTATGGCTGTTTTAGTTTCATTTTGAGGAAATGTAATTTCGGCTTTTGAAGTTTGCCCATTGTTGCAGTCCACACTGTGAATTAACTAGAGGGCGTCTCTCGTGGCGTGCGTATCTCACTTTACACTGTCTTTGAAAACCATTTACTTGGGATTCCTCAAAAAATACCATGTCTGGTACACTGCTTTTCCTGAGTAATTAAACCATCTCTGGGAGATTCAGCATGTCACGGCTTTTCAGCACTCAGACATGCTTCTTCTAAATTTCAAGTCCCGGCCCTTTTTCTCTTACATAAAGCACACATGCTTACTTCAAGCTGAAGTGTGTTATTACTTCTTCACCATCAGGAATCAAACAAACGTTCTTCGGTTTTGGATCAACTGGTGGTGTTATTTTGGGTCAGTGCTTTCAGTTGGTTACACTGATGCGGTTCATTTAAGATAAAAAACAGAGCTTATATTTCAGTGCTCATGGTGTGGTCTATCAGAATCTGAATTGAAACGTGTTTGACTCTTAATGAACACTCACTGTTTTTAGTTGAATACTCTCGATCCTGATCAGTAAGGGGTTTGTGTCCATAAGCTGCAATTATTCTGTCTGTTTTCCTCACGTCGGTAGTTTTAAAGAAAGAGATGAGAGGCAGCACTTCTACAGTATGTCTGTTCCGTGTCTTGATGTCATAGCAATCTTCTGTTGCTATAACTCATGATCAGACATTTTGAAGCAAGCGTTGGTTGAACAATTTATACGGATGAATTTTTCAGCTCATACAATAACAGTAATTCGATTATTGATTGGAGTATTTCACACTTTTCCTATCTTCCAAATTGATTTGAATCCCAGGCTTCCAATGCAGCTGTTTTACAGTACACAACCAATGTAGCACTGACGATGTAGCCATACTTACACTGTAACAGTTCCAGGGTCGCATTGGAATAAAGCGTCCAATAATGTGTAATTTCACCAGTCTTTTTCATTTGAAGTTATTGTTTCAAAGGTTAAAATGTTATATACAATACTGTACTACAGTCTAGCAGACATGTCTCATGCTCCTTTTCTCCTTCCCCAGGCTCCAATTACTCCAGTCCATCACTGGCTCCGGTGGCCGGCTTGAATGAGAATGAGCACGTGGTTGGTGGTGGTGTTGATGTGCTGGGTCTCGCACCCGAGCACATTCCCACCCCTGCCGCCCCTCTCAGCTGGCAGGCCGCCATCGATGCCGCACGGCAAGCCAAGCTGATGGGCACCACCGGAGCCCCAATCTCCACCGCAACCTCCACGCAGCGCAAACGCCAGCACTACACCAAACCTAAGAAACAGGCCAGCACTGCCTCCACGCGCCCACCACGAGCCCTTCTCTGCCTCACACTGAAGAACCCCATCCGACGGGCGTGCATCAGCATCGTGGAATGGAAGTATCCTTTCAGTCTGACCTGTGCTCTGACCTCTGCTGTGCTTGACCTGTAGTAACCCTGAAGCCAGCGCAGGCCCTGACATCGCTTGTCAATTAGTGCTCAGTGTTTACTGGCACTCACGCCGTGGTCTGCTTGAGGCCAATACTGTATTCCACAAGCGTTTCTGTGAATACACTTCTGATGATTTAAACCTTGTTTCTGTATGTTAATGATGTTAGAGGAAGCTATTTTGTAAAACATGTCACACCTGATCGATAGACGAAGGTCTATTGATCTCTAGATTGATTTACTACGTCTAAATATGTATAGCATGGTTTGTTAGTTGTTCCTGTTAAAGACATTCATATTAGGAAGAATAATTATAAAATATATCAATAGTTTATCAGCCATAATTATCTAATAATTACTGTGTTTACACACACACACACCACCACACACACGCACACACACACACACACACACACACACACACACACACACACACACATTGATGATAATTAATATTGAAATTAAATAATGTATTCATGTAATTATACATAATTATTCTCAATATTGTATTTCTAGAGGGCTTACACTATAATTAAACAAGTAAGCACTAACAGTCAAAAATGCAGTTTTTGCAGTCAATACAAGGACTTGTTTTCTTTTTCTACCAATAAAACGTTCCGGCAGGAATTGTTCTACAAACTCATGCTATTTTTAAAAAATGTCTGCGTTGCGTTGTTGTGGCTTGATATCGACAGTGAATTATTCATGATGATGCTTTTTATTTGATTTTGGCATTTTACAGTTAAAAACCCAAAGCTGAACGTTTTAAGGCTTCTTTTATTACAGAAGAAGGCATGAATTTGTCCACTTACTCCATCCTCTCTCTCCTTTGCCTCTCTCTCCTATGCTTGATATTATCTGTTCTACCCATGAGAATCAGTAATAGGTCCCTAGATGAAAAACATGTTGATTGAGATTGACTGGTTTAGTGGAATACTTCATTCATTCAAGTCCCATTCACAGCTTCAGCCAGGCACTGATCACATCATCAAAGATGTCCTCATAAATTCTCCATTCAACGCAAGAGAACAGCTGAACTGTGGAGACAGAAATATTTTCCTCTCATTAATTTCTGTGAGAAATTTCATAAAAGTTCCCCTTTACTGATTCTGCCCATATGTTTCTTCAGTCTTGCGAGCCCACTCGACTGGATCTGTGTCTCCTGAGACTGCAGGGCCCATCTCTCCCATCTTAGTTTGGTTGCCATGCCGACAGTACCTCTCAACAGGCACAACCAACCGCACATGCACTCGTATGCGCTGAACAACTTGCCCCGCCCAAAATTACATGTCAACATGATGTGCACATTTACTGACCACGCCTCCAGACACACCCATAACAGCTGCACCGTCAACCAGTAGTCATCAATAAATATAATATGATTCCACGCAGTGGCCTGTTTTCACTTTCATGGGGCTTGAACTACTGATCCACAAGCGTGTTTGTCTATATGGGTCACAGGGTCTATGGCTTTGTAATTCTGAACTAACCCCAGAGAGCCATAACTCAAGGCCCAGACAGCAGATACACAGAGAAACATCCAGAAAACTGGAGGACGTCTGTTTGAGGACATCAGCACACGTGTGATGAGACCCAACAGCCATTACGCAGATACCCCTTCCTGTGACAAATGATGACATGGTCTGATTGTATTTCCACAACCCAGAAAAAAAAACTAATTACTCTGCCCATGAAAATAATGGAGGAGGAGAGAAGCGGAAGAGAATAGATGGACTGAAGATTAATACATTTAATTAATATTGTTTTTTCAGTGATGGATGTTGGTTGTTGTGGTCATTTGTACACTAGGCTTCAGATTCTACTGGTCTAAAACACGTGTGTAAACCAGCTGTGATGTCATTTTCTTTAACACTGACTCCTCAGACCATTTGAAATCATAATTTTGATGACTATTTTTGCAAACTGTGTGGCCTTAGCAGTCTACATCCCTTTCCCTGAGGATGATTCCAACGCTACCAACTCCAATCTGGTAAGAGCTACTTTACACACAGAACAGAATGAAGCGTGGTGATGACTATGTTGATGTTAAGATTGTGATGAGGATAGCAATGATGAAGATGATGATGATGATGATGATGATGATGATGGTGATGTTGGTGATGCTGCTGATAATAAGGGTGATGATGTTGATGACTGTGATTCTCCTGACGATGATGGTGATGACAGTGATTATCTTGGAGGTGATGGTGATGACAGTGATTATCCTGAAGATGATGGTGATGACAGTGATTATCCTGAAGGTGAAGGTGATGATGGTAATGACAGTGATGCTGTTGACGATCCGGATGACGATAATGCAAGTGATGACAGTAATGAGGATGACGATGGTAATAATTGTGCTGACAGTGATGTTTTGATGATGATGATGATGATGATGATGATGATGATGATGATGATGACTATGATGACAATGACGATGACAATGACGATGACAATGACGATGACGATGACGATGATGATGATTCTGATGATGATGACGACGATGATGCCGTTGATAATGGTAATAACAGTAATGACAGTAATTGTGATGATGGCTTACAGTGATGATAGTGATGCCGGAGATGATGTCAGCGATGCTTATTGTTGTTTGCGCAACTCCGAGCTTTAACATGTGCAAATGTAAATTCCTCTCTGAAGTACATATTCTAGCCTGAGTAGAGATGCGCCTAGAAAGACTCATGATTGTGTGCAGTACATTCTAGCCGTGTGAGAGCCGCATGATGGAGTGTGTGTGTGATCTGGATGTTTGGCTGTGGAACGAGTTCTGAGTCCTCTCACGAATTCATGTCATAGTTGCAGCAATCCATTAGCTCTGAGATCTCCAGCTACATCAGGTCTTCCTGCAGAGAAATCACGGATGAACGCACACACGCAGACCTGCCACGACGGCACACAGTTCCTTGCACAATTGAGACGTGTCATACCTGTCGTCACCTGGTTTACTTCTTTTTCATCTTATTTATTTCCACAGAATGTCAAACAGACCATTGATTTGAATTATTTTTTGACAATTGAAAGTCCACGATCTTCAGTGGTCAAATGTTTGGATTCAGCGTCCACAGTATCTGGGCCAGCACAAGAGTCATAGCGGTTTAACATAAAAAGAAAAACATGTATTTGAAAATCTGCACAAATTTATGATATACATTCACTTTTAGCAACCAATCAACAAACAAATCAACGTCTGCTGTAAGTTTTGTTGTGGCCATTCTTAAATGTTGAATGTTTTTAATACACAAGCCAGAAATAGATTAGAACTTTCATTTGTTGTCGTTGTACATCAAGCATTCATTTGGATGAGCGCTTGGTAAATATGGAAAATATTTAATTTCAATTCAATTTTATTTTCTTTATTAAGTGCTTTTCATAAACCTTCCCAAAGCAGCTACAACATGGTTAGGAACATGTCAATTTACTGTTGAAGTACGTATAGGAGAATACATAATTTTAGCATTATAAAATTAGAAGAGTTAATGAATAGCAAGTATATGATTATGTTGTCTGAGGGCCAGATTTAAAGGATCAACAGGCAGGATTACCAGATTCAGGGACCGGATGTGGCCCGCGGGCCTTAGGATAGAAAATTAACTGAATGAAAATAGCTTGCGGAGAGATTAACTTTTGCTTTTATATGAGTTCTTAAACCTCATTGTTTGCAATAAATACTATTTGACAATACAGAATACTAAGTTGTATATGTTCTTCATGTATATATATATATATATATATATATATATATATATATATATATATATATATATATTCATATATCAGATACTAGGTTGTATATATTTTTCATCTTTCCAGCTATCATTAAAACAGATTTGTTTTTCGGAACCCGCTGTTAGTTAGTTTATGGCCTAGTGGTAATGACACAAACGCATCTGTGTCTGGTAAACTTTCTACATTAGACGTCTGCTTGAGGCCTGTAAATGGAGTCTTTTAATGGGCAGAGGTTGTCATGGTTATTTATCCTTAGTGATGGTAAAACACACAGCTACCGTGGTAACACAGTAACTATGCAGCCAGAAGTAGCTTTCTGTCTTCGTTAACTGATCTTCCACTCTCATTGTGTGTTTACATACAGGCAAATGTGAAGCTTTATCTTTGACTTTTCAAAAACATGCGTACGGTACATTGAATAAGTGCTGTCGGTCAAGTCGTTCTTTTGAATGCATTTTGTGTGGTTTTCACTGTCTACAGATCAGACGTATATTCACAGATTAGAAGTATTTCTGGCGGTAGGTTTGTGTCAAAAACAGCTCAGAGAAAAGCCAATCATTTCAAGAATATGATTTAGAGAGTGCACTGCAAAAAAAACCACATGAAAAATTTAGAAAATTAAAAGCAGAATGAGAAAAAAATACTAAAGTTAAAAATCAAGTAAAATTATCTGCCAATCAGGTGAGAAAAGTTTACTTGGTAAGATAAATTGAAGCAAGACATACAGTATTTTCTTGAAGCAAGCAAAAAAAGAAAAAAAGCAAGATTTATTGTTTAATTTCCAGATTTTTTTTGATTTGATAAGAATTTTTTTTTTGCAGTGTGATTGTATAACAATACAAACCAATACGTTTTTCTACTGCCAAAAAATTGTGTAATGATTACATCACTGGGGAGGCAGTTCTGTGGGTGGAGACTTTGTACTGTACTGTACTGTAGGGAAATGAATGAATGCACAATGAATAACAAAAATACATTAACAAACACATCAACAAGACACACACACACAAACACAGATATATGGGTCGTAACAGGAAGTAGGTAATTTATTTCGGATGAAAGTGTCAGAAAAGTAAAATAACCCTCTAATTGTCATAAAACAATGTAAAAACGCAACACAACTGTGTTTGTATGGCGTGTTTCTTCCCAAAAGACTGAATAATTTGGCTGATTTGCCTGAACTAGAAGCCGATGCTGTCGCCTGTATTTGTGTTGAGGGCCCGGGCCTGTGATTGGAGCAGGATACGTCTGATTGGTGAGATCTGAAATAAAGGCGTTTTTATTTTTAGAGCGCTGTGAGAAAACGGCTGTCGCTGAGATGCTGGCGACCGGCCAGTTCACATTCTGCCCGATTCATCTACACAAACATCATATTTAGACCAGATCCGTTCTCCTCTCCGCAATACACAGCCCACGCAACGCATGTGCTGCCTCCCTTTCCCGTACCTGCGTGGCGAGGACGAGCGTGTAAGATGGAAGTGTGCAAGAAGCGTGCTGGTGTAACACGGAGCGAGTAGGAAAGGGTCAGTGCTCTGTGGGGATGGTGCAGTATTTTAAGGCGGCTAAAAACATCACTAGTGCAAAGAATGACCCACATACATTCATTTCCACTTCCTCAGTACTTCCACAGCGCCCTCTACTTGCTCCACTGAGAGCTGCATCATGGGAGAGCATAAAACCAGCCAGATACACGCCAGCATGAAGCTGTTTTGTAGAGATGCATGAGCTGAGACGTGTGTATGCGTGCGACACAAGGAGAGGTAAAAGATAATGACGCTTCTGCCTGTTTGTTTCTGTCTCTCTCATCTCTGAATGTTCTCGCTTCTGCTGCTTCTGTCACCATGCCTACCAGGAAATTTCCACTCTGCTAGATGAGGTCATTGCTAAAGAGATGCACTATTTCTCTTTATTCGTATTCTTTAAACTTGCTTTTTTTTAGTCTAGCGATAATACATTTGAAGTAAAAAATGACACTAGAGCATCTGAATAGTAGCACACAAACCCCCTTTCATTCTCGCTCACTTCAAATGCCTGTCTGTCTCTGCGTATCAGTCTGTCTGTCTCATCTCTGATTGACTTTTTTTAGTTTGATGTTATTTTCTGAACGGGATCGGTTTTGAACATGGGGAGGTTTATCACCAGTGTTTCTATTGTTACCGTTGGTAACTTGAAATTGAACATACTCAAAGTTAGTATGTTCAATTCCTAGGAAGTTGACACTTGTTTCCTAGAAATGTGGACATTATGGAGACCCAGACAAAAACACCAGGAAAGCATGTACATTTCAGAGACTAGTATGAAAAGTGAAAGTGTATTTCCCAGATTTGGATGTTTAATGTCCTTGTGCATAGCGTGGGACATCACTGGGTTCCTGTGTGTCTTGCGCAGCCTCACGCCAATGTCAGGATGTTCCTATGTTAAAACAAGAGTCTATCTTGAGCCAACAAAAAAACAAAATGTTGTAATATCCACTTCAATGACTTGAACCCCAATGTTGTTGCCTACAACTATATTTTTGTGGTTAAGAAAAACACACTATAATTCTATTGTGGGCAATACAATTGTATTTAATTGTCACTGTAGGTAAACCATATAGAAGCCTACTCACGTGCCCTCATTTACCACTTCACTGAACGACCCTTAAACGGGAAGAAATGAATAGTAAATCATAAATGTGCTTTGTACGACACGAGTTTCCTCTGCAGATGCATATTTAATGCCGCACACAAAGACACAGAAGCATTATGGGAGCAGTGGGAGGCATTTTATCAGCCTGAACACAGTATCGTAACAGCATGTGACTAAACGCCCACTTGCGTCAGACTTCTTTCTATTAAACATTCAGATCAAATGAGATCTTATTGGGCGCATTGATCGGCTCGTCCTGCGACCAGCGCTATAGCTTCGTTGACACCGGCTACCCCGAGAATCTTCGCCACGCAACCTGGTGCAGTTTGTTCTAAAGAAACATGGAAAGGAAGCAAACACTACCACAGAGTGTTTTATACTCACTTCAGCTCTGGGATTTCAGATTGAGGACGAGTGAGAAAAATATTCTGCTTCTCTGCTTTTCTGTCACGGCGTTCTCTCTCTCTCTCTCTCTCTCTCTCTCTCTCTCCCTCCGTCTGTCTTGCTGTCTCGCTCTTCTTACCTTGACCACTGTTTGTGAAGGACACTTGTGTGGGTGTAAGGTTGTAACTCATGGTGAATAGTGACACATCATCACCTCTCATGTCTTACACCTTTCCGTCTCTCTTTCTGCTCCTCCATCTTCTCCTCTCCTTCCTCCTCTTCTTCCTCCTGCTCCTGTTGTCAGGGCTCGGGGGAGGTAACCCAGATTTTGTGGCCGGTGGCTGCAAGCTGATGTTCTAATACAAACGATGGCTGAACTATGAATAATGAATCAGCCCCTCTCTTAAAAGCTCTCGTTCTGCTTCTTTCTGATTCTACCTCAGCTAATCGGAATGAGCTCAGGATGACCTTGCGTCATCTTGCTTGTCCTCCTCCAGTGGTGGCCTCAAGGGAAGGACAAAAAGTCTCTCATTTTGACAAGACAGTTGAATTTTAATCTTTTCATCTGATTCATTCTGTCTTGAATCAGAGCATTTGAGGCTATAGCGACCAACTGCGTAGGTTTTTCGCAAACCTATGGCCAATATGTTCCATTGCGGCCCAGAGGAGCACACTACCTAGGGAGCATTTAGAGTGAGCCTACTCAGAGGGAAGGAGGGTTTTTTAAAAAGAGTTTAGCAGAGCACTTTGATCAATATTTTACTTTAGTCAACCATGGTGGGACATTTTTTAAAATAAATATCTTGCTGTTTTTTTTCATGGACTACTGTAAAGCATGATCAGTGCATTAGCTATAGTGAGGTTCACCATATCTACGTATATGTAAATCCCACTCACCAACATATTAGGTACTAAATGTATAATATAATCACAAACACTATTTTTGTCTATTTATGTTATGCGTTTTTCAAAAAATGGATAACAGAAATATAAAATAGGTAATCATATATTTTTTTTACTATTTATTAACATCATTATTTTTTTTAGATGTTTTATTCACAAAAGTCTATACCTTTATGTATTTGGCCGTGTGACATTACATGAATTATCTGTATGAAACTCCCACTGTGAGATCTGTGGCCAACTGGTTAGTGGAGGGGTGTCCACGTTTTATTTAAAGAGGGCCAGATTTGAACCAATAACTTTTAATTTTTACGTTTTTACCAAAATTACTAAAATTATGTTTGAAAACCACAACAAATGAAGAAATCAGTAATGTGAAGGGTGATACTGAGATCTTGCCTGAAGTATGTAGTCCAGCTCTGGCTCAAAAACGGTGGTTTTGATGCGCAAGACGTCATACTGTGATTAAATAAGTTTATAATATGATAAAATATTGTAATAACATGTTTGAATCCTGGATCAGCAGGTTCCACTTGTAGCTTTGTTAGTGCTACATGAAGCTCTTTAGCTTTAAATTAGTCGCCACATTGTTTATATTGAACCTCTTACACTACAATTCATTTTTTTATTTATAACAATATGCATCTACAATAATTTTGGTTGCAAATTTTGTGTGTACTGTTACTTTCAGCTGCTTCAGTCATCAGCAGTGTCGAAAACGCGTATAAGAGAAGTGTGGGTTAGGCTGATTTTCACAAAGTGGGTCTTTGAGTTCAGGAGACAGAGCGTTTGTCCCTGTAGATAAATGGCGGCTGGAGGAAGAGACTGAGTTAATGAAAAGATTGAAAATAACAGGTTGCATTGTTATAGGGTTTCAAAAGGAGCAATTTTCCACATTCTTGCACATTGGTTTATATATGTATGTGAATGTGAAACAGCTGACTTGCTGACAGGTAGCAACGTACAAGGTTTTTCAGAAGGATTAACCCGAAGAATGTTCTAGATCAGGTCTTCATTTGACTGGTGCGATTCAGTGGGCGTTTTGAGCTTGTGGAGAAAAAATAGGCTAATGTTGCTGCCAGGCAACATGATCAACACTTTATCATTTTTAGGATTTTAAGAAAAAGGAACTTTAATAAATGGAGAGAGAGAGAGAGAGAGAGAGAGAGAGAGATTACTGAGTACAGCATACATATGGGATTGCAATAGAGTAATGCGGTGGGTGGGGATTTATTTGGGCATGTTGAACAGCTGCATCCTCTCAGCCTGCCAGGGGTCTAACAGCACCCCCACCCACCACACCACACACACACACACACACACACACACACACACACACACACACACACACACACACACACCACCTTTTGCCCCACAGCCCGAACTATAGTTAGCTGTCTTTTTGCTGCTTAGCAACCACATCCAAAGCTAAATGATTGAGTTGCAGCACATCCCCTGTTTTATCTCTTTTCTGTCAATTTTTTTCAGTGTTTCTGTCTCTTGTGTTGAGGAATGATGGAGTGTAGTAGCAGCGTGTTGTGAATGAACATCTGCAGGTTTGAGGCTTATCGTCCACTGGCTTGTGTGTTGATCTGATCGGGGTCTTGATGAGATGACACAGCACGACACTGACATCAAAACCCGCAAATATACTGTTGTGTTACCTGTAGGTCGTACCTTTTGAAGTGTGTATTCAAATAGAAATGCTTTCTTTCTGGTCCTCATCTGCCTTGCTCTAAACTTTATTAGCAAAAATACTAGCTTATTTTGTAAAAAAAAAAAATAAAATTATTTTTATCATTGTTAATAATGCAAGTTATATCATTTTTATAATTGTATAATATATACATAGTGCGCTCAATGACACATAATGATAATATAGATCCCGTGTATAGATCCTATGTATGAAAACCGAACATTAGATGGCTTTTTTTCAGAAATCAAGACGCAAACATATGCAGACACTCAGACAGACAGACAGACAGACAGACACACACACACACACACACACACACACACACACACACACTAAACCTAACGTGTGTGTTGTGTTTGTTGTCCTGAGAGAGAAACATAAATTCACTGCTCAAAGCCTTGTGTCAGGGGGACACAGATATGATGCCGAGCTGATAATATTCATTCTCCAAAGGCCTTTTTCACACTGACATGAATTTGCAGCCACAAAATGAGTTGAAGTTATTCATTTTCAATGAGATCTGCTGATCCGAAGTACCAGAGACCGTGTGAGACGCAAAGTGGTCCTGAGGTGATCTTCAGTAAAATGAGAGGCTTCATTCAGTATCACCAGTGGGAAAGGTGACAATGGTGCTGATGCAAGACAGTGGACAAGTTTGAAAGCCCACCCGCAACCATCAGGACCACCAAACAGTTGAAACTGTCAGTGCTGATACACGTCACACTGAAAGACTTATATAAATGAACAAGAACTCATGAAGTTTTCATCCGAGTTGAATTATACAACGAGCAGCATCTTCCAGCATGAGTCGAAGATGAACGGTACATGTGAACTTACACATTAGCAAAGCAGCATTAATGTGGAGAAGATGTGCTGGATGGATCATGGGGCGAACAAATGGTTTCTTGACTGATGACTCCGGTCTAACTGTGAACTTCCATTTACGTGATTTATTATGACAGACATTATAAAAAAAAAAGAATTATATAT
>CM051496.1:12913783-12959160 GCA_028031935.1 Paedocypris micromegethes
CACACACACACTACAGTTGTACCTTAACCTGAAAATTCAAATTGTTCTATGGCTGAGCTTGTATGTCAATTTGCTTACACGTCGAATTCTATTTCCTCATTGACAACTTTTAAGATGCGTTTTTTTTTTGTTTGTTGAAAGACTAATCCATTTCATATTATTTTTTAAGTAAAAATGCATAAAAAAACTAATAGTAAACTAATATTGTGTAAAATTGTGACAAATAGTATGTAATGATCTTTATACAGAAGTATTTTTAGCACCTCTCACTGGCGGTAAACTTAAGCAATGCCTGTTTCGTTGACCGTTGGCACTGTGATTTACACACACACTTAGTTCATATCTTAAATTCGCTATTTTCATTCAATGAACATCTTCCTGCTCTTCTCAGCGTTGACACAAGCACTTTGTGTCTTGGGAGACGTGGCTACAAGAAGGTTGTTTGCGTAAAGAACAAACTTGCTGACACAAACATTCTTAGCGTTTCCTCTCAGTGAGGGGAGCAACCCATGAAGAGAATAAGAAGGTGTTGAAGGCATGACAGCAGGACACTGACGTCATTGAAAAATGCCCTGTTTCCATAACAAAGCAAAAAATCAACTGATTGACAATTTGTGTCTTGAACATTAAATTGCACATTAAACCTCTCAAAGACCAAGGTTCTCACTCTCTCTTCTCTCTCTCTCTCTATGTATATAATATATATATATATATATATATATATATATATATATATATATATATATATATATATATATGTATATATGACCAAATAATCGTGATTAATTGCAATTAAAAGACTAAAGCTTGTAATATTGGATATTGAGGTGTAATATGTAAATTAATGTAAACTCAACACTAAATAAACACTCGTTTAAAAACTGTAAAATAATTTAGTATAATTTTTGTTCATGTATTGTCTTTGTTTTTTAACCTTCCGAGGTTGAGTTGCACTTTTTTCAAAATAAAACGCACAAAAAAGTCAATTTTGGTCTTACATATCAGTGTTATCCATCAACTGAAAGTTTGGAGTACATTTTTTTAGGTTACACTCTTAATAAAAACATGGCATTGTAAAAATAATAATAATATTAATAAAACGTAGAAGTTTTGCCTTCTCTTTGTCAGCTGAAAACAAACTGTAACTTAATAAATACGTATCACTCTAAAATGAAACATATGTCTCCATAAAGCTTAGAATGTTTGTTTTTAAAAATAAGTGTAAGTAAATACAGTGTTATTGGTTTATCGAATCCATATGAATCTAAAGCTTCTGCTTTTTAAACAAAGTTAATTGCTGTTGAAAAGGAACTGTGTCTGTGTTTATTTCTGAGAGGGAAAAACTAGGTCAGTGTCACTTAGCGCCTAAGTGGCATCGCCTGAACTCAATGACTGTGAGATGCTGATCTTAATGAGCCTCACCTTGAGCTCAGCACGGCTCTCTTGGTTCTATTCATTGCACGTTGCCAAACCGAAAGTTAAAAAAATGCAACTTTGATTAATAGCGTAAAAAAAAATGACGCAATTAAGCACTTACAATTAATCACGTGCGTTAACGCGTTAACTTTGACAGCACTAAAATATATACATACACACATATATGCACACTGTATACTTTTTTACTATAGTAAAACACATTATAATTAAGTGTCTCTTTTCTCTGTGTCATTGCAGTCGTTATTCTCGAAGATGGAATCGGTTGTGTCGGCGTAAATGCCGTGCTGCGGTGAAATCCAACGTGTTTTACTGGCTGGTGATTTTCTTAGTATTTTTGAACACGCTCACCATTGCCTCTGAGCACCACCAGCAGCCGGACTGGCTCACCGATGTGCAAGGTAGCCACCGACACCTCTGTCTGTCTTGTACATCTGAAACAATAAAGCTTGTCATGTACTGTATATGATACTTTTAAACAAATACTTTGTTGATGCAATTAAATATCTCAATTGTTCTAACAGACATTGCCAACAAAGTGTTGCTGGCTCTTTTTACGGGTGAGATGTTGCTGAAGATGTACAGCTTGGGCCTGCAGGCCTACTTCGTCTCCCTCTTCAACCGCTTTGACAGCTTTGTGGTGTGTGGTGGGATTCTTGAGACCATCCTTGTAGAGACCAAGATCATGTCGCCGCTCGGGATCTCTGTGCTGCGTTGTGTGCGTCTGCTCCGTATCTTCAAGATCACAAGGTCTGTTCGACGAGTGTGTGAGTGTCCTAATGCATTACGTGACTGGCGTGAACATTGACCGTCCTCCTGCAGATACTGGAACTCTCTCAGTAATCTGGTGGCGTCTCTGTTGAACTCGGTGCGATCGATTGCATCCCTGCTTCTGCTGCTCTTCCTCTTCATCATCATCTTCAGTCTTCTAGGAATGCAGCTGTTTGGTGGGAAGTTTAATTTCGACGAAACGCGCCGCAGCACTTTCGATAATTTCCCTCAGTCCCTCCTGACCGTCTTTCAGGTGCAGTCATAGTTTCTGTCATGCTGTTTTACATTCTCTACATCCTCTGTTTAAGCTTTTCAATTTGATTGTAGATTTTAACTGGAGAGGACTGGAATTCCGTGATGTATGATGGCATCATGGCCTACGGAGGCCCGTCTTTCCCTGGCATGCTAGTCTGCATTTATTTCATCATTCTCTTCATCTGCGGAAACTGTATCCTAATAAACACAATGTGATGCCGCCACAGGGAGGCACAATGAAGTAGGTGTGTGAAAATGTAACGGTCTTGTCTTACTTTGTGATTGGCCGGCCAGAGCCAGGTCCCACTTTCAGGTCCAGTGTTGCTGAGATTGACTCCAGCACCTTGTGATCCACAAATGGAATGTGATCCACAAATGGAAAAGAGGCTAAGAAAATCGATGAATAAATGAATGGATGGATGAATGAATAGATGATATCACAAAATACAATTTACTATTTATTTTCAAGTTCTAAATACAGTTCAAATAATGAGCGAAAAATGAATCACATCTCTTGGTAGTCAATAATTTCATTTTTTAATTCCAGTCTGCTCATTTTCAAACTACAGTTGAACATGTCATTGCATTTCAAACAAACTCCTCCTAAACTCCAAACAGACATCCTTCTGAATGTCTTCTTGGCCATTGCTGTGGACAACCTCGCAGATGCCGAGAGTCTGACATCAGCACAGAAAGAGGAGGAAGAGGAGAAAGAGAGGAAGAAGCTGGCCAGGTACTGTGACTCCGAGCTCAAGCGAATGCTTTTATGGTCAGGGGAACCATAAAAACCTTCCGAGGTGGATTTCCTGTCAACCGATAATGAGCTCATTTAGACCGTATCAGTTATTACTTCATTAGTTTAACATGGAGGGAAATTAAGTATCATTTCACAGAAGTGTTGTTCTCTCCGAAGAGCTGTAAATAGAGGCCTATAACAAGGCCGTAAACTGTGCATGTACTGCTGTGTCTTGCTCCTTTAGAACGGCGAGTCCGGAGAAGCGTCAGGATTCTGAGAAACCACCGTTGGAGGATGCAAAGAAGGAAGAGAAGATTGAACTAAAATCCATCACTTCAGATGGAGAGACCAACACTGCCACCAAGGTCAGTAGCAAGAGGTCCTATATATTTCAGTAATTATTTATTGATTTGGTTAACGGAAAAAAAGAAAGTCGCACACATAAGCTTGATTTAAAACATTTTCCTATCACATACACTATACAAAAATTTATATAGCTTAATAGAAAAAGGGAAGAACATGAGGGAATAAAAACATTTCTGAACTCAATGAGACCAACATTGCAAAAAGTTTTCAGAAGCCCAAGGGTTTGTGGGAAATTGAGATTGAGAAACACCATTGACAATAATTTGACATTGTAAACTTTGTAAAAATATAATTTTTAGATAATTCCAAGGTTTTTTTTTTTACAGGTAAACATGTTATTAAATGTTTTAATTAACTGACTGAATTGTATCATTTATTAGCTTATGAATTAATTACTTTGTATTACACGTGACAACATAACAGTCACCTACATAGATGTGTCTTCATGTTTAATATTTGTATGCATTAATTATATGATGTTGTATTTTAGATCCACATAGATGAGTTCACAGGGGATGAAAATGAGAAGAATCCATATCCCGTGAATGATTTCCCAGGTGCGTTGAAGCCGGCATTAAAGCGACACTACTGTTTTAGAACAATTTTATTCTGATCGAGATGTGAATTATTCATTCCTAAGATAAGAAAAGAAATACTGTGTCTTTACGGACTATTATCAGCGTCTCTTCACCTTCACGGAGACTCGTTTTGCATTTGATCAGGAGAAGAGGATGATGAAGAACCAGAGCTGCCAGTAGGTCCTCGTCCACGGCCACTGTCAGACATGCAGCTGAAGGAGAAGGCCGTGCCCATGCCTGAAGCCAGAGCTTTCTTCATATTCAGCCCCACCAACAAGTATGCAAAGCACAGAGCATTTTTAGATCTTTCTTGATTCTATTTATTTAAATAAAAACATTTCTCATCTTTCTCCCCCTTTCCAGATTCAGGGTTTTGTGTCATAAGATTGTAAACCACAACATTTTCACCAATTTAATCCTGTTCTTCATACTGTTGAGCAGTATTTCACTGGCAGCCGAAGACCCAGTGAAGAACGACTCTTTCAGAAACCAGGTTCAAGCTTAAACACACCAGCCAAGTGGTCAGATTTGCAGGACCTCCATCACACTCTTTCATTTCTCTTGTTTCCGGTAGATTTTAGGCTATGCAGATCACGTGTTTACAGGAATCTTCACTATAGAGATCATTTTAAAGGTAAATATACTTTGATCAAGTTATTAGGGGTTGAAGTTCAAGTATTTGTTCTATTTTTATCCCATGAATTTGTATGGTTTTTTTTTTTATCCCATAACAATTTTCTATCCCATAAAATTGATCATAGACCATAAAATTGTCTATAAAACTCATAATAGAAATGAAATTGATAACATATTGATAAAGTAAGAATCTTCAAAATATGATCTTGGGTCTTTTTTCATGGTTGTCAGAGGAACAAATGAACAAATAGATACTTTCACATTGCTGCTTGCAGCTACTTTTTTAATGTTTTTTCTGTAACAAATATATCGTTTTCTAATTGCCTTGTTTTCACAGATGACGGCATATGGAGCATTCCTGCACAAGGGTTCATTTTGTCGAAATTATTTTAATATATTGGATCTAGTGGTGGTCAGCGTGTCCCTGATCTCCTCTGGAATTCAGTGAGTAGTCATCCTGCCAACTGGCTTGGACGCCATGTTTGTGATAATTCACTAAAAATTTGGCTTTTTGATGTGCCATTAAACTTCAGTAATGTGATAGGTGATATCACTTTCTGCTTTGCAGGTCAAGTGCCATTAATGTAGTGAAGATTCTCAGAGTGCTGAGGGTGTTACGGCCCCTGAGAGCAATCAACAGAGCCAAGGGCCTCAAAGTGAGTCCTTCCTTTCCACTGCGCATTCTCATTTCAGTATGGAGTAGAACTTTGTTGAACTTCAGAACTGTGTTGTGTCTGCAGCATGTGGTCCAGTGTGTGTTTGTAGCCATCCGCACTATCGGCAACATCGTCATCGTCACATCCTTGCTGCAGTTTATGTTCGCCTGCATCGGTGTTCAGCTTTTCAAGGTGAGTTGTGCTCACAGAAGTGCTGGAAAACTAGATCTGATGTTTTCCTGTTCCGCAGGGCAAATTCTTCTACTGCACAGACTCTTCGAAACAGACACAGGCCGAGTGCAGGTAACACTACCTTATGATCGCTGGTTTGAATGTTGCCATGCAATGCTGACCTTGCTTTTGTGTTGCCTCAGGGGCTCGTACATACTGTACAAAGATGGGAACGTCGGGAAGCCGGAGAAATCTCACCGCTTGTGGGAAAATAGTGACTTCAACTTTGACGATGTACTGCAGGGAATGATGGCTCTATTCGCTGTGTCCACGTTTGAGGGTTGGCCTGGGTGCGGAAACCTTTTCTTAACAACTGATGGATACGTTTAAAGTGGAAGAATACATTTCATAAAAGAGAGCATTTATAAAGTATATGACAAAAGATGTTTCTTCTCCACAGGCTTCTCTATAGAGCCATAGACTCTCATGCAGAAGACGTTGGACCGATATACAACTACCGCGTGGTCATTTCTATATTCTTCATCATCTACATCATCATCATTGCCTTCTTCATGATGAACATATTCGTAGGTTTCGTCATTGTGACCTTTCAGGAGCAGGGAGAGCAGGAGTATAAAAACTGTGAGCTGGACAAGAACCAGGTGAGAAATATCCTGCAGACCGACTATGGATGGATCTAAACTCTTTGTGTTGTGTGTGTCTGTTTGTAGCGTCAATGTGTGGAATATGCCCTAAAAGCTCGCCCACTACGCCGATACATCCCTAAAAACCCTTATCAGTACAAGGTCTGGTATGTGGTTAACTCCACATACTTTGAGTACCTGATGTTTACCCTCATCCTCCTCAACACCATCTGTTTGGCCATGCAGGTCAGCATCTCTCACTTATATATACTGTGATAATATATACGGTAATACTCAAGACTGATATGTTTTTTGCAGCATCATGGTCAATCACAGTCTTTTAACAAAGCCATGAATATCCTCAATATGTTGTTCACCGGCCTCTTCACTGTGGAGATGATCCTAAAACTCATCGCCTTCAAACCCCGGGTATGATGCATACAGTAGTTAATCCACACACACTTCTAAAAGTGTTTACAATTATGTTTGCAAATCCGTTATATGTCATTTATGTATAGGTAAGTTAGTTTTAGCCCATTGTTATGTGGCATATCAGATTGGGAAAGCTTCAAACACGTTTACTTTAAAAAGATGCAAAAATAATATTTATGATCATAGAAAATATTTATTTTTACACAATATTTTTTTTACACAGTATTAGCTTTTACGCAATGGTTTTATTTACTTCAAACAACCAGAACATCCTTGGCTAAATCATTGTGTTGGTTTTGCTGCATTTATACAGTAAAATGTAGAATGTAGTCATAATTATATTATTTTGCGGGCTGGATAACTTTGATAACGTTTTTCTTGCAGCTTTCTTACAGGTGACGCACAATTTTCTTTCTCTGTGTTTTAAACAAATGTTGGCAGAGATGTCCAGCAGATAGGTTTACTCCTATAAAACATTGAGCTGAATTCTTTTGTCACAGCCAGCAGTTTTACCGCAAACGCAGATAGACAGTCACATTTAAGTAGAGCTATGGCTATAATAGTGGAGTCTCTCGCTCATCCCCTGAAGTGAGTAACAGCTTTTCTGCCGGCAGCCAGTAATTCCCACGGCATTTAAGGAGTTTTTTTCTCGCATAACTTGGCAGCCATTTCCAAACCATTACGAGTTTTTCTCTGCCCTCTTAAGCACAAATCACATGTTGCGATGATTGTGTCAGTGGTGTCATCGCCAGGATGAGCCTGATTCCAGCTTTCACGACCCCAAAGTTCTCTAAATTATTATATGCTAATACAGCATCAGGGCTTGTGTGGGCCCTATCCGGGGGTCCCTGTGTGCTGCTAATATGATTGACCGTTACTAATGTCGGACTATTAACAAAAAATATATATTTACACACTAAATTTTCTTTTCAGATTTGTGCATTGTTTCATTGATCTGTTATTAGCATCTATTAAATGATACATTAGAATATTTAACAAAGTCCATAACAATGTATCTCTCTTGGGGGCCCCCTGCTGTCCATGAATATTTTGCGTTCGTTTTTCTACAGCTCCGCAAATCTCGGACGAAAGAGCTACTACTTCAATTCAACCTAAAATAAAGTAAAATGTAGTGCAGGAGAAAATGCTAAATGTCTAACAAGCGTTGATGGATATGGGCAGGACAAGTGGTGATAAATTCTTCCTCTCTAACTGCCCTCTCTCACCCCACCTTCCCTCGCCCTGTGTAGGGCTACTTTAGTGACCCCTGGAATGTTTTTGACTTCCTCATCGTAATTGGCAGCATTATAGACGTCATTCTGAGTGAGATCAACGTAAGTACATCGCCACCTGTCTCTCTCTCTCACTCTCTCTTCCTCTCTCTCCTTCTCACTTTTGCTCTACTGTCCATCTCTGCTGTCTTCCATTCCCCAGTGCTTCCCATCATTCTCTGCTCTTCCTATTTCCTCTAACTCATTTCCTCTTCTGATGGCAAGATGGCTGCTGTGGCAGATCGCCCTCCTATTGCGAGAAGTTTAGGGTCACAGGTGAAGGGAAGAGTAGGTCAACTAACAGCTGAACTAACCTATGTAGCCCGGAATGTTCTTTCAGGGTGGTTCTGATGGACGTTTGACCGGTCAAACGATGCATGACAGGACCTTTTCTGCCATCATGGGATTCTCTGATTTTATTTGGTTTCCCTCACGTTTGTCATTGGGTTTTGATTTCCTCATGTCTTCCGTGAGTTAAATGTTCATGTGTAACTGTTTTCTTCCTTATTTTCTCCTCTCTCCCTTTCTGTTTCATCCACCCCGCCCCCCGTCCAGCATTATTTTGTCGATGCATGGAACACGTTTGATGCCCTTATTGTAGTGGGTAGTGTTGTTGATATAGCCATCACAGAGGTTAACGTAAGTAATCTCTCTCTCGATCTGCCTGCCTGCACCTCCTCACACTCCAGACTAACAGAGCTGGAGTCGCTTTTATTTCTCACCTTTAGATATAAGCACGAATGACCTTGTACAGCGCTCAGGGTGACGTATCCGGACTTTCAGATTTAGCTTTATAGTCTTTCCTGCAAATTTGTTTTTGTAAAATCATTGAATCCGGAGAATTCAATCGTTCAGCAATTTAATCGTAGTTTATATTTGGACTGTTTTATCGGTTTGCAAATTTTAAATCACCGTTTATTCAGAGAATTAGTTTTAATTCGGTTTGCACATGAGAAGAGAGTTCGAAAAGCAAATGTGACAGTTAGCCTGTGATGTTAAAATGACCCACACAGGCACATTATATGTTACGATGGATGAATTGATTGATTGGTTGATTGATTGATTTGTTGATTAATTGGATGGTTGATTAACTGATTGATTGGTTGATTGATTGGTTGATTGATTGATTGATTGATTGATTGATTGATCGATTGATTGACTGATTGACTGATTTATTTGTTGATTGATTAATTGATTAATTGTGAAGTGTATTACATTTTGGATGGATGGATGGTTGGTTCAATGGTTGGTTGGTTGACTGACTGACTGATTGACTGATTGATTTGTTGATGATTGATTGATTGATTGGGTTATTGATTGATTAATTGATTGATTGCTAGATAGATTGATTGACTGATTGATTTGTTGATTGATTGATTGATTGATATATTGATTGATATATTGGTTGATTGATTGATTGATTGATTGATTGATTGATTGATTGATTGATTGATTGATTGATTGATTGTTAAGTTCATTACATTTTAGATGGATGGATGGATGGATGGTTGGTTCAATGGTTGGTTGGTTGAGTGGATGGGTAAGTAGTCTGTTGGTGGGTTGGCTTGTTGGTAGGATGGTTCGTTGATTGGTTGATTGTTTGGGAGGATGAATTGTATTTCTGTCGGACACAAAAAAGATGGCTCGTTTCATTTTATTTTTGTCCATTCAATGAATCTTTCTTTTGCTTTATCTACATTGAATGAACAAAAGCAATTTCCCACAAACATCTTATTTTGTGTTTTATAGAAAAACGACAAAGACACAATGCAACAACGACACATATTAATTATCCATTGAAGCCTTTACAGTGCTTAATTATTGCTTTCTATTTATGATATGCTAATAAGCGTCATGATTGACAGCAAACAGAGTCAGAGATATTCACCCTGTTGCGCTCTACACATCCATTTCAGCACTGACTGGGTTTGGTTTGGTTTGGTTGGAGTTTTCTCGTCACTCAGCATCTGATTTGACCTGAAGGCATGACCTTTGACCCAGCATTGTTTTTATGTTTTTTTTATTTTCTTTGAGAAAACTCTGAGCAATTTTCATGCTTTGTTAATTTTTTAATTGACCTAATTAGTGATCTGACCTGTTCTAAGTTGTGCTGATAGCCAGTCCCTCCTCTCAGTGCTTCTCAGAGATTAGAGTGAAACGGACGACTCTGGTCTCCATTAGAAAAGCGTTAATTGACCCCTCCTCCCCCCGAGGCCGCTCTGCTCCTCTCAGTCTTCCCTGCCTGTTGGGGGCACTATTTGATTTTTGTAGTCTGATTGGACTGGAGCGAGGGGGTGGAGTGATGGGAGTGTTTGCCAGCTCTGTCTTGACAATGCCACATTGCATCCTTCTCTACGAATGCCTCTTCTCTCTCTCTCTCTCTCTCTCTCTCTCTCTCTCTTTCTCTTTCTCACATCTTCCTTCTTTATGTCAGTGTTTTTCTTCTGTCTCCTTTCTTCTCTTGCACTATAAAGTGTAGCTGCATTCTAGTGGACCTGCTCGTGTCAGCTGCTGGCTGGCTGATAGAAGTTCAATAATGAACACAGAGCTGGCTCAGACTACAACCACAATCTCATTTCCTGGTTCATTTTTCATTCTTTCAAAAATGTCTTTTCATGAACAAATAGAAAACAAGTAATACTGGTTCGTTGTTGTTAGATTTAAAAAAAATATATGACTTATTTTTCTTCATGAGATTTCAGTTTTGGTTAATTGCTATCAATAAACATTAAAATGATTTTAATACTAATAATGCTATGTTATTGAGAATATGTTTGGTATTATTCATTATTATTATTATTATTATTATTATTATTCATTGTATATTTGTATGTTCACACATACATTATTATTGAATAATCAATTAAATTAAATTCTTTATACTGTTATTTTCATCAATATTATAAATTGCACATTGATGATGATGATGATGATGATGATGATGATGATGATGATGATGATGATGATGATAATAATGATTATGATGATGTCGACAATGTAGACGACACATCATTCACTGTTAATCACTTTATTCACTAAAAATGTTGTCATTTTCGTAATTTCAAATTTGTAAAATAAACAATATTTGCAGAATATACTGTCACTACATATCTACGAATTTCTTATTTTTATTTTTCTTAGTATAAAAGTGTCTGAATAGGCGCAATCAACTTTTATGGAGGATGAAAAATGAAACAGGCATTTGAAATAATTCTAATTTGAACAACTGAATTAGAATGTGGTTGGCCTGCACGTGGGCATGATTGCAACCTCTAGGGGGCAGTGTTTACCACTTTGTGTTCAATCTGCAATGGAACATTAGATCTGTGAGATTGACCAGCTATTGTAAAGAAACTATGTGGAGATTTTACCATGGTAACTGTCTCACAGATTCATTAGTATTGAGCAGATACTGTTGACCTGGTTCTCTGATTTGTGTATGTGTGTGTGTTACATGCATGGTTGAGGTTGCCAGATCACCTGCAGTCATACCAAATTATAAAAAAAAAATCTTAAAAGTACTTTTTGTGTGACAATTGTGTGACTGTAGACGATTTGCTCATCAGTCTCTGCATGTAGAAATTCAACACACCTATAGTTCATCACACGCACACACACACACACACACACACACACACACACACACACACGCGCGCACACACACACACACACACACACACGCGCACACACACCTACACACACACCCACAATGGAAGATCCAACTGAGAGCTTCTCAACCCAACCCATGGAAGATCTCAAATCTGTGCATGTGTCTGCGTTTCACCAACCCATCCTACAATCTGCAGCTCCTTTTCACATGGACCATGAGCTGTAGCGCCCCCAGCTGGCAGAAAGACAGACCTCACACACTACCAAACACACACATGCGCACACACACACACACACACATTACAGTCATGCACACGGGCGTACGGTGGGTGATTGGCACCGTTATAGCTTTCATCTGTCTGCCTTTCTTTAAAGCCAGCTGACCCCTCCTCCTCTCCCCCCTCCTCTGTGGTAAGACCAATGGTACGGACCAACGGTAACCAAAACCCCATCTGTCATTTCATCTCATCACCTTCTCGACATCTTATCACCAGTTGTCATTCACTATGTCGCTTCAGCATGAAGCCACGGTTCTATCATCACTGTGACATTGGGCAATGTGTCCATCACCTGAATCCCTCCTGTCCGTGGCAGTCCGGCTGTGACGGCTGTGGTCACATGGTCATTGCTCTTCGTGTGTAGTTTTGTATCGACCTCTGCTGGTCAACGCTGATGTTGCAGATCAGTTCGGTGCTTGTGAAAAGACGATTTCCTTATGTGGCACACACATGCATGACGCTTGTATGCTTGTTTGTAAGAGTGATTAATTTCTGTAAAAAACGTTTGAAAATGGACAGAGCAAGAATAGAGTTCAAGAATAGAGCACTTTAGTCTTCTCACTCAGCTCTCATGTGGTCATATTGGCGCCGGTTTGACATTCGTTTCCAGTCAACATCTGAAGGTTGAGTCATGTCAACTGGATTTCTTTTCTCCAGTTGAAACGTTTCACCACCTTGGTGGTTGACGGAGAAAAAAGAATAAAAAACAGAAATCCAGTTGACGTGAATCAGCCTTCAGACTAACGATTTCCGACATTTCCAGTCATCGATTTTGGCGTAGTCTACAGCAATCATCATCCTAAAAGCAATATTTCTGACAACTTAAACACACCGAACTTACATTTATTGTCACTAAAATGACTGTTGACCTGAGATACAGATCAAGTTTGTGTAAGCGACATATCTCAATAAGAAACCCAACAACACAATTACTCCAAACTCTAGCATTTTTTTATTACACGCAGATTGCAATCTATACTATAAACTTTACAATGAGTTACAAGTTACTGTAAGCACTTTTACCACAGCTTTTCAGTGTTTATTCAAGTAAAGTTGTATCTAGTGAAAAGTGTGTGATAGGTAATTGTGATAATTTTTGTAATTGTGGTAATTGTGATAACAAAGAAACAGTCTTTGTACTGTATACATTCACCACAGGATTGTACTCTGCTGTCAGACTGAGGACTGCAGAACTCACTATCATCCACGTCACAACTTATCATTTGACGTATCCAGCATAGGCTGTTGAATGTCAGGGCATAGAACAATCCAAAATTCAAACAACAGACAATAATCACCTCAAATCCTTCTTGGCAGACAACGGGCAAAAATCCAAAACCCGGATCAGTTGACCAAAACAAGAACACAGTAAAAGCTCAGTTTGCACAGTTGCTACAGTTGCGTCCTTTTTAAGTGGTCACATTGAAACTGAAAGGCTTGCGCACACTCAACCGGTGGGCGGACTTAAGATTGGCCACTCCCAAACATCAAATAAATCAATTACACGTGTCTCTTGTAAACTTGCAATAAAGCAGTTGAATGTAAACATTTGCTCCCAGTAAGAATACAAAAACATTATCAAGATCCAATGCCAATCTGCCATTATGGTCAATTATTATTATTATTATTATTATTATTATTATTATTATAAAATCAAACTCAAGATTGAAACCTGTGTGATGCACTAAAACAATGAGTAATCTTAAATAGGTGTGTACTTATGAGGGAGGCTACTAGTCATACTTACTGTACATGCTTCTTTTGTCCAAAGATGAATGTATTGTGGGTGATTGGGTTCCACAGTCCTCTGACATGGTCATGAAAGACTGCAGCTATGTAAGAGTTACAGTTACTTTTAGCCGTCCATGTCAAGTTTCCTGCAGGATTATGTTTGTCAGTCCCACACTGTTCGATAAAAACACTAACATCGAAGTGTTCTGTGTTGTGGTGGTGCTTTGCGTCCACGTGCAATATTTTCACGTTCTCATGCAGCCGCTGCATCTTCTCTGTCTCTGTAGTAGCTGTTGGTGGAATTGTTTAACACACACTTGTGGATGTATTAACCCGGTTGTGCAAGTGTGTGTCACTCTGACCTTGCTCGTTGTGCTGCATAAATCAGGGAAGAAAGACCTGTGCTTCTTTGTTAACATCAATGTCTATTTGTGCTGAACAAAGGGCCTCCAAAACACAGAAGACAACGCAAGGATCTCCATCACCTTCTTCCGACTGTTCCGCGTGATGAGGCTGGTGAAGCTGCTGTCTCGCGGAGAGGGAATCCGAACGCTGCTCTGGACCTTCATCAAATCCTTTCAGGTGAGGAGAAGGAAACCTGACAGAAAAACAATGCGTGAAGATGTTTGTCAGGTTTTAAAACAAAAGTGAGAAAGAGAGAGGGAACAGAGAGAGAGAGAGAGAGAGAGAGAGAGATGAATGTTACATCCCTCATCTCTTCCTTTTCTCTCTCTCGCTCTCATTTTCTCTAACCTTTACTACTGCTTTTCACAATTATTCCATTTCTGTCCCCTTCTTTCTTAATTCTCTTAACCCTTTATTGCTGGTACACTGGACGCTTAAAAGGTTTTTCTATTATATAATTATATATATATATATATATATATATATATATATATATATATATATATTATACGTATATATACACACAATTTTTTTATTAAAAATATTTAAAAAAAAATCGTTTTTTCCAAATTTGCAGCAGCTACCCTAGTGATCACTTGACTGGAAAAAGCGATGTAGCAGATAATTGCTGCCACCTGGTGACAAAATTATGTATTACAAGTGTATCTTTAAATTCAAGTTGAAAAAAATTAATATTTCAAGTCCTGTAAACTGACAATGAACTATGTAGCGTATCACCAGTGATATAAAACGCATTACATTACTTTCTCTGTTGTTTTTTTTTATTTCATTGGGGTTTTTTTTTTCATCAACAATTTCTCTATAAATCATTTCCCCCCCTACATTCTGTCCTTAAATATATCATTTTTGTCTGTCTTGCTCTCTTTCTAGGAAACATTTTCTTTCTTTATTATGGCTGATTTGAAGTAGGCTATGAATGCATTAAAGATTGTTAGCATTTTCTGATTCTCCATGTTTCTGCTGTAATTCATGTTTATGTTTGGATGTACATTTTTCTTTCCCCACAGGCTCTTCCCTACGTTGCTTTGCTCATTGTGATGCTGTTCTTCATTTATGCTGTCATTGGAATGCAGGTAATCACATTTACTCTTTCCTGTTGAGAAGTTCTAATAGCTGTTGGGAGACTGTTGCTGGCAAGTGCGTGATGGTTATTGTTCCTTTTTTCTCAGATGTTTGGTAAAATCGCCTTGAGAGACAACAGCCAGATCAACCGAAACAACAACTTTCAGACATTTCCTCAAGCTGTTCTGCTACTCTTCAGGTCAAATAAATACTTGATTAAAAAAAAAGCATTTAATCTCTCTCTCTCTCTCTCTCTCTCTCTCTCTCTCTCTCTCTCTCTCTCTCTCTCTCTCTCTCTCTCTCTCTCTTTCTACTCCTCTCTTTCTTTTTTCAACTTTCTCTAGCATTTTTTGTTCTCTCGTTGTTTCCTTTACTGTCTCTTTTTTTGTCTTGCCTATATGAACTTTATTTTGTTCTTTCATTGGGTCTCTCTCTCTCTCTTTCTCTCGCTCGCTCCTCACAATTGTGTGTTTGTGTGTAGATGTGCTACAGGGGAGGCTTGGCAGGAGATTATGCTGGCCTGCTCTCCAAATCGCCCCTGTGAGAAAGGGTCTGAAGGGGTCGGCCATTCAAGTGAAGACTGTGGCAGCCACTTTGCCATCTTCTACTTTGTCAGCTTTTACATGCTCTGCGCCTTCCTGGTGAGTGTGCTCTACCATGACATTTGCGGCCTGGGTTCAAATCACGGTCCGGTCGGTTCTACCACTGAGCGTCTTTGAAGACATTGACCTCCACATGCACCTTAGTCACCATGGCTTAAGACTACCCACTGCCCTGGCTTTATGGCTCTGATGTTTAAATGCAGAGCACAATTTTGATCAAATCACTTTTACTGTCACATCTATGGTTTCTACTCTTAGTAACAGAGTTGAATTTTGACAAACTCACCTCACTTACTTCACATCTCACCTCCTTACAGTACCATACAAAATGTAACTATATCAACTGAACCGTACAGCATGTTTGACTCAGGTTTCGTAGCAAAAAAAATGATCTGGATTATTCTTTCATGCAGATCATTAACCTCTTTGTGGCAGTCATCATGGATAACTTTGACTATCTCACACGTGATTGGTCAATTCTGGGGCCGCATCATCTGGATGAGTTTAAACGGATATGGGCAGAATATGATCCAGAGGCAAAGTCAGTATCTCAGATGTTCTCCCTGAAACCTCCCAGTATCTGAGGAAGTGAATTCAGCATTATGTGTTTTGCAGGGGAAGGATAAAACACCTGGATGTAGTGACACTTTTGCGCAGAATTCAGCCTCCGCTTGGGTTCGGGAAGCTTTGTCCTCATAGAGTGGCGTGCAAGGTGCAATCACACAAAAACACTCTAATTCTTCTGCGCTTTTTTCACATTGCCTGACTTGTGAGTGTGTGTGCGTGTCTGTGTGTGCAGCGGCTCGTATCCATGAACATGCCACTCAATAGCGACGGGACAGTGATGTTCAACGCGACTCTCTTTGCTTTAGTTCGAACAGCTCTGCGGATAAAAACCGAAGGTAAGACACAACATCTGAATACGTAATAAAGAACAATATTCTAGACAAATTCGAACGTATTGTATTATACGTATTGTATTAACACAGTTGCTTATACAATAATGAGTGCACTAATTTGGCTAAAATGTATTGTCAAAGCGGAAGTTTGCATTTGCTTTAACGCAACAATAGAGACCAAACTCAATCTTCAACCTCAAGGTGGGTTGTTCTCTACGCCTTCTAACTAAATTGCTTTGTTCATTCAATCAATTTATTTGTGCTGGTTTCTACACTTTGAACCACAAAAAAAAAAAAACAATCCCTCTAATTTAAACCACATTCACCGCATTACAAACACAATTTGAATTTGTCCAGAATATAGTTTCATGAGATATGCTTGAGAACTGTAATCTGCAGTGAATAAATCAATTGTATGTGTGCTAGGCAACTTGGAGCAAGCAAATGAGGAACTCAGAGCTATTGTTAAAAAGATCTGGAAGAGGACGAGCATGAAGCTGTTGGATCAGGTGGTGCCCCCTGCTGGAGGTAGGTATTATCTCGCCTCGATGGGATGTGGCAAGTACGGTTTATTGATTGTGTTATTGATGATTGTGCTTTCTCTGCTGCAGATGATGAAGTGACAGTGGGGAAGTTCTATGCTACGTTCTTAATTCAGGAATACTTCAGAAAGTTTAAGAAGCG
The DNA here is from genome assembly GCA_028031935.1 of Paedocypris micromegethes. Lineage (NCBI taxonomy): Eukaryota > Metazoa > Chordata > Actinopteri > Cypriniformes > Paedocypris > Paedocypris micromegethes. Next base: position 12,931,025 of record CM051496.1, read on the forward strand.
CAAGGAACAAGGTTTGGTGGCTAAAATTCCTCCGAAGACTGCTCTCTCGCTTCAGGTAGGCGCAAAATTACACACAGCAACTATATACAGTAAATCAAATAGTCTGCTCAGTTTTTAGGCTTATTGAATGTTTTTAAAGTTGAAAAGCATTAAGTATACAAACTGTTTTAGTTGTTGTTGTTGCGTAATTCTGTACTAAACAATTCCTAATGGAACTGTATGTGTGTGTGTTGTGAACAGGCCGGACTCCGCACGCTTCATGACATTGGTCCTGAGATCAGAAGAGCGATATCAGGAGACCTGACCATGGAGGAGGAGATAGAGAAAGCCATGAAGGAAACAGTGTGTGCTGCTTCTGAGGATGATATCTTCAGGGTAAAGGTCTGATATTGCCTCTTCTGTCCTTTGCTCTGCTCATCATACAGCTTCTGCTGCCGGACCCTGCAAAAGACCTTCAGCTCTTTATGCAAACCTGGTTCTGCTGGAAAGCAATCTCTTTTTCTCAATCTCTCTCTCAATCACACACACACACACACGCACACACACACACACACACACACACACGCACACACATGCGCGCACACACACACGCACACACACGCGCGCACACACACACCTCTTTCTTTCTCTCTCTTTCTCTCTAAATCGGCACGTCTTTCACTTTTCCTGACTAAGTCTATTTTTCTATATCTCTCATTTTTTAATTTCTCTCTGCTCTCAAAGTTTTCCACTTTCTCTCTTTCTATCCTTCCCTCTTACAGTCTCTTTTAATTTACCTCTCTCTTCCTGTAAAAGTCTTCCACTCTCTGTGTCGGATATGTATTTATACATAGCAAACCATGCATTTAGGCTGTTATTTTCTCTATTCTTAATATGGTAAATATCACAGTGCTTTGCTTTCATCGTATTAGTATAGCATAATTTGTGTTTAAGTTTTAGATTTTATCTGTCTGTTTGTGGATTAAATGTATCTATCTATCTATCTATCTGTCTGTCTGTCTGTCTATTTGTCAATCTACCATTTGTAAAGAAATTGTTTAAATTGAGAAATAGTTTTTCTCAGAATAGTGAAATTAATAGTTTGACTATTAAATAAATGATATCAATTGGAGTAAGCAGAAGAACTTTTACTATTGATCTACATTGACTTTACCAGTGTGTATATGCTTGATCAGGGCAAATGTGAAATGACTAGTCAATGGATTTAGGCGTAAACGCTAGTGTTTCTGTGTCTTTCAGCGTTCTGGTGGCCTCTTCGGCAACCACGTCAATTATTACCAGAGTGATGGCCACGCCTCCTTCCCACAGTCCTTCACCACACAGCGGCCGCTGCACATCAGTAAGTCCAGCAGTCCTGGTGAAGCTGAATCTCCCTCTCATCAGAAGCTGGTGGACTCCACCTTCACGCCGAGCAGCTACTCTTCCTCAGGATCCAACGCAAACATCAACAACGCAAACAACACGGCCATCGGACACCGGTTTCCAAAGCCCACAGTCAGCACTGTGGAAGGCCACTCGGGGCCGACCCTCACCACGGCCCCTCTGCCACGGCCCACCTGGTGCTTTCCTAACAAAAGGTACGGAATGACAGAGATGGTTGTGAGATTGGAGTTGTATTCGATTCTGCTTCTTGATTGTGCATCTGTTTCACCCACTGGTTTCCTCATGTGGACCAGGAGCTGTTACTATGACTCTTTTATGCGGTATGTTGGTCTCACAAAGACAAAGATCTCAGGGCGATCAAACACAAAGTGTTTGCTGGAAGAACCAGACTGGAAGCTGATGGATCATGTGCTGAACTGGTGGTTTCCAACTGTGTTTTCAAATAAATTAATGTCAGAGATAAATTGATTAGTCAAACTCGTTTAAAAAGCGTACTTGTTGCAACATTTGTATGCAGAAAATTTTGGACTCTTCAGACAATATCATAGTTTACGTTGACGTTACGTTTACGTGCTTGATCATCTGATTTTTTTCTGATCCATCTTATTATAATGATAAACAATATATGTTAATTTAGTGGCATTTTTGGGATTTATGCATTTTTGATCTATTTTCAATTCTGTCATCAACCAGTTGAAAACCACCAATATCAGCAGTAGACAAACGTGTGCTTTTAACTCATCCTGCTGGTGATTTCAGGGATGTCCTGCAGGGGCTCTTCATTTAGCCACGTGTCAAATACAAACCAGATATTTATTATACGGTGGTACCTTGATCATGAGTTTAATTAATTATGTGGTGAGCTCATACAGTTTGATTGCAGTCCAATACATTTTCCAATTGAAAGTACTATAATTTTCCGTAGTCTGCTCCAGCGCCCAACACGCCACTGTTAATTTTTGATGTGACAACAATCGTGGCCAAGTTCTTTACACATGCCCCTTGTTCATGTCTCAATAAATTAACACTTTTTATTCAATGGGCACCATCCTCTTTTTCTCAGCCTTGCCACAGTCTTACTGACTGTCTTGAAAGAAAATGGTTACTTGAAAGTTACAAGGAACTTGCACAAAACAGTAACTCTACAAGGTGAACACACATATAACAAGAGAGCAAGTTGGAAGCGAGGGATGCTGTGGCATCATTTTCAAATTTCATCAATCTCAAACTTCAGTTTGCTCATGTAACAAAGCAAGTATTCGATAGAGTGATGAATCTTGGAAACTCATAACGAGACGGTCAAGCTACCACTGTTTTTGCAATATAATAACCTCATAGCACAATCATAAATAAAGATACCTCCAGCCTATATGAAGTGCCCCTTGACATACGCTTTCTCTTCTGAAATCAAGTTTCATAGGGTTTCCATGCAATAACAACGCCAACGCTTCTGTAATGTGACACAACCGGTTAAGGTTTTGCTTTTCGCCATTGCTAAAGCTGCGGCCTACTTACAAACCTTACGCTACTGCAGCTGATTGTGCTCACATTATATTCGCTATAACCTGAAAAAGACAGCAATGTCTTTGCACCATCCTTGCTTGAGACGCTTTCTTGCTTCTGCGGAGAAAGCAGTAAAAGTCCACCTTGACTCTAGTTAACAAGCTGTTTGTTTGTACGTGTAGCTCGGACTCCAGCGACAGTCGTCTCCCTATAATAAGACGGGAGGAAGCGTCTACAGATGAGACGTATGATGAGACATTTCTGGACGAGAGAGATCAGACCATGCTCTCAATGGACATGTAATTCACACTTTTTAGTTACATTCAGAACAGTAATTTTAGGACGAAGTTAAAGTGTTTTTCACAATGGTAACAAGGTGCACAGTAGGACCCACTGCAGTACAAAAGCATCAATATACAAGACCAATTGTTATTGAATCTAGAAGAAACCAAGAAAAATCCAACAGTTGTTGTTTTCTGAAAATGTGTCTATGGATGCAGGCTGGAGTTTCAGGATGAAGAAAGTAAGCAACTGGCTCCTATGGAGGAGGCTGATGTAGGAGAAGAGAGGAGGCCGTGGCAGTCTCCACGACGACGGGCTTTTCTATGCCCCACTGCACTAGGTAAAGACAGAGACTAATAACATATTACATATTAATTAATATTACACCCTTCACAGAGTTTTGGTGGAAAGATCACTTTTGTTGAGCTTTTGTTCTTCTCACACACACAGGTCGCAGGTCTTCCTTTCACCTGGAATGTCTGAGAAAGCACCGGCCTGATGTTCCTCAGAAAACAGCATTACCATTGCATCTAGTGCACCATCAGGTAAGATTGATGCATGAGCTTAATGCCAAGTTGAAGTCTGGTATGGGAGTGCCAAGTGAGTGCTAAGCTAATGCTAATCATGAGGCTTATTTGTCTCTAAGAAGATTTTGTAGTCCTTCCATACTCTTCCACTTCAGCTGGGACAGTTGTCTGAGAAGGAATTTCATTTCCTCCTGTTCTTCCGGAGAGACAACTTTCTTATCCTCAACTTTCACTCATAAACAAGACCACAAGACACTTGACCTCATCCGTGAGGCAAGATCTCTTCTCCAGCCAACAGAGAACAAACCACTTTTATAAAGCAAACTATAGTCTTGAACTATGAGGTGCTGCCTTTCATACTGTACCAGCCAGTTTGGATTTAGCTGCAGACTGCCCCAGTGCCTGCTGTAGTTCGCATCAGCGGATAGCTGGAATCAAATCCTGTGGTCCACAAAAAAAATTATTAACTGGACCGGTGGCAAAAGAGTAAAATATCTACTAAGAACAGGTTTGATTCAACACAATAAATGGTCATGCAAAGAGAGCATACAGGGAACACTCCCTAATGAAACACATGGCCAAACACCTCCATTACACTGGGTGGGCGAAATCCTTTGACCCCTCAAGCATCCGTGTGAGGATATAGCTGGTCCAGTGTTCCACAACCAAATCAAAAGCTGTAAGGACATTGTTCCTCTTCAATTCAAGTTTCTGCTATTGGCCTAATCCTCTTGTACAGTTCTTGGACTTACTTTTTACCAGAAAGCCTGAAGCGAGAGAACCCTTAACCCAAGTTTGCCATTGGAGGGATAGTTACCATGACCTCCAAACAGTGTTGCATAAGGGTGTTAGCCATGACAGCATTCGGAGACTTGGAGATTCTCAAACTTGACACTCCAGAGCCTTGCTACTCATTGAGTCCTCAGCCCCTGCTTCCTCTATACAATGCATGTCGTCAGACTGATAAATATGTAATATCAATTTCTGTTGACAGGCTTTGGCAGTGGCAGGATTAAGTCCCTTGCTAAGACGGAGTCATTCGCCTACTCTGTTCGCTCGCCTGTGTTCTACACCTCCTGCGAGCCCCAGCAGCCGTGGAGATGGAGGGCCACGTTACCAGCTAGTCCCATGTCTGCAATTAGAGGGCAGCGGCTCTTACGAGAAACTCAATAGCAGCATGCCATCGGTAAACTGCAGCTCGTGGTACAGTGACAGCAATGGCAACCACAGCGGGAGGACGCAGCGGCCTCTGTCCCTCATGGTTCCTCCAGTCACACGCAGAGACTCCGTATCCTTGGCACACGGGAGCGCTGGGAGTCTTGTTGAAGCAGTAAGAACCTTATTTAACAACTCTGAAACCCAATGGGAAAGTGATTACTAACTTCTCAATACTTGCTTTTGTGTCTGCAGGTGTTGATTTCTGAGGGTTTGGGGCGCTTTGCACATGATCCCGCCTTCATCCAGGTAGCCAAGCAGGAGCTAGCGGACGCCTGCGACATGACCATGGAGGAAATGGAGAATGCCGCTGATAACATCCTCAACGCTAATGCGCCGCCCAGCGCAAATGGGAACCTGCTTCCCTTCATGCAGTGCAGAGACACTGTTTCGCCGGAGTCTCACTGCGGCCACACGTTGGGACTCTCGACTGCAGGGTCCAACGAGCTGCTGGGGGCAGAGTTAGAGCCCTCTGAAGGGGCGGGGCTGCGGAACAGTGCTTTGATGGATGACGATGACATGGAGTGTGTGACAAGCTTGTAGGAAGAGCAGAAACTCGGTGGACTTCCTGTGTCTTAGCCCAGCTCTCTCTGAGGACACTGCTGTCCTGCAGTCTGACCTGTCTGTTGAGTGTACCTACTGTAGGGGTATAAGGCCATTCTGCTTCGCTGACACTGAGTTGGTTTGTGCGTGTGTTTGCGAGGGCACGAGCGAATAGGCCTGTTTATGTGTGTGTTTCTAAAGTGCCTCACAGTTCTCACAACCTAGATTGCGGTGAACAAAAGAAGAAAGCCCCGACCGAGCGGGTGAAAGATGGTCTGCTGCTGTTAGTTCTGGGCCGAGAGGCTGTTTTCATGAGGGGGCCAAATGAGCTTGTGCTGACCTGTGGGTTTGCAAGATGACTGGAGCCAACTCCTCGCTGTGGAAGAGGCGGATCACAGAGAAGCAACAGAAACGTGCCAACACTGAGCTGTCAATGGCTTTAGGACTGCTCAGACACAAAATGGTGTGGCAAAGACCACTCATTCTCTTTTCACGGGGCTATCATTCATTCAATTATTGTTTAAGGCCATGCTCACATTTATTGTTACAGATTTTGTTTCCTCCTGATTCTCTTGTTTTTCAAACAGTATGATATTTTTTGCTACATTTACTGTAGGACTCCCCGATTCTCTCGTTTTTGTGTATCGGTATGGTGTCCTGACAACATGCTAATTCTCAGAATGAGCTACCAAGACATTGCTAAAATCTTGCTCATAAATCTTTTATACAATTTGTACAATTACTCTGTACATTTTAACTGAAATTGACATTCAGTTTTCAAACACACAAAGGTTAGTTGGCTAAGCAGTAGTTAATATTGTATTTTTGTATCATGGCTGTTTTCTTTGACTAGCACAATTCGAGTAGTGAGTAACGGTGATGAATTGCTATCAAGTGTCTGATGCTGATTGGCATACAAAAGCAGGGAATCTGTACTGTTAGCTCATTCTGCGGAGGCAGCACAGGTTGACAGAACAACAGATTCGGGTAAAAGCAGTTGTCCAGTACAGTCCATCACCGTAGGTTCATCGCAACCATTTATTTTAAACAATCTTCTATTTGCAATTATTTACTGTATTTCTTTTCCACCTAGATTTGGAATCTATATCACTTTGAATTGCACACATGGATGTTTTATGTATTAGTTTTAGTGAAGGCATTTATGGCCTTTATGCCAAATTTTGTGACTTGAATGCCTCTCGCCAACCAAGGGAGTATTTATTTATTTATTCATACCTGTCAGAGACATCCGGCATAGAGTTTGTCTCCAGTTTTTGAGCTGTGAGCAAGCAGTCCAACTCTTTCAGATGCAGGTAGCACTGACACGTCTCACTGTTTCCTTTGCTGCTGTTGGAATGTCTCGACACTACTGATGTTTCTTCACTGCTGGTTTACAAAGGCAGTCAGCTGACAGAACGAGTGACAAATGTTATGGGAACGCTGTGACTGTGTCACAATGCCACCTGCTGGACACAGGAAGCAGCAGCAGTCAGAATAGGTGCACTTTGAGGAAAGGGAGGATCCAATCATTCAGGGACGTCTGGGCAACTCATCATATAAAATCTCTAGTGTAGTTCACACAGGGCTAAAAACACTACAGTCTTACAGCTCTATGAAAGTACAAAGATCAGCGTCATGTAAAGATACTGATTCACATGTCATTCTGTTAATGGATGTTTTTTATGCGGGGTTTAGAACTGTCTCCGGAGGTATACACACAGAAAACTATTTATTCATCAGTTATGCAAAAGATAACTTAGTATTGTGTTGGTAATGTAAAAAGAAGTGAATCATGAGAGAAACCTGTCCCATCCACTTCCAGGTGTCTCGCACTGCTCCTGCCACGCTAGACTGGTTTAGACGGTTGTTTTGCACAGAACAGATCTATCAGAATATCTCCATCACACAAATACGCTTATCAACTATTTTTGTCTGGCTGAATTGCTACCATCACTCTCCAAGATTTAGACTGTGTATTGTATTTTCAAATTCAATCTCTTGTGTATTCAAGGTGCGTTTGATTTGTGAATGTTGGCAGTAGGTCCGTGCTCTGGGGGATGCAAAGCTCAAACATGACAATGTAGCCAGAATGCCCCTGCTCCGTTCCAAAGCCGCCGCCATCACGCCGCCGCATCTCCACACACACGTGCCATTTGTCATAGTGAGGCCGCCCCAGGCGTTTATTGAGGCCTTGTTTGTGAGCGCGTCAATCCGTGTTTAGCATATGCAGAAGTCTGGCGTGTGCATGCCTGATACCACGTTCGGCGAATGGGAGCGTGAATGTGCGAGTGTGTGTTTGCATACCACAAGATATGCAAAAACAATGCAATAACATGGGCTGTACAACAGTTTCCTTCAGTACCACAGCTGTACACATGTAAGACGAGAGAGAATCTATTCACTGTCGTGTATTCAGTTGCAGAACTTTGAATTTGAAACAACCTGTCATACTTGAAATTGTGCGCGTTGGATTGTTGCATAAATTTTGAGATAATCTCGTACGGGTCAACTGGGGTTTTGTGTTTAATTCTTCTTTTGGATTCTATTTTCTCTGCATGAGGATTATGCCGGTGTGCCGAGTTTGATGGTTAATGGTACTTTTGGCTCAATTCGAGCATTGTGGAAACGCTGGAGAGTCGAGATGCAAAGATGTAAATATGTAGGAGATGCGTGTGTTGGTGTGAAAATGGTTTTGCATATCTTGTGCTCATCCAGCTGAACGGTGCATGATACGCAAGAGCGTGCTTTTCTTTCTCACTCGGCTTTCCCTCCGATCTACATTCCATCACTCACTCATCCATCATGCATATGTTTTTTTCTTGTTCGTTAGACTGAGGTTGCAATTATTATAAAGTTTCATGGACAATCTGCGGTTGGTGTTTAATATCGAGCTTGGTCAACATGGACATTAATACAAAGCTTTTTCTCGACTCAGTTGTGTTTGCATGGAATTGAGACCTCGTCGCCCTTCACTAGCCAATGATTGTATATTTTCTAGATTATAGGATACATGAAAAGAGAAATATAATGATCTATATCAGAATGTCCAGGCAAATATGGCAACACACGTCTGTGTTTTGAGAATGTATAGTGACTTTATGTAAGTGGTTCATATTCACTGCAGTAGCTCCGGAAGAGATTCCAGCGTGGGGTGTTTCAAGGTCGGAGGCATGCAATGAGATTAGTGGCGTGGTTGTGTATCCGAGGGCTTTTTTCACAGCTGCTTTAGTCTCCAGATCCCATTCCTGTTCGGAAAAGCAGCCGGGAGCTTGTATTTCGCAAACACAACCTCACGTCGAATGAAGCCGCTGAGTCTCGGCTGATGAAGGACGCTACAATCCAATCTACTGCGCCGTCACCTCAGGCCTGGGGTCAATATACCAAATATTTGTTGTGATGTTTTATGAGTTGCTTAGCGAAGGGACTTTGTTGGTTTTTTATTTCTGCGACTGCCCAAATCATGTAAATGTAGCTTTTCCTGTCTGAGAGAATCAGTTATTTCATCTATTTTAATATACAGAAGTATTTATGAAATGAAGCTGATGGTGAAGGAAAACAGATTTTATTGGATTTAAAAGAAACAGGATTGTTTGGCGCTCTCGCGGATTGTGATTCACTTTGCTGTTTGCTGTAGCAATTGCACACACTCGAATCTATATTCCCAAAATCAAAGGATATATATTTAGATTAATTTATAAAGTACCATAAAAAAGAGAAAATGGGCTGATTTATCGCTTTACAATGGTTGGAAAGTATAGCCCAGATATGTATTATTGTTATATTTATTCCATTGTTAAGACACACAGTATAACAATTGTTTTTCTTACTGCTTATTCTATTTGCTTTGGTTTCCATTAATCCAGAAATGAAGGAAATCAAAGGATTTTTCAACAAATCTGAACATTTTGAGATTATTCTGTGGATTTATTGAGTTGAGCTTCTTGTTCTGCTCCGTGTCGGGTTTTTTTTTTTTTTTTTTCTGTTTTGTTTTTTATTTATTTGCTTTTTTTAATTGCATGTGTCAGACTGAAGGACCGTGCCGTGGAGTTGACCTTTGACCCAGAGGAAGCCTGGACAAGTGCAACGTCTGCCCTCTGGTTTATCTTTTGTGTAGCACGTATCTCTAAAGTCCTCCTTTATATGACTGTTAATTTGATATTACAATAAGTTAATGTAGTGCGTTAATGAGTTTTAATGATAATCTAGAAGCTAAGGTGGTGATGCAATAATCACATTTTGCACATTTAAACCACATTTAGTTTGACACATTGTACACGTTTCGAGTAAAGGATGAATTTATGCATAGAGTTTAGCTGTAAATATTAATTTCGCCCTAAGCTCAAAATATCAACTTTGCCATAGTTTCATTTTTGCTGGTGGGATTATGATTGATAATTTATGAGATGAAGTACGTATATGGACCGTGATTGGCAGATTTTTTGAGGCCCTTTTCAGCAATAGGTAAGAAATGGGTTTTGGGTGTGTGATCATTATTATAGGACCTTTTAGAATTGAAATCTGCCCATTGCTTTTTTGGTGGGGGGATGGGATCCAATTGTTTTTTGTTTTGTTTTTTACAAATCAGAGCCCACTATTTGCTCCAGCGAATGTAGCACACGAGTAAAAACTTCTAAAGATAAAAATTGAATTTCCAAACTGAAAGTGACTTGTTGCACAAATTTGTATGTGGCATGAATGAGTGTTTGAACTTCACCTCCTGCTCTCTGCTGGGAGTCACGTTGTGCTCTATTGGATCAGGTTGAATGGGCTTGATGTGTCAGATCGGGCCGGTCACTCTCTGTCTGGTTGGTCTCTGAAGGATGGGCAAGATTGAAGGTTTGTCCCAGGACTGCACAGTGATGTGCTCGCTTATCTACTGATGCAGCCTGTGAGTCCCCTGGCCAGCGCAGCTCCAGCATTTTGAATTTTCTTTATGTCGACAGTGGTTTCGAAGTCAAACGTGAGGAATCTTTCAGCAGATTGCCTCTTAGTTTGCACTTGCGAATGTGAAAAGCAAAGTCTCTAAGCCCTGTGCTGCGTTATAGACTTATGAGCTGCATTGCAATCAGAGAAACGTTCCGCAAATTTAGACCATTCAGATCTCTCACAAAACACCACTCAAGGTCAGATTTCGTCCACTTTAGACAACTGGTGTTTCTGGAAAACTCTGTGAGACGTCTGCATGTTCTGACCTATTCTATTCTCACTGAAACATTTCATCATTATTTCCTTCATTCATTTAGATTTTTAAAAGGGGACACTATGTCACTCTGAAGACTCAATCACTTTTCTACTCCTATTTTACACAAGAAAAAACTAGCAAAACAACAAAAAAAAGGTGAAAGTGAAAATCAACAAAAATGGATTTGTAAATAAGTGATTGTACAGTTTGTATCTGTATCTGTCAGTCTGTCTTTGGTGACAGAGTGTGTCTTGCTTATAACGCACGCTACCAGTAAATAAATCCTAAAAAATATCTTTAGATTGTATGGTTCTTGACAGGACGTTTTAAATTAATCTCTGCTGTATATTCCTGTAATATTGCATTTTTATCTGAGGAATGATGTTATTAAACTATTGCAAATAAAGTGAATTTCATATTTTTTTTTATTTGTCCTTAAATACTCTGATCTACAAAGTTGATGTTGACCGTGAGATGGTCCCTGTGTGTGTGTGTGCGTCTGTGTACAGAGTGAATGGGATTATGAAATATATAATTATAAATGCATACATTTATGCGGATATATAATATTATATTATTAATAATTTCTAAGAAATAATCTTAATGAGTAATTTTATGAATATAATCAATCCTCGAATCAAGCACGTACAATTAAATGTTAATTATACAGAACTCGTTCAAAAGTATCGCTATGGCATTTTGTACTGCAGATCAAAATGACCGGCGGTTCGACGCCGAATCGTTTGTTTCACACGGAGTTTTCTGGCTGACGGACGCGAGTAACGGCGTTTGTGTCCTCTGCTTTTTCTCTTTCCTCTTTCTGACTCTTCGCTGAGCAACATCTCCACTGCTTTTGAATTAATCGGCGTTTACGTCGCATCACATCGCAGTAGAGTCGCATCACATCGTTCACCGCGGTCTTTTCTACTGATGAATGGGAAACTATCAGACGGATGCTAGCAGGCTAAAGCTAGCAGTTTTTCGGTGACAATCAGGTGATGCGACGACAACATTCGTTGTTACAAGCTGTATGTAAACAAGTTGAATAGTTTGACCTTGTGATAAACGATCGATTTGTTTACCCGGTTACGCTGTGTTTACATAATAAGCAGGTGCTGTTCAGCAATGCATTATTTGAACGGTTGCAAAATCGCCGTTTTTCACGCATTTTATGTTTTTTTTTTCAGCTGGTTTCGAGGCTTCGGTTTCAAGATGAAGATGTTTTCAGTTTCCCATAAGACGGCGTTTGTGGTGGATCACTGCCCGTACATGTCTGACTCCAGCCGGCAGCTGATCGAGTGTGATACGTTGACCAAAAGTCGCTATCAGAATGCGATTCCTCTAGCTCCAGTTTCCAAGTCTCTCTGGACTTGTGCGGTCGAATGCTCCATGGAGTACTGCCGGATCCTGTTTGACATTTATCCCACAAAGAAACTGGTGAGATACACCTGCATTCTGCTTTCTAATAGAATATTAGAAAACAATTGTGGCTTAGGTTATTATCAACGTCATAAAATAATGATGCTTTGTTGAATGATGAAGGTCAGCGGCGACGCAGAGGTTGAAGATTCGAGTGTTGGATATGCAGTTTCCGCAACTGATGTGTCCTTGAGCAATAAACAGTGTGTGTGTGTGTGTGTGTGTGTGTGTGTGTGTGTGTGTGTGTGAGTGAGGCCTTCAGTGTACCAGACATTTCCACCATTTTTTTTCCAGGTCAACTACATTGTGAGTGACTCAGAGGTTCACATCTTAAACAGCTGGAGACAGGAAGCACAGAGCACTCACGAGGTAAAACACTCACTTTGCTCAGCTTGACAGTCTGATCTCTGGAAAAATGTGACTGATTTGTTTGTTTATTTTTCAAGAATGTATAATTTTTCTTTCTTAGTTTTTGACAATATTGATATGGTACCATGATATCAGATAAACGACAGAAAAGGGATTGCACCTTGACATGAGACAATCTTCCTTCCGGAACCTGGTGCTACACAGAACACATCAATTTTCGCTCTTGCGCTGCATTTATCACATGCTCTGTTCAGCGTGAAGACGAACGTGTTCTCAACAGTTTCAAGTTAATTGGAATTTTTACCCTTTGCCTTTAATCATGACAGACTGGCAGAAATAAAACAACAACACATGTTAAGGAGTTTCTGTGCTTGATCTCAAATGTCTGTTTGTGAAAGTGTTACTTAAGTCAGTAAATATTTAGTCATATAGCTGCATTATAAAACAAAGCTTTACATAACCGGTATTACATAATTTAGCTAAATTAACTACCGTTATTGTCCTTGTACAACAAGCCTACGATTTATTTGTTTTAAAAAACAAACAAAAATGTTTTTTGTATTCTATTGTAAATAACTTCTGTTCCTATCAGGAAACTCTTTTATTCTCGACTGATCTTGCTCTTCCAAATGTCTGACCTTTCTTCCACTCGTTCCATTACTATTGTATATGTCTGCCCCTCAAACTCGGTTCCGGTCTAGAGAGTTTTTGTGCGTGTGTGTGTGTTAGTTGATGACCGCCTTGGCTGCTGTTGGACCTCCAGACCCTCGGCAGGATCCCGAAAGCTGCAGTGTTGTGCATGGGCTGGTGGCGGCAGTGGAGTCCCTGTGTAAAATCACAGAATATCAGCACGAGACTCGCACTTCTTTGATGGACCTGGCAGACAGAGTGGCCAACAGAGGGCGTATCATCTGTCTGACCAATGCCAAGAGGTGAGAGCATCAAGGGCAAATACTCTAGTGGAATGTTATTACTCTAATGGTGTTTTATTTCTGTGTAATGTGGTACTTTCTTATGAACATAGCAGATTTAGTTTGCTGTAAACATCTGTGTTTTAATGCCGGTTCCTTTCAGTGACACTCATGTTAGAATGCTGGAGGAATGCGTGCTGGATACCATCCAGGAGCAGAACAAATTGGCAGCAGCATCCGATAGGTCAGTTCTGATTCTTCATCATTCATCTGAATCTCTCTTTTTATCAATCCTTCTCTTTTTTTACTCTGTCATTAAATCTCTCTAATTATTAATATAGAAAAACTAAATGTTTTGCTTCCCCCTGCAACTGTCCCCTATTTTTTCTTAATTTCACTTCATCAATTCTCTCTTTTTTCCTCTGTGCAGACTGATGCCTCTTCAGCAGTGTGAGCTTGTGCTGGTTCACATCTACCCGCAGGGCGACGACACTTTAGTCTCTGACCGCCAGAAAAAAGAGGTAAGGAATGTTAGAAATGTATAAATATTTTATTAACTACTCCAATCACTCCAAGTACTTGTGCTCAATAGTACTAATGTGTATGTGTATGTGTGCTCCACAGCTCTCTGCAGTGTTAAGCAGTGAGGTTCACAGTGTGCGTGCAGGACGTTATCTTGCCTCCAAACTGAATGTGCTGGTTCAGCACCACTTTGATTTGGCCTCCACCACTATTACCAACATCCCCATGAAGGTCAGACTCTCAGTCTCTCTTCCCATCTCTCTTCTTCTGTCTGCTCTGGACACTTCATCTGCACGGCTGCTGTTTTCATAGTTTATTATTTGTTTCGCTAGCCGACATTAAATGTCTGTGAGCAGGTCAGTACTGTTCTTCTTTCTCCAGACTGATTCCCTGCCCCCGCGTCCAGCGCTTGCTAATCTCCTAACATCAGCAGGAGCTTTAAGGAGCTTTTCTTCTGATTCGCTGCACTTTCCCAAAACCATCTTTGTTCTTGTGGATCTTTTCAGTTTCTCATCACGCATAAATGAACAAAGTAAAGTTTGAACGTCTCATGGGTTTTGTATGTTGACCTGAAGTCAACTTTAGTTACTTTGTAACATGAACTCCCAGGTTGTGTAAAAATTAAGAATCCAACATTTTTTTTGGCAGATGGTTCTTTTTCTATTATTACACCACTATCCAAATATTATTCCAGTACAGACGCTATAGCAAAAATTCTACCAGCTCAGTTTTGACTGTAATGGGACTGTAAGCATAATGATTCTGTATACATATCATAAATATAAAATGTATATGTAGAGATGTAAGTATTTGTGTGTAAATACACTATTTTTTAATTATGAATTGTGCAATAGTTGAATACAACGTTTAAAAAAATTAAGTGCACTCAATGAGCCAAAGCAACAACTTTTCACAATCCGATCAACTGTAAATGCGTTGCACATCATAAATAACAGTGACATTAGACTAGAACAGTTTTACTTTGCCTTCAACAACAACAATTGTGAAGTATATGACTAAAGGGTGTGTGATTAGCACTCTGCTGGATGGACGCTGTACCTTATGGACCCTCACTCAGATCTCTCTGAGGTGTGACCTCTCCTCTCCCTCCTTTCTTTCACTCTCATTCCTGTCTCCCTCTCCCTCTCTTTCTGAAGAGACACAAAAAGGATTTGTCTCTTGAGAAAATAATTCTGTTCATCTCTCTCGCACTCTTTCTTCATCTGTCTCTTGTCTCTCATTGTGTTTTCCTGCTTTCTCTTTCTTTATCTCTCTGTAGCTGTTACTCAATCTTTATGTATATCTTTTTCGTTCACTCATTCTACCACTCTCTCTCATTAATTCTCATTAGTGCTAACTCGCTTTTTCGAGTCTCCTTTCACTTTCTCACTCTTTGGGTGTACTCACAATTCTTGATCCGTGCTTCAGTACGATTGTCTCCCTCCCTACTCCCCCGCTGACCCGCACTCTCATTAGGTTTTGGCAATTGCGCTTCAGTACGCTTACTTTGCAATGCATTAAGTAATACTAGTAGTTACCTGTTGATGTCGTAGGTTTTCATCATACTTTGTCACTAATATAATGTTGGAAAAGTTAGTAAAAATACAAACAAAATCAAAACAGGTTTGTGCGTTTTCTTGGAATCCAAATGAGTCGAAATGTATATGTTATTAAGCATATAGATGGGGACAAAACATTCATTATTATGGTGCAACGGTTTCAATATAAACGGGTAGAGTTGCGCTTTCACTGAAGCAGTGGATTATGTCACTCTGGTGAGTTTGTGGCTTATCATTTTAAATCGTTTGGTCTGCGGAGCTTCACAGCCTCGCAAAATCGCATGTTTAATAGATTGATTGCTTTTGTTGCACTTAAACGTGCTGCTCGTGTGAGGAGGCTCGCGCATTTTCCCGTTTTACAGCGCCTGAAATGTGACGTCACGCCTCCTGATCCGCGCTCTGGTACACTTCGCACTCCCACTACAAGCGAACCGTGCTTTTGTACCCGGGCGCAGATCCGAGTACACCTCTTCCAACCAGGCCACGGCCGGCCAAACGTACCGCGCCCGGGCACACTTGGGAGCACTCACACTGTCTAGAACCGTGCTTTGGTACCCGGGCACGCATTCTTGTACCTAGTGTGAGTAAGCCCTTTCTCTCAGTCTCCTTAGTGTTCTCTGTTTCTCTCTCTGTCCTACCTCTTAGAGGTTCTGCTTTTGTTACTTTCACACTTTTTCTCACTCTCTTTCGGTCTTTCTCACATTATTTCTCATTCTCCATCTCTTTTCCATCACTTTCTTATCTTCCTCCTTTATTCCATGTTTTTTCTCTCTATCTTCCTCGCCCTGCCTAGGTGTGCCTGAATGTGCTTTCTGTTTGAATCACTTGTTTGTTATAAGACGCAGCAGCTCTCTGTGTGTTTGAAGCCATGAACCTATTGATGAACTGCCCTGCCCAGAGTCCCGGAGCCTCTGTTCTCCCAGTGTTCTCTCTTTTCCTCTACTGAATGCGTGTTACGTGTCAGTTGCAGCTGGCGGCCTCTGATCTCCGCAGGATTCCATCCAGCCGAGAAACTCCAGAGGCCTGCAGCTGAAATCAGATGTCAAACATGAAAGCAGCAGTAGCTTAAGATGCTGTGGACGTCTCAACTCTGATGGCTCCTGTTTTTCTGTTTGTCTGTGTGAGAAGGAGGAGCAACACGCCAACACTTCGGCCAATTACGACGTGGAGCTTCTGCACCATCGTGATGCTCATATTGAATTCATCAAAAGTGGTAAATGAAATCAGCTTCTCGACAATAATTCGGCTGCTTTGTTTCACTGCTTCATGCATCTGGTTTGGCAGTTTTGGAAAACTTCTTATTTGTCTTTGTCAAGCTCTCTACAAGACTATTCTGAACTTGTTTGCTTTGTAGGTGACTTGCACATGGCTGGCAGCACCAGTCGAGACAGCGGTTTGAAGGAGACGGTCACACTGAAGTGGTGCACGCCACGAACCAACAATGTGGGTGAGTGAGATTGCTCTCGTTCTGGTAGTTGGTGAATTCTGTTGACTAATTTTGTGTTTTCAGAGTTGCATTACTGTACTGGTGCCTATCGCATTTCTCCAGTTGATGTCAACAGCCGCCCATCTTCCTGCCTTACCAACTTCCTGTTGAATGGTGATCGCTTCATGCACATTGCAATCATTTTCAAATCAGAAAACAACCTTATGATAGTATCTAAACAAAGCTTGTTTAGGTTTAATTTTAGCTCCAGTACCATTTCATAGGTTCTATTATTGTTTTGTTGAGCCGTAGTATTTATAGTTTTGTGTTTCCTCGTGTCGTCCCAGGTCGCTCTGTCCTGCTCGAGCAGCCACGCAAGTCTGGGTCAAAGGTCATCAGTCACATGTTAAGCAGCCATGGGGGAGAGATCTTCCTCCATGTTCTGAACAGCACACGTTCCACACTGGAGGATCCCCCATCCATCAGTGAAGGCTGTGGAGGAAGAGTGACTGACTACCGCATCACTGTGAGATCCAACTTCTGTGTGTCGAGAATTCTTCTCGGCTATAAACTGCATAATGCTTAAACTGACAAGCATAAAGTAAAAATGCAGTGACATTCTATTATTGTCAATATCATTTTGCAGGACTTTGGTGAATTCATGCGTGAAAACCGTCTTACTCCGTTCAAAGATCCAGTAGTTGATGGCACAGACAAAGCTCCTTTTGAAAGAGCCAAAGACCAGCTGGAACGACACACACGATACTGGCCAATGATCATCTCCCAGACCACTGTACTTAACATGCAGGCGGTGAGAAAACACAAGTCGCTGTTTTACTACCTGCTGGTCTAATATTTCTCTTATTAACAATTCCAGATCATTTCCAGATTGTTTTAGTTGTTCTGCCTTACTGACAAACGACATTCTAAAAGTAGGATAACATTATATTGTCTCAGAAATCAATAAATTGCATCCAATCTGAAAGCACAGAATGACAGCCAGTGTTAATTTGGAAAGTGAGTTGAATGAAACGCTATCCAATCAGATAACTAGCTGACGGACATTGTCCAATCAGAAAATGAGTCGACAGAAATGATCTTGTTTCAGAAATCTAGCTGGCAGACAGTATCTATTCAGTAAAATGAGACGACAGACGATATCCAATCAGAAAGCAGGTTTTTAAAGACGGAAACGTGTTAAGGAAAAGTGTTATCAATCATTGTGTGCCCTGTGACTTTTTTTTTTTTATATAAAAATGTAAAAACCTTATCAGTGAATGTATCAGCCTAAGAAAATGTGTGTGTGTGTGTGTGTGTTCCAGGTGGTGCCTTTAGCAAGCCTCATAGTGCGAGAGACTCTATCGGACGAGGATTTGCTGACCTGTCATAAGACCGTGTATAATCTTGTAGACATGGAGAGGAAGAATGACCCTTTGCCCATTTCGACCGTGGGCTCCAGGGGGAAAGGGCCCAAACGGTGAGAATAGCAGCTCCGCTTCACAGAGACTCCATTCATTTGGCTTGAGATATTCAGTGTTGGTCCCTCATTTACAAGTGCTGTCTTTCACCACAGTTTACCCCGGCTTTTTATTTCAATACTGATCTCGGAGCAGGCAATTATGTTATTGTGGATACTTATGTGGACACAACTTTTAATTATGTGTAGAATCTTTTCTGGATAATTTTGTTTTCCTGGAAAAGTCTATATCCTCCCAACAGGCATGACAAAGTTTGGATATTGGAATACTGAAATCTGATATTGGCTAAGAAATTAAACTTATTGTTGTGGAGGTGCAGAAGCATTCACTGTCATTTTCAGAATCTTGGCAGTGTAAATGATCATACAGTGTAACGTTTGAAAATAGGTCGAACATTGAAAATAAATTGGTCAAATGCCTTACCTCTGGAAAAACTTCAGTGTTCAGAGCATTTGAACTGCTCGTTTAGTTTGATAATCTAATGTAATTCCTAGTGATGAGCAGTACCGGATCATGTGGAATGAGCTGGAGACACTGGTAAAGACTCAGGTGGCCTCCAGCACGCAACACCAGCGCGTGTTGGACTGTATCGGTGCCTGTCGGAGCAAACCGCCCGAGGAAGAGGAGAGGAAGAAGCGAGGGAGGAAGAGGGAGGACAAGGAGGACAAGTTGGAGAAAAATGGCAAGGATCCAGAGGACAAGGCCTGGAGTGCAGACTCGGACCGGTATGCCATCGATTCTCCATCAGTTGTTCGTCAATAAGTGTCTTGATCCAGGGCTTTTGTTTGCTTTATTCAGATTTAAATGTGTAGCGGAGCGCGAGAAGGCTGAGCAGAGTGAATGTGAAGTCATTAAAGATTCACCAGACTCTCCCGAGCCCCTGAACAAGAAACCCCGGTTAGCCGCCGAGGAGCAGCAGCAGCAGCCTCCAGAGAAGTCCAAAGGTTCCAGCTCATGTTTTATACACAGGAAATTAGCCACTCGTCCTCTGGATGATTCATTCATGAACAGGCCTTTTGTTACAAAGCAAACACTTTTACAATAAGCCAAAATTCTCCAATGGTTTCATTATTCATTATTATTAATCTTCGCCAATTTCATTGTAAACTTGTGATACAATGACATTAAAGGCATTCATCATCATCTTCTTATCAGGGTTGTCATAGTGGCTTCTTGCTTTTAAGAACTCCAAAAGTCTTGGTGTGTCCATTTTAGTCCTAACATTGTTCTCTTTCAGGTCCTGTGTCTCTGCTCACTCTGTGGACCAGCAGAATCACTCAGGCCAACTCCCGGAAGCATCAGGAGTTTGCGGGACGGTTGAGTTCAGTGAATAACAAAGCCGAGCTGTATCAGCATCTAAAGGAAGAAAACGGGTGCGTCAAGCTCACGGTCGGTTTCCTCTCACTGGTTTGTTGGTCGTCTTCACCTTTTTTTGTTACATTTAGGATGGATGTTCACGAGAACGGGAAAGCTGCGCGGTGATGTGGAGGACACCTTTTTTTTTTAATCCCTGCGGCATCAGAGATCGATGGGCTTTGATGCTGGTCTTGTGCCAGACAGGAAGGACGAGAGTTTTCTAAGGACGTATTTTTTGTATACTTTCCCCTGTATAAAGAGTCTCAATTATGTTGAATGGAAATAAAAGCTGCTTGTGAAGTTTTGTCTTGATCCAGTTTGTGTTAAATTAGTTTAGTATTTGTATTTAAGTAGGTGATGTTTGGCAGCTCTTAAAAGTAATATCGAACTTACTAAAAACAAATGCTCTCACACCCATACACAAACAATGCCATTCTCAAACACACACACACACACACACACACACATAGAGCTTCTTGATGTATCTTAAAAATAAACTGTAAAAATTGAATACGCACTGGAAATCGAATTTGGACATGATTGAACATAGAACATTTATTTGTAAAAGAAGCAGACAGACATAGTAAGGGAGCTTTTACATATTTATTTTGTGTTTTACAATGCTACTGAATCTTTTGCAAATCAATTCCAGGCATTTGAAATTCTTGAAAAATAGAGTGATTTTAAAAGTCGGAAAAATCAAACCAAGACTTAATGGTGAATGAGAAGAACGCTATGTATTTACACAGACTTGGCACAGTCTTTGTTATGGCACAGTCGAGTGTTAAAACTTCATGTCCATGCAGTCTAACAATATAAATTAAAAATATATATATATATATCCAACAAAAACAGCTATGCTAACAGTTAGCATTGTGCAATATCTTCATTATCGGCTACATTAAAAATAGTCTCTTTACTACTCACTGATATGTTTGCTATATGCTATTTACATGTATCTTATTTTTTTTTTTGTATTGTTGTTAGTAAGGCATGCTTCTCTAACGTTCATCTGTTCACACAGAAACAACACGTTTTTTATGCATTCAGGCAGCCAAATGCTCTTTAAAATTGACGCTGCTTTTCCAAAAATATACTTAACATAGAGGTTAAACTGTTTAGAGCATCAATTTATAGTTTCAAAGCTTTTAAACAAGCCATATGTATTAGGGAATTCAAAGTAATGATCTTTAATATACCAGCTTATGCTAGTAGATTAACAACAATACCGCTTTATGCTAATAGAGTTAACATACAAACTGTATGCAGTTGGCTTATTTTTTTCTTCTCCCCAGATTTCTATTAGTTTGAATAGTTTGGACTTTCTGCTAATGAGGTAAGAAAATTAGATCTTGCTGCTCTCTGTTGCAAAAAAAGACATGGTTGGAAACGGTTTTGCACCCACGGCTAAATCTACATGCGGATTTATGGCGTGCAGAGGCCTAACGCTTTGGTTTGACTGCAAACAAATCTTGTGGAAACCTGGCGGGGATTAATCGGAACACAAACCGTGCAACAGATCGTGCGCAATCATGAACACGTGTTGTAAATCTAAACAAAGAACTAATCAGATGCATCGATTGGCCAAATGCACAGATGTAGAAGTGTTTCCAATCACATGCGCAACTACATTCACTTATCCTGCATCGTTTTGACACAAACTCGCCTTCACTAATCACACTTTCTGAAAGCCGCTTCCTGTATCGTTCTTGTCCTCACACTCCAACCGTCGACGAACCAGCTCAACGCGTTTCGTCTGTGGAATTCCGCAGCAGATGTTTTGGCCAATAAAGTGCAAACTAAGGCGAAGCCACACCCACTTCCTGTGAGCTTTCATTACAACCGTGAACCATTGCATATACACTTCCACCAAACATCCTGCCGCTTGCATAAAATTCTCTGAGTATTACCTGGAGAATCAGAAACATCCTAGAAACGATGGGCTGAACGTGTTTTCGGACATGTTCATTTCCTGTTTGACTGCAATGTAGGTCGTGTTCAAGCCTCAGTGTGGTCTCACCGAGAGAAAACGTCTGAAGATGATGGAAACAGTCACACAGATGGTGGTGGGACAGTGATGTAAAATCCAGAGATGGTGCAAACTCAGACGTAGATGCCTTCAGGGTTAAAGGTGGTGTTGGGAGGGCTCTGCAGAGATCGTAGGTCAGCAGGAAGCTGTCGGGCAGATGTGAGGCGCTTCAGGGATCCAGAAGGAGTGTCTGATTCCGGACAGAGACACGAGAAGATGCTGTGAGAATCGTGCAGGTTTTTGTGGTGGTTCTGGCGCCCGTACCTGCGTTCCCGTCCTCCTCAGAAGGCTCTGCTGGCAGAACTGTCACTTTGGTGCCGGTTTGCTGGATAAACTGCTGAAGGTTCACCTGCCGCAGCTCTTTAGTCAGCTGTTCCAGCTCCTGCTCTCGCTCCTGAGGCGCCGTAAACAGAATCACACTTTACACAAGTAATACCTGATTCTTAAGTAATAACCACACGCTCACTTAGAGTTGCTTTTTTTTTTATTTTAAATATCTAACCTTGAAGATCAGGTTGTCAAACAATGCAATGTAAACACATAGTACTCTTTGCTTAAAAATTCTTTCAGGTACTAAAATAATCAAGTTGATAGAAGGCTTACTTTATCGTTGTGTTTCCTCACTCGTTCTCCCTGTTTATTTTCAGTTTATTTAAATGTGACAGGCACAGAAGCGCACGTGACCGCTGTGCGAAATCACATGTGCCACTGGGGTCATCACGCCCAGTGCAGCGTTTCCCCTGCCATTAAAATAAGAGGGCGCCCAAAAAAGTAATGCAATACTATTTAAATGATTGTGTACAGTGAATTTCCTCCCTGATACGAGCGTGCACACACACACACACACACACAAGCTGACATACACACTGCTCGAAGTTGGCAGAATTGTATAAATGCTGTATTTTAAATTGATTCAACCTGTTCGGACCAGAGCGACCAGCTATAAGTTGTGAAAAAGAAAACTAAACCGCAGAAAATCTCTAAAATGTGTCATTTGTTGCACTTGAACAGAACCATAGGTGTGAAAGAAGAAGAGTGGTGGTCCTCACCTGAAGCCTGTTGTTGGACTGCCCCAGTGACAGCTCCGCAACTCTACAGCTGCTCTCCAGTTTAGCGGCCTGCTGGACCTGAACGTCCAGCTCTAACCGAGCCTTTTCCAGCCGCGACCGGAGCTCCATCTCGTCCGCCAGCCGTGTCTCCAACAGCTCCTGCTGCAGCCGCTCGGCCTCCAGCCCGGCCTCCATGCACTGAATGCGTGCCAGGTACTCCCCCAGCTGCTCCTCGCACTCCTGCACCCGCACACGCAGCTCCTGCAGCTGCTCGCGCAGTCGCCTCTCGCTCTCCTGCTCAATCTGCAGCTCGTTCTCCCAGAATTCCTGCTCCTTGATCTCAGCCTCGTTCCTGCGCACCTGCTGCTCCAGTTGCACCAGCTCTTCCCCTTCCTCCTCCATCAGCTGCTGCTGCAACTCCGTCTCGCAGCGCTGCAGCTTCTGCTCCAGAACCCGGAGTTTGTCCTTCTGCAGCTGCACCAGGCGGGACAGCTCTTGTGTGGGTGCTGGCGTGCCACTGCGGGTCTGCTTGGCTTCGGCTTCACGGTTCTTGCCGAAGATGTCGCGCAGACCTTTGGCGCCGCCGCTGAACGTCAGAGACTTGCGCTTGGGCTCGCGTCGCTTGAGTGAGCGGTCGTTCGCTGCGGGCCGGAGCTTTGCCATCGGAGGGAGGCTTTGGCGGTACAGGCTGCGCTCCGGGGGTCTTGCTGAGGTGTCAGAGGTGGGCCGCTCGCTCAGAGACGGGCCCGTGCGCTGAAGCACCAGCTGCACGTCACTAGCGTACTGGCCCCATTTATTAAGGGACACCACAGGATTCTCATGCGGCGCAAGATGTCGCTCCGTCTCGCGCCATTTCTCAATCAGTGTGTAGCGACCGGTGCGGCCTGCAACACAGTTATTCTAGTTATTTCCATTGTATTGTCCATCAGGTTTATGTTATAACAATGTAATAATACAAAAAAGATGACACGAAAAATACAATTTTCTGAATGAATGTTGTTCATCTGAATTCCAAAACGAAAAGGTTATGCGGTTTTTTCTAACAAGACTTTAATTTCTAACATAATGGTCTACCTCTGCGTTGAAAGTTTGGCATACTTATCACGCAAAGAACAGATGCAATTGCAATACACAAATTCACGTAAAATCTAAAGGCCTTGTTTCTCCCAACTTGAGGTGAAATTCTGACAGTCGTTGTGTTTAACTGCTCTACTATCTCAGAAGGATCAGTTGTCAAGGAGACAAAAGTGCGTCACCATATGTGTAAAAAAACAACATACTGAATGAAGACGTTTAAAGGAACTTCCCCAAATGCAGCTGTTACAGTAAGATCTCAACGTCACAAATGGTTTCTCACCTATTGCTTGGGCCAGAGCGATCACAACTTCTTGACAGGTGGTGACCTCCGTGACCCCACAGACAATGCGCTGGACTCCATCCACCCACACCTTCAGCTCCATTCCTCTCATCTGGGTGATGTCATTCCTCACCTCGCCAGGCCCAGATCACATGCTCTCTGCATTCTGCTCTTATCTTGGCCTGGAAGACAAACACTGCTGAGTCCTCTCTCTCTCTCTCTCACTCACACACACACACACACACACACACACATTCACAATCCCTGTTCCCTCTTTCTCTCTCTCACACACACACACACACACACACACATACACTCCCTGTTCCCTCTCTCTCTCACACACACACTCACTGTTCCCTCTCTCTTTCTCACACACACTCAGTCAGTCACACTCCCTGTTCGCTCTCTCTCTCTCTCTCTCTCTGTCACACTCACTCACACTCCATGTTCCCTCTCTCTCTCTCACACACTCATACACACACACAGACTCATTGCTATCCCCCTCTCTTATAATTTTCCCCCACACACTCTCACATAAATAACACTCAAATCAGTTGCTTTTAAATTCTGTACAATTTGGATTCAGATATGAACAAATGTAAAAATATTGTTTATCTCTAAGTAATGAATGAGACGTGGTGTTGCCCTGCGTGCCGGTTCTTTGGCCTGAGACAGATCGGGGATTTATATTGCTGTGAAGCTCTCAAGCAGAAAAACAAGCCTGTGTGAACGTCCGTTCCCTTGGGACACACTCATAATAGATAAGTGAGATGAGCAGCACATCCAGACTGTCTTTGTGTGTTGTGGGGAGAGACAGTCCTCTGTTTGGGCCAGACAGGGTTGTCATGCTGCCATTTTGACATTCTGACTACACGTAGGCAAACTCGACCCACATACTGTCAGTTGAAAGTCTTCTTGAAACACATTAGCTGTGAGTTTGGAGCTCCGACCCTGCCCCCAGTATCAGAAGCTCAGACACAGGCATCTGCTCCGGCTCCGCAACCCGGGGCCAAGTATGGCCCCTCGACTGCTGCTGCTATAAAGAGGCATTACATGTCTGCGTGTGTCCGTGAACTGCGGTCCAGTTGCTGTTCCAGCATCGGTTTTCAGACATGCACTGGCTGTTTTTTACAAGTTAATAAACATAAATAAGCAAACAATAAATAATTATTCATAAATGTAAAAAAAGCAGCAACAAGTGAGCAGCAGGTCACTTGTTTTAGCAGTGTGCGTGGAGTGCAGCGGGGGGTTCCAGTAGAGGGACGCCCACCCCGCTGGCCTCCGGCATGACTGGACACAAACAATCCATCACCATGGCAACGCTTCAATGGCTTTGTCAATCTCTCATACGACTGGTTGTGACCGGCCTGGGAACTAACAAACAGCAGCAATTAAAGTAGCGTCTCTTTATTTTAACTTTTGTCTGTGTCCTGCTGTGTCACTCTGTCCTGTCGGGCCGTGCACCGAAACAAGTCCAGCTCTGGAGTAAAACCAGATGGACATCTCACTGCAGGTCTATAAGAAAATACCTATGCCATACATTATTTCATATATTAATCAAGAAGGAAAATGTATATGCATTTTATGTGCATATAATGTATATGCATTTTACTGTATATGTATATTAATAAAATATGTGCAATACTTGTAAAATATAGATTTCTTTTAATTTATTCATTATTTTAGTAATAATAGTAATGCTAGTGGTGATGATAATAATAAAAATAGTATTTTTTTTTTTTTGAAAGAGCAAATCCTTTCGCTTCCTATGGATTCCAATGAGGAAATTAAAATATAAGAACTGATTTTACAATCACCCATGGGAAAAGATAAGCAGGGTCGGTTAATATACCTAAGGTTCCTGAGAATGTTTGGGATCCTTAAAGCCCATTCTGACAATTAATGGACACACACACAGACACACACACACACACACACACACACACACACACACACACACGTCTGATGTTGGTTTTTCAGCCTGGTGGATCATAACTCATCTCACTAGACATACAAAAGAGCAAATTTCTCATGAAAAAGTATTGATCCTGGCAGACTTTTCCAAACTGGAGCTCCAGGCATTACCAAAAAACATTCCATGAGCTTCTATGACGTGCTGTTTAGATGTCCAGTGGGTGTGTGATGAGGCACGGGTTGCCATATAAGTCTGTGTGTTGAGAAATGAGTTGTGTGTAAACAGATCTGTAAAGGAGCATGTGTTTAACATCCTGTCTTCTGTAATGAATAGTCTTTGGAAAAAATCTAGGTAGTGGGGCAATTGAAGATTTTCAAATATTTCTGGATAGATCAAGAGCTGCTTCAGCCTTCTAGAACAGACAGCAGCATTATGGGAACATCAACAATATTACTCAAGTATTATTCAAAGCACACAGGCATTGCACTGAATTACAGCTTAACTCTAAATAGGAGAGACACACAGGCGGACAGACAAACATAGTTGTCTCTAAACAGTAAAGTAGTGGTTATGATATAACAATAGTTTTGTATTTGTAATTTGTAAACCCTTACAATGCAGGACAGATTGTCGTCGTGACAGCTCGCACCGTCGTCTGCCGTGTCTATACCGTTAGTCTGGATGCGGAGCTGTGTGTGTAAGTTTAGGAGGGGCTGCAGGCCCGACAGACGTTAATCTGGACGAAAACACTGACCGCCGACCACACTGTCTATACGTTAAAAACACGCATCAGCCGCGCGCGCCCGCCGACGGAACGGCTGACATTGAACGCGCCCGTCGCGCGTCATGCGTCCGTCCCGTCTCAACTATTTAAAGGTGCCCCGTTTAAACACGTCTCTCCCGCTGCTCTGGTTTTAAATCCAATCCTTCGATACATTAATGTTTTGTTTTCCCGTACCTGCGTGTGTCCGCAGTACCGGAACGCAACAATCCCGGGTCCACTGCTCTGATGCGGGTCCACTTTTTTACTCCTTTCGTACAGAATCGAGAATCCTATCTCGCAATGTCCGGTAAAGAATCCCGTTTTACGCCTGTAAATGCGGTCCGGTTTAGTCCGGTAATTAGCTGTGGTCCGCCGAAGTTCAATCCGGCCCGTTACATCAGCAGCAGCGGCGGCGGCAGCAGCAAAACGCACGCGAGCGAAAACACGAGCTCGTGCGGGACACCGCAAGGCATCATGGAGCGAGAAAGCTTTAAAGCTGCACAGCCCGCACACAGCAAGAGTTCCCCCTCCCCTCTTTTATATAGATAAACTCCTCAAAGACTCACTTTCTTGTAAACACATCAACACAAACACACGTTGTTCCCATTTATGTTGGTAAATCAGTTAAGCCTCTGTATGAAATAATTATTACTGGAGAACGATGTATTCCAGCTCAACAGGATTACAGTCCGAACTCTAAATACCTGGATGAAGGCTGTGCAGCATACGCAAGGATTATGGTTTATGATAAGATTACTCAGAGATAAATCTGTAATTTATTAGTTTGCACAAGGGGGCAGTGTAGGCAATGGCCACTTAATCAAGTGATAAAACTTGTTTGTTGTTCAGTGCTTTTGATTGAATCTTTACACGCGTATCTTCTCCTAAACGTTTGAATGTTAGCTTTATTTGTGTGTATGCTTGCACATGTTTCCCTTTTGTACACACTTTTCCGTTCGTCTGTGATATAGCATTGAGCAGTGTTATCGTCTACTGTAATAAAGTTCCACATTTCATTCATCGTTTTAATTGGTAAATTGGCTCGAGAGCAACACGTCACTTCAGAGAATCACAAATTCCCCGTGAATCAGAAAATCACAGATTCTCTGTTGAATTTCCCACATTCATCTTAACCGACTTAACTGCACCCGACGACAAGCATTTTCCCTCCCAATTAAGATTAATTCAGCCCGCAATATTCCGACAAATATAGTAGGTATTTTTGTAATAAATTTAGGAATTTTGCCCATTTAAAACGGCATTCCCAATTATATCCACACACACGCACACGCACGCACGCACACAGCCACACACACACACACACACACACACACACACACACACACAC
>CM051496.1:12963070-12978422 GCA_028031935.1 Paedocypris micromegethes
TTTTTGTTAGACACTGATCTTTCCACAATTTTTGATCATTATATATAGATATCTGACCTAAATCTTAAATTATATTCTTCATTATCATTTCCCAGGCCTTACTTTTGAAATGTTTATAGTGGGTATAAAAGTGGCTATTAATTGCTATGCAGTGCCCTCTACTGTTTGAAGGAGTCAACTACACTAGGGAAGGTGTGGGCCACACAGACCACTGATCCATAAACCTGATACATTTACCAAGACTCAGTGTCAACGTTCGCTCGATCAGTAAAATTCAGTCAATATATTTGAATGTATTTTTTATTACACACCAGCAATATGTGTTGTTTATTGGCATGCTTGTTGACTATACACTTTTTAGCCATTGTCAAAAGATCAGTAACCTTGCATGTTCATTGGCCGTTAATGAGTCCCGCCGCTCTGTGATTGGATGATGAGTGGGAGGAGCTTGAAATGACAGTTGTCAGGGTGTCATGGACACATCAGTTAAGTCAGTGAGTGTCGGAGATGCACACACAGCAGTCACACACTCATGCTGAAGGTGGGAAGTTGCTAATTACTGCAGTGACTCTGGCGTGTGCTGAAACTAGCTGTGTGAAGGAGGATAATTAAAGGCCTGTGCGTGTGTTTGCTTCAGATGTGAAGAGCGAGTACAGAATGAGCGGGTTATTTGATAGCCTTTTTATGGTTTCCAGTATAATGTTGACATAGAGAACATCTATCGAGAAAACAAATATGTGAATAGAAACTTATATAAGAAAAATATAAAAATGTTGATTTTTGTGTGTTATATTTATGTATTAGACGCAGAGTTGTTGTTTTGTGCTTGTGTGGGTAAAAAGTACAAAATAAAGTTAAAGATCTAAAGGTAAAAAAACAAACTCTTTAATACTCTTGAGTGACGTCACTTGACAAAGGACATAGCCGCGAATTCAGTTGCACGTGCACTTATCGACGTTGCAGCTGCTTAGCCCAGTTTAGCCGAGTGAGCGCGACAAAACACTTCAATCTTACTTTTCAGGCCTCCAAACTGTGTTTCGTGTGTTCCTAAACGGGAGCAGGAACACGTCCAGAGAGGTGTCGGTCCTGAAGGAGTTTAACTTTGATCGCACCTGCGTTTATCCGGAGACAACAGCGCCGCGCGGTGGGTTCACGGTCTGTTACAGTGCGCCGCCTCACTCGCTTGTTCGGGTTTGGCTCGTGCGTGCGTGCGTGTGTGCGTGTGTGTGTGCGTGTGTGTGTGTGTGTGTGTGTGAGCATCACTGGCTCCCGCTGACGAGTCCGCGCGAGAGTCGGGTGGGAGTGACAGCCGCTGGAGGGTCTTTGGCGGACTAACACCTGGAGAGAGACCCCGCGTTTCCTCGGGAAGAGCGCGCAGCATCTCTGCATCACGCACATCTTCTGTTGCCAAGCGCCGGAGGCAGGTGCGGCGGCTTTTGTGGAATTCACTTGCTTTCTAAAAGGAGGGGATGGAGGCGAGCGGGACTCGCGGACTTGGAGCCAAATTGTGAATTCGAGAAAGGTAAGCAGGAGATGCTTTATTGCGATTGTCACGTTTCGGCGGTTGGCAGTCACGCCCCATCCGTCTTAACGGTGTTATTAAAGTGAGGCTTAATGTGGACTAGGTCTGTCCAGTGGCAGAGAAGTTGTGCAGAAATGCAGGGATCTCATCAGATTCATCTAAACTCCCCCAGGTTATTAGGGGAACCAGAACAAGTTTTTTTTCCTCATCTCTAACTGTCAATACATGTTATACATACAGTACCTTTCAAACACGTAGTTTGTATTGAAACAGATTTTATTTTGCCGCTTAAAGTCACAAACCAATTGGCAGACTTTTTTTTACCACCATATATGTATGTATGTACTGTATATGGAACTAATGTAAAATGCTTCCTAGGCGTGTGTGTGTGTGATGACAGTGAAATGCGCTCGTAATCCAATTTTCCAGTAATTCACAAATGGATTACGTTAGGGGGCTTTTTTGACGGTTGCCATCCACACAGCGGATGCAAGAGAATTACTTTAATTGCCTTTAAGCAATTTTAATAGTCTTGTGATTTTTTTTTTTTATGATCATGGAAGGCACAGCCTCCAGGATTGTATTTTTTCCTGCATGTTTGTTCCCCTTTGCCTGAATGATGGTGAGAAAGCCTGTAGCCTGCGCTCCTCTGTGTAGAGCCACTGTGATCCAGACTTGGCATAGGAAACCCTGTAAAGACAGATGAAGCGGTTCTCTGGGCGGACTGAGAGTTAATGAGATTTTCTCACATTTGTCACCACATGCTTTCTAATTTGAACCGGTGGCCACTTTCGCAAGAGGTGCAGTGGACCCTGAAGGACTCCGGCCTCCTCTTCCTCACTCACAGCTCGCTCCTCAATCTCCTCAAGCCTTTCCCCGCCCAGTCCATCTGCCAATGACCACAGCTTTTTGTATGTGGATCTTGGTGGAGCTTGGTGCTGGCAACATAAATAATAGCTTAAATCGCCAGATATTGATTTGGGTAAATCAATTTTTGTTATTTAATGCTTGTCTCTATGGTTAAAAACAGAATGAATGAATGCATGAAAAAGTCTTTAATTGTCCCACATCAGGGAAATTTCATGTCACAACAGCAGACAATTGAAAAATAATTCAGTAAAAGAGCATGCATGCATTAACATAAACATAAATAACACTGCACACAGTATAAATAAATAAATGAATAAATAAATAAACATATCATAACACCAATTCAAGTAACCAGTTTAGATATCTTTACCACGCTCCTAAGCATAACCTAAATGATAGTATGAGGCACAAAATGTAGTGACTGTAGTGAATTGTAGGGAATCAAAACAATAATTTTGGATTTCTGAAACCCTGTATTTTTCTTTTTCTTCTAAAACAAAACAACTAAAAAACCCTATATTGTGCTTTATTATTATTGTTGCAGTTAAATTCAGCGATAAAGAAGTTTTGGGAGAATTTCCGTGCTCAGGGCTGTGACGCCGAAGCGATTGTGTGAAGTAAAGAGGGATGAGCAAGAGAAAACTGGAAAGGGTGAGTTGATTTGTCACGTTAAAGGCAGAACAGGCTTTGACACTGATGGCTTGTGAAGCGAATCTCAGATGCAGAGGAATTAGGTTGTCAGGACAAATAGCCCTTCTCTTCTGGCTGCGACTGTGGCCAACACGGCTCACAGAAGGAAGTTGTGATTAAAGGTGTCACTATCTACTTCCTTTTATTCTCTGAAATCACAATCCATCTGTACCCTTGTATTTATCCTGTCACAGGTTTTTGAGACATCCAGTACTTTTTTTTCAATGTGCAATTTTTTTTAGCACAGGCGGAATTGGGATTATTCGATCAATTAATGGTCAGAGCTGTAAGTTGATTATATGACTTTACTTGGGAATTCAATACATTAGGGGATACAAATGGTTGATTAGGAGGATGACTAGATAGGGAACTACAAGGCAATAACATGGCTGGATTGGAAGGAGGTGGAACGAGCAAAGAGTGAATGAACTTGTGGAGAGAAAGAAGAGAAGATTATTGAAAGAGGGATCGCACAAGTGTAGATGGATTGGTAAAATCGAGATTGGATTAGAAGAATGATGAAAAATTTATTGAAGTTAGAAAAGATGCTAGGAGCAAGAATAAAAAGTATAATGAGGTAGGATTAGATGATGGAAAGATAGATTAAAAGGAAAGATGCAGTGTATAGATAAATGGGTGAATGGATCGACAGTGGTGCAGAGCCATAACTGAGATTTTTTTCGATGGTTTTAGTATGCATGCTAGCTGTTGTTCCGCTGGACATCATGTGTGTGGACAGTAAAGGACATTGAGTTTTCCAGTGATAACAGCAGGCTGGCTGTTGACCAAGCTGTACTATGATATATTACAACTCCATTCACTCCTATTCTAGTCTCGTCTGATTATAAAGTGGCAGAGAATAGACTGAGAGGCACATTATGAAGATCCTCTAGCACTCACTCATTCCTGTCAGCAGTTCCACATGGTTCTATGTCGTGAATTTCTCTTTCTCTGAGTGCAGTTGTTTTGCTCCGGCTGAAGCAGAAACATCATCATTTCTTGTATGTTTGTGGAGACATAAATACATGTCGATGCCAGCATGCCACACCCAGGATGATGCTTTTATTTATTATCAAGACCTTTAACACACACTTCCACTTTAGAGTGGTTTTGAAGTAGGAGTTGGTGAAATTGTTAAATAATATGAACACATTATCCTCTCTGTTTTGCCCAGTGGTTCTGCCAGGATTTAAACATTTTAGTTTAAATTTAGTTTTAATTTGTGTGGTTTTTTTTCCTTCATACTGTGTTGACAAGCCTGTTTATGAGTGTGTCTGCGTGTAGGCGTGGCCAAGGAAAAAGGCAAAAGTTTTAATTTAGAATACATTAGTTCATATTCATACGTACTTACATATTCAAATATAACATGCATGGTGTAAGAAAGTCTACCTGGAGTAGGAGATTATGTGTTTCATTCTGTGTGTTTCCCACTGTTCTATCACTTTCTTATAATCAATAACAGTACAATAATCAGGATTTAATATGGTTTATTTCAGTATCTGATGCAATTATGGAATATGCTACGTCATTGTTGTAGATATGCATGCTTGACACCAGATCATCTCCACGGAACTCCGCGGCAACCAGACTGATATAAACTGAATGTTTGTGTACTGTTTTCCATCTGAGGATAAGGAAGTGTCCTCTCTGCTCTGTTAATAAAAGGCCTTTTTCTCTGGCTAATCAAGTTTCCGTGTTTCTCTGACCGGAAACCCCTTTCTGTACTGCGACCGCAAGCAAAGATCCCAACTATTTGTTTCACATGGCATTCTCATAATTAGCTAGAAGATTTTGTATGGATGTTATTTCAGGCCGCGTTGCTTTGTTGATTTTCTAAGAGCGTTCAGACCCCACAAACAGTTTCTAAATGAACTCAAATCTCTTCAAATGGTCCTGCAGCCGGTGGCAGTAGTGTGTTTTTATCAAACATAAATCATTGGATTTTATCGTTGAGGATTATCTCAGCGAGCCAAATGGAGCATCTGCTTCTTTCTGGCTCCATCCTGGGTTTTCAGTCATTGTGATTTGTGTTTCCTGACCTCTGAAATGTGTTTATGTTCACCACAACATACTTTGGTCTCCACATGGGAACCAAATCAAGAGGTTTATTAAAAAAGATAATGGAGAATTCAGGCTTGCATTCAGGAGAGGAAAACGTGTCATTATCTGGGAAATTCAGTGATGGATTATTGGAGTATGGCTTCTTGTGTGATTAGAATTTCAGTAGAACCGGAAAATGTCACTCAGTTGGTTGATAAAGAATAAATTGGAGGTAAATGACTAAAGACTGGGATCATGATGTAATTATATTAGTGTCTCTTTTATTGGTTTGAATGAAATTTCTGACACTGGCAGCAGTGAATTGTGTGAAAGTAGCACACAGAACCTGACCCTGAACAGAACTTTACCTGATTATCATTGGGTACTTTACATTACATTTTTGACTTTCAGTTCATCTTGAGATGAATAGTGTTTTTTTAGTTTTGTTGCCGCAGTAATTTTAAGATTAGCGCTCATTTCGCACTGATTCATGGTGAGTCATTTAGCAGTCATTATGATTCCTAATGAATCAGTTGGCAGTTAATCACTCAGCATCTCCACACTGAAGATGATTTACTTTCCTGAAGAGATGTTCCACCAACATCTGGGCATGGACTATGTGTGTGTTTAGTTTGCATATTTTAAGTAGATTCATTTGACACATTACATGACCCCTGGATGTTATTTTGGAGGCTTGCCTGTTTCATGGACTTTCAAACTTTATAAAACAGCACTGATTGTGCTGATACGAATAGCAAGCCACAGCACTCAAGTTATATTTCTGCTCATTTTTAAGAATTGTGTTGATTTGTTACCACTCTGAGTATGTGGCAGACGGATGTTATAATTTAACAAATTTCTTGTAGAATGAGGCTGACCGGTGTATAATGGCTGATGGTTGGGCTCAATCCAGTGTATCTGTCACCGAAAGAGTCTCATTAGACAGAGCGTCTCATTGAATCCTCAATATGCTCAGTAATGCAGACAATTTTCTATTTGAACACGTGCGAGACTTAAACACATGTGTGAACTGCTGTAGGTCTCTGTCAAAATCAACAGGAAATTATTTCCTCCCCTCGTAATTGCATGTCCAATTAAAGACTTACCTGATTTATCTACTAATTATTTAATCAAACAAAAGCATAATTAGTCTCTAAAGCTATGGTACAGCAGGATGGCGAAATAGTATTCAGACCATTCTCTAATTGTGGCCATGATGGCCTTATGCAGAAGTCACATGTCAAACACGTTTATAATTACGTCTGTTTTGGTATTGGTGTTTTTGTATTTGGTATACAACTGTATTGGTATTGAGCTTTTATTCAATTATGTTTAGCTATACTAACTCATGTTACTTTTATATTGTATTGATTATAATGATAGCTTTTTGAGGCCTGCATATTGCACAGATTTCACTCACGGATTGCAATCTATATCCTTGTTTTATTGTTATTAAAGTGGTTTCTAGAAGTTTCCAAGGCATACAATTTTCTTTGTCTGCTGCAGCAGAGCCCAGCAGGAAGAGAGAGAACTGTGTGGAGTCAAAGCAACATGGCAGGTTATTATTTTCCATCTGTGTCTCTCACTCTTCTGATTTTCTTTTAGAAAACATCACTGCATTTCAATGAGTCTTACAGAATGTGACCTGCCGGCCAACAGATTCGTGAAGGCTCTGCCATCATTCCGTAAGGGTAATACATGATTTTCAGGGCTTCTGCCTTTCCTCTGATGTAAGACCTTGAGAGACTGTCAATCTGTTGCTTCCATGTCATTTTCTTTCCAGTCC
Organism: Paedocypris micromegethes; assembly: GCA_028031935.1. NCBI lineage: Eukaryota > Metazoa > Chordata > Actinopteri > Cypriniformes > Paedocypris > Paedocypris micromegethes. The sequence goes on from CM051496.1 coordinate 12,969,979, forward strand.
AATTCATCGGACTTCTCTCAGTCAGATGGATCTACTCCTTTCCGTAGGTTTTTTTTTTGCGCTCATGTTCATACGCTACTTCTTTAAATGTCTACTTTATATTTCTGAGACATTTACACTCACACTGGTTCACTGCAGCATGAATGAACACTGTTGGTTTGAAGTGTGAATGTGTTTCGACTCTAAAATGTTGGATGTAGGGCATTGGTATTGATGGACACCTCTGGGAAATGGATGGCAGGAAACAGTGTCTTTTAGGATAGTAAAGACAAGACTGTGTTGTATTCCAAGGGCTGCAAAGACTTTTGTTTTCTTTATAATGGTTTAGCTCAGCAGGGAATTGTTCTGCTAGATTAAATACAGAAAAATTAATTAAAAAAAAAGATTAATTTGGCTTTTTCCTATTAATGATTTGTAATTGCAGATAGGAAATTGAATTACCTAATGAGATAGAAGCTAATAATCTACAGTATAATTTTAATTTCATGACTAATTCCCTTACTGCAGATATACTTGTTTTTGCAGTATGCCAAATTACGTTGAAAAGAGCCTTAAATTGGGATTTTATCATCAATCTTTGACCCCCCCCCCCNACCCCGTATTTATTACATTTCCGTTATTTTGAAAATGTTGAAGCTGTTAATGCCATATTAATGGTGATATGTTGATCTTGGGAATGTTTGAACTCGTTATGGCATTTGTCTTGATATTTGGAATAGGGCCAATACAGAATGTTTAATAGAAGTCTGGATCATATTTGACTATTAAATGACAATTATTACAATAATAATCCCACCTAGTTGTAATGAGAGCATGTCTACGTGTGTCAAAAAGTTTCTGACCTGCCGTATGTGCATCACACTACCACGTCAAATAAAAAAAGTTCACACAAAAAAACTAATTGATATACTTTGAGTAAAAGATCAGATTAGACAATGGGACAATGCTGTGGTACAAATTAAAGTTAATCTATATGCTACCGCAATTGGTATTGATGATAAATAAAATTGATTCAGCATCCAGGAAGATGGAGTTGTTTCAGAAGTGTTGAACAAGAAGCTTGTTTGTGATCTACACAACACTGGATGTCTCTCACCTACAGATTTCTCTGGTGACTTTTGATGACCATTTGTGGCTCTGGCATACATTTGTTTAATGTCTTGGTCTCTTTGGACTTGTACTTAATGACTCCTTTGCTTAGTCCTAGTTCGAGCCTTCTGATGTGGAATTGGTACTCATGTTAATTTTTTTATATATCATAATTGGATGATTTATTTTGAAGCATAACATGTTTTCCATTTATCTTGTTGTTACATTTTCATTTCAAAAGATTGTTGCATGGTTACGATCTGCGCATTATTCTCTAAATAATCCTTTTTATTGGGATGGGCTGCCAGTGAGTGATGAAAGACTATGCTTTTTTAGGTTAGTTTTGAAGACCTTGCTCATTGTGCGGACATCCATTTATGAAGCAGATTCCATGTCACTGCAGTTTTAATAATAATAGTAATAGAAAAAATCTTGGAAAAGCTTTAGCCTTTCGTCACCTGCCCCATTAAGGCAATTGAAGAGCTGCACCCTGCAGCAGCAAACGTATTGAAAAAAAAATGGTGAGACCTTTTCTCATTTCTTTTGAAAAATCGGTAGGGTTAGATTGAATGCGGTCTGACAGCTTTAAGCGAAGGTCACTGCAGAAAACAGTCCTGTAAAATTGTATTCATTCTTACATGTTGTTACCACACTGGGGTTGGGAGAAGTGAATCCAAATGCCTTTGCTTTGGTCAAAGCTCCTTTACCTGACCTTACACTGTGATCAGGCATGCAACATGCATCTCTCCATAACTCATTGCGAGTTGGGGGATGGAATAGATTGAGGGTCTAGGCTGATTGCCATGGTGACAACTAAGATGACTCTGATGTCTACTGCCGATCTAGTGTAGCCACTGATTTATGGGGTGTCATATTGTTGCTGATGGATGTGCAAATTACTGCCAACCACAACACATAGAAGTGATGACTTGGGTTTGGTTCCCATGACTCTCATATGTCAAGCCTCTTGTCTTATACTGATGCAGGGGAATTGCAAAAGAGTTTGAGATCTGCTGAAAAAGATCTGCTTATAATTAGTTTCTGGGTTTTCATGTTTGACTGGGAAGAACAATGCTGCAGAGACTGGGAGATTAGGTTCTAGAACATTGTTCTTCCAGGGAATCAATAATACTCAAATGCAACCATAATTTTCTCACATGGAAAGTGTTACGTATTGGGGTTTCCAAGAGTAGCAATTATGATTAGTAATTTCCTGGAATTGTATTTCTCAATGATTTAGTCTTGCTTGCTTAGTTTTGGCAGTTCTTGGATAAATCCCGGGCAGTAGGAAACACAGTGATTTGCAGAACACGTTTTTCTGTGTAGTCGTCACCAGTTGAAGGGTTATTGACCTACTGTACAGCTAACAGAAATCGTAATAGTTAGCCACGGTGTGAATCAATTGCTCGCTGCCTATTTTTGTCCAACTTGTGGCTTAAGTGCTATCAGCATATTCATTCTTTTAAACAGTGGAGGTCACAGAAGCAATGCTAATTTAAGTGGTTCAAGAATCAGTGCCACGGCTAATCAACAAGATATTGAAGTAATGTAATACTACAATCAAAATAATTTGTTTTTAGTCTTATCTCTAGGTCTTTTACAACACCCCTTAGTGGAACTGGTCAAAATGTTTTCCTAATCCGTCCTAGGACAATGAAAGGAAAGGTTAACCCTCTGTAGGTTCTTCATCATTCTGGATCAATACGATTCTCACTGTGTGAATCTCTTGCCTCCCCCACCGAGTTACACTGGTCAGTGTCTTTTATCTTTTTTATTGCATGCTTTGAGACCTTCTAGGCATCTTAACTTCAAGCAGGAGGTCAGGAATGATGCTTCATTTTCTCTTCCCACCTTGCGCTAAGGAATACAGTTGCCCTGGGTACCATAGATTGTTCTACTATATACAGTATTTGTATTCTTCATTCACATTCTCTTTGCCATAAAGCTTTACGTAGACTCAAATCCATGCTCAATGTTATAGGTAGTCCAATAATCCTACTCATCAAACCTTTAAGACTAATGCACTAGCTCTCTCGTGAAACAGTGATTGTCGGTTACACTGGGAATCCCAAACTAATCTCAGGCCTCTTACGCAGCATTTCAGTCAAAATGTGTGGAATCGTTGGACTAATCTGCTGACTGGAAGTTATTTAGTGCAATAGGACCAAATATTTGAATGAAACCTTTTATGTGTATTTTCATTATAACTCAAGATTAAAAGAAACATAAAGCAATTGATTTTAAAGACACAACTTTCTGCATTGACTACACACAACACAAATATTGTGATTTTGTGATGTTACATTTTGAGTTTACTTGTGAAAGTTATCATCCACAGGTATGTACATTTTAGCAAAATTCGTGTTTATTTGTACTGGACACACTGGTTTTAGGACAGTTATTATTTTTGAGAAATTTCTTCTTGTGCTGCTTGACATCTGTGAATAATTGGGGAACTTTGTGGTTTTTGATTCGTTAATTGTCTGTGGACTGCATAATGGTTTGCATTTGCTTACACCGAACGTGTTCAGGTTTCTCCTACCTTTTATTTAGTTGCAGTAAAATTTATTTTATTCCGGCATTTTATTCTGTTTTGTTGTTGATGAGTAAATCTGAGTGGTGAGAAATGGTCCCTACTGCTTGGTCCAGTTTTTATGTGTTTTTATGTTTGGTAGGGGATGTTTATTTTTATGGGTTTTCTTGTCCTGCTGCGGACTCTGTTTTTATGTGCCGTGTCTTCGCATGGTGAAGTCATTAATCAAGTATGGACTTGGTATGTGGTTTAGCATTTTTCCTCGTAGTTAGCCTATGTGGGTCACATTGTTTTCTTATCCTCTGTGTTTGGAGGTTTTGCAGTTGAGAAATCAAGTCCCCACAGAGATTGAAAGTTTTAGGATGGGTTGATACATTATTTGTATATACATATATATTGAAGAATGAAAAATACATAGATGCTGGTGAGAGAGAATGGGGTCAAGCGCTTTGGTATTGGAATACAGAAGAATGAATGCCGCCTCGGACAATGATCATAAGCAGGCGTAGCCTCCAGTTATGGTTCTTCATGAAGCTTCTCAGAAATGCAATCATCTCTGTTCTTCTTACATGGCAGGATGTTGGGCCATTACCTCAGCTCATCATTAAAGACACATGAGATCCAAGAGGTCACGTTTGATCTCCTTTCTGCTGAGCTCTGCTTATCTCGTGCATTAACACTTCACTCATTTTTCTTGAACCACCCGGTGCTGTTCTGTTAAAAAAATGTTCTGGGACCGCCTTTACTTTGTAACACAACCATAGAATTAGGACACGACAAATTAACCTCAGTTGTGTGTTTACAATTAGGATTTCTGTTTTTAATATATCTGTTGTGTTTGGCTGTTGAAATAAGTCCATTGTTGGATTGTTGGAATCATGCCACTTTTTCATCACGACTCTGTTTCAATACATGCAGTAACCATTTTGGAACATTGCATGACGAGATCTCCTTGCATATTTAAGCAACTGTTGAGCTCATGATCTCAGAATGGCGCTGATCTCAGCAAGATGCCACTGGTCTCTCTGCATGGATTTCAAACTCTGCATTATTTCCGCTTTACATTTGTGGCCCTGAGATTAGTGCTGATGTCAGGGTGGAAAGGATGGGACTGGAGCCAGACTATCCTGAGTCGACTGTAGTACATCGTCATTGATGTAATTAGATGCGGAAGGTCAAAGGAGAACTAAAAGCTCACAGGCTGAGAGACGGAGTGTCTAGTCCCAGAATTCATTACTGGTGTCATGGACTGTCTGGGTGCTCCGAGCATCATGCTTCAGTACTTACACTCTAAGAACTGCAGCCATGCAGCCTTCTACTGATTCATGCTTTCTATTCATACAGTTAACTTCATACAGTTCACCCATCTGCTGAAAGATTAATTTATTCCATCAAACAGAAAAATTATACGGGTTCAGACTTCATGTTAAAATAACTAGGAGGATTAACATTTTGTGTAAAAGCACACAGCATATTCAATCAGAAAGCATTCGCGCTGAATTAAATCCCAATAAATCGAGTCACTCTGCATTTTAATTCTGTTTCTTTGTGTTATTCTGCTATATTGTAGCATCTGCTGATTGTAACCCATTGTATTGCATCGTGTAAATAAAGGAGTACATGCACATATGTAATTATTTTCCTCCCTTGTACAATGATTTGTTTTTATCTCACATGATAGCAGTTCTGTTTAGTTTTTTGATGCAATGGACCAACCACAATATCTGGAGACAGAACAAGCTCCTTAGGTTTTTTACTGACCATTAACACACTCTCACACCTGTGAACAATTTTCTAGACTCCAGTTCCACTGCACAATTTTGTCCAACCATGACTTATTTATCTTAAGTGTATGTTTTTATTTACTTGTTGTGTGAGAATCTAGGAAGACTTTCTTTATCAGACTTTTGTCTTCATGTATAAATAGTAGTTGCCAGAGAATTATTTGGTGATGTTCGATGCCATTTATCAACGTTTACTCCCTGAGATTTTTTCAAATAATGAGTATGCAATATGTAGTGAGTGTACTGTTTTCCATTTTATTTGTCTGAGTTTCTTCAATAATTGAATGAAACAAAATGTTCGTGGGCAAATAAATGTCCTTTCTCTGTCATTTTGGTCCATTTGTTGATGTCATCAGACTAGTGTGTTTGTTCTGGTGTCCTTCATCATGCTCATCAACCTCAGCCTTAATGTACCACTCTGCTCCTGTTACCCTGGGCAACAAGCGCTGCCCATCCCTGCTTGACTCGAGCTCACCAGACTGTGTCTGGTGGCACATCAAATCTAACAAAATCTCATTTGGTGTGTGTGTGTTTGCTGCCTCCATCGTTTTGTACTAGAGTGTGTTGCTCGGTCAAGGCTGTGCTTGCACACATATCCAGAACAATGGGCTTAATCAGACTGGCAAAGAATATCAAATCATCCAACAGTTCCCTGAAGGTGTACCCACCACCGTGGCCTTCTATACTTTCCATTGTACTTTACCTCTCAGGGGTGCTATTCAAAAGCTTGTCCCGGTGCTATTTTTCAAGATGGAAGTGATTGCGGTGTATTAATGGAGTACTCTTGTAATCAAATCTTAACACTGTTCTTTTCCATTTTGGTCCACGGGCATTTTTGCAGGAGATTTCCATTGATCCTTTTGTTTGGATGCTTTTAGTTTTGCTTGACCATTGGTCCAGTTTACACTGCTTTCTCATGGCTGGTTTAATGGTCTCAACAACAGGGATGATAAAACGACAAAAGATATTTATTTAATTATTGCCACTGGGACAGTTGTGCTCTGTTTGAGAGTTTTACTCAATGCACAACCATTCTTGCAATGCTAGATACTTTAAGAAAAGCGCCTGGAAAATACACACAAGCAAATGTCCGCTTGTGATAGAAGAATGACAACTAATATGTTGGTGAAAATTCTTAGTCATCGTTGTTGTCACGGACTCTGGCTCATAGCCGGCAAAAAAGCTTATTTTGAAAACTTCCGGTTTTTCTTTAGTTCTGGTTTTCGCGGTCACGTTTCGGTCACTTTCTTCCGGTCCAGCTGTTATCATTTTGCAACCATGTCATGTATTTAAAGACCAGCTCATCACTTTATTCACGGCAAGATTGTCTGGTCATTATGCCTGTCTTCCAGCCATCTAGAGTCTTGCTTTGTCTGTGTTTTTCTTTTTATTTTGCCTTGTCTGGATTCTGACCATTTGCTCTAGCCTTGTTTTCCCATTTGTGCCTGTCCCTTATAGTATCTGATATCCGTGTACCGACTCCTTCCTGCCGGACCACATTTTAGGAAATAAAATAACCCTGTGTGCACGTCAGTCCTTCATCCAGTAGCCGTGACAGTAGTGGAATAGTTTGAAGGTTAAATCAAGTCTTCAAAATGTCTGGATTCATGTGGCTTCTTTGGTTTGTTTTTCGGTTCTGACCAACAGACAAGGCAAATGTGCATATTAAGAGATGCTACATTTAACAACTTTACGTTTAATATACAATACACTTAACAAACAATCATTGGGCATGAAGCCCCCTGACACAGGCTATAGCGCTTTAGCAATTACGCTGCAGTACAGCTCACCTCTGCAACCTCCAGGGGCTTTTTGTTTTCTCTTTATGATCTTAAAATAGTCAGGCCAAAAAGAGGGTAAAGAAAGCGTCTCTACTGCACCACATCTGAACTGAGCCACTCGCTAATGCAACAAGCTCTTATCGCTGATTGGACAAAACCACTTTGAGTCGGACTGGGTACATCAGGGCAACGACCTGGAGTGTGGCACACAATAGACGCTGTAGGAAAGCGTAAAGCAGGTCAAAGCGTATCCGTTCACTGTGCTTTCCTCTAAGGTTTTTATGGAGTTTTAATGGGGTTTTTCTATATTGTGTTTCTCACGTTCTCATTTCATTCACTAAATGTACACATTACAGCTAGAAATGCTACACAAGGGTCCTTATTGTCAATGTCTGCCTGTATTTCTTTGGTGCACAGATGTTTTTTTGTAAATTACAAATGAGAGATTAATAATCTAAAGTCACTGCAGCCTTATTCAGCCGGTGGTGGAAAAACACGTCACTGAGTTTTCCCTGTGGTCTTCATCATAAAGCCATCTGAGCGCTTGCGGTGGGGATGATCAACACCGCTGCGGCTGGTTTTAAAATAAGGGTTTCATAGAAAAGTTAAGTTTGAATGTGCTAATTCAGTTTGACGGGTTGTGAAATGAACACCAGCTCTGTGGTGATCTGCTGCTTTTTCGATCCACTGGCCTGATAGTATCAATAGTATCAATCAGAAACTAGGCTACCATTGATTTTCCGTGCAAAGAGCAGATCTGGGTTCAGAGGTCGTGCATTTGTTGAGCACACAGAGAGCCGGATTGATGCAAGTGATATTTAGATGTGTTTTTCTTGAGTTTTGTCTTATTCTGTCTCCCTCACTTTCTTTCTCCCAGTCTCTCTAAATCTAATTATTTCCTCCTGTTTCTCTTTCTCACTGTTTTATATTCCTTTCTTTCCATTTCTATCTCGTTGTTTAGCTTACTTTCTTGCTCACACTTTCTTTTTTTTTGTTTCTCTGTTTCTTTCCCTCAATTTTTCTCTCTGTCTTTCTCTCTCTCTCTCTCTCTCTCTCTCTCTCTCTCTCTCTCTCTCTCTCTCTCTCTCTCTCTCTCTCTCTCATTCTCCTTTCCTTTCTTCTCTCATGCTCACTTTTCTGTCTCTTTGTGCTTCTCTTTGTCTTTCATTGTTGCCTTTTGAGAATTTTTTAACATTTGTATAGCTAGTGTGCTTATATCAAAGACTGAGTTTGATTCCTAGGGAAATGCTTCGGATG
>CM051496.1:12978436-13035496 GCA_028031935.1 Paedocypris micromegethes
TTTTTGTTTTGTTGATAACATGTTTTGCTTTGTGACTTTACTGATGGTGTAATCCAGATATTTACCCGTCTTCAGGACGACGATTTAAGACTAGAACTGTGAAAGACACAAAAATTGCAAACACATTAGTCTTAATTACAAGTTTGATTGGAATAGCTCGATATATAGAGAAATGGATAAAATGGAATGTGGATAAAAGCAAAATTTAATTTTCCATTAAGCTTTATGCAGACCAAAGACAAAAGAAATCAATTTGCTGAAACGTTGGTTTAAGTACATGGACGAGCTCACGCTGCTTTCTGTCCATCACATCAGCATTAATAAGCCTCCATTGCGCGTCTCAAATGTTCTGTGATCTGGTGCGTCAGGGGCATTTGGCCGTTTAGTGAGGCTGGGATTGGCTGGTTTCACACTGACACTTTTTCGCTGTCGTTGGCGTGTTTCTGATGTCAGACAGGAAGACAGATCTCTGACTGCTGGACTGATCTCAGGCCTCATCTGTCACCCTGCATCTTGTTCGTAACGCCCCATCCCTGCCATTGCGCCGCTGCAGCTCTGATGAAAACCACCAAACGAGTAATGACTCTCCATTCAGACTCAGCACTCCGACTCAGCAAAATGTTAATGTATCGTCTCATTAAAGTGCTGCACTGCAAACACAAATGAGAAATGGAGCATCTTTGCAGCGTTTTGTGGGACTATGCTTGCCAGATAAAAACGTCTTGAGTATTTTACTCATTCTTGCTTGATCTCCTCTTCTTTAGCTCAGCTATGGCCTTTTCTGATTCATAATATAAAGCATGCCGTTACCTTTTGTGACCTTTTAACCTAGACCATTTGGTTGACAAGTCAAGGTTTTAAATGCGTGTGTGTATTTAACAATACTTTTATAAAGACGTGCTGGAAACACATACTCAAAAAAGGTCAGTTCCCTCTAAGATTAGAATGCAGGAATTTCAAAAGACATTGAACAGAGAAAATGTAAATAAATAAAAAATTTCAACATTGCAAATATTTCAGTTTATGATGTACTAAGCAGTTAATCTTTTTTTGGTTCAGCCCTCCATACTTTTTTCATGTGGCTCCAAGTAAAAATGAAATGCCCTCCCCTGATTTAAAGGCATTTCTTTTCAGAATCTACACGGACAAGATGATGTACAAAAATCTTACAGAACAGAATTTTGATTTCACAGTAGGGTGAGCATAGTTTTCGTTCTGTGCTATGAATTACAGATCAGGGTGTTTAATGGAGTTTAATTTCTAAATCAAAGGTCAGAGCTGTAATTTAGACCTCTTAATAGATGCTGGAGCAGTGTAATTGGATTATTACAGCAGGAGATAATGATGCTCATCTGCTCACGTGATTCTGAGCTCCACCTGACATTCTACAAACCAAACACGCAGTTTCTCTATACAGATGCTCATCTGACACGGCGCTCACTGCTCATTTGTGCTTCGTTGTGGGTTTGTTTTTTGTCTGAATCATCATGATCTAATGTTGTGCAAGTATTGAAGATCATCTATGCAAAGTCACGTTGCATTACATGTCCTGCAGATTGTCAATTATCCCAATAAATCGTCAGGAAATCAGCAGGAAAGTGACATGTATGATGGTTTTTAGTTGGGTCACCTTGGCTTTTTGGTGATTACCACTCTTTGATTCAACAAGCTGTCCACTAGATGCTGAACATTATTTTTAATAGTACATAAATATTTGGTTGGATAATCGAAATAATGGAATGATTCAGTGTCTGTATGTTAGAAGTTTTGTTGTGTGTGTCAGCATGAATGAGGTTTTCAGTGTGTGCGTGTGTGTGTATCGTGTTAGAGTGTTTCTTTGCTGTGTTTGTGTGTGTGTGCATGTGTGTTGAGTGTGTGTTGGAAGTTCTCTGTTTGTGTGTTGGAGTGAGCATTGATTTGAGGTTGCTTGTGATTTGATGGTATGTTCTGTGGTGTTGAAATATATGTCTATTGATGTTTAAATGTCAACACATCTGCTTTCAGACATTCCGCTAAGCCAGTGATTCTCAACCATTATGGGCCGCGAGCGCCATCTAGAGGGCCGCGAGAATATTTTTTTCCCGCGATCGCGGGCCGCGAAGTCCGCGGAACAACAATGAGCTCCCCACCACTAGATGGCACGCTCCAATAAGCAGCAGTCAGTAGCGGCAGACTTTTGACTGAAGGTGGAGGACATTCTTAAAACGAGCAAATGAAGATAAAAGTTACGACTTCAATTCGTTTATATTAATGGCAAAAATATCAAACGTTAGCTTAAACAGCTTGACATCTTCGTTTTTCGCTTGCAATTTTTACATTTTTTCAGAAAATTAAGGAAAAATCTGAAACGAAAGAAAATAAATCTTTCTACTAAAAAGTGAAGATAGCAAGTGAAGAAAATGTAAAAAGGAAACAAAAATAAAGCCAAAAAATCTTAACATTTGTCTTGTAATAGACAATAAATGTTGTTACTTTTATTAACTAACTAGCTTAGAATTAAGTGTGAACGATTACTTTGTCTTAATTTAGTGTAAATATCGTCAAAATTAGTCCTATTTTCTTGAAATAAGCATTTTTTTAAATAGAAATTATGTTTGACACAGAAATGTCTGAAACAAGAACTGTAAAGTGAAATTTTAATAACATGATGTTTCTCAATTTAAGAAGCTACTTTTATATTAAAGCCAATTAGAACAAGAACTGAAATGCAGAAACAAATCTACTCTGTAACAAAATTATTTGTCTTGTTTTAAGATGTTACCAAGTACATTGGCAGATGATTTTATTTGATTTAAGTTTTGTTTCCTCATTTAGTTTTTTTTTTTCCATGTAGATTTTTAGCATTTTGGTTTTGTCTGCCACTGTAGACACATTTTAATTATGTAACCTGATTTTTTTTTAAATGTATTTTTATTACTACTGAATTTAAATTTAATTTATATACATTTCATGTGTTTTTTTTTAAGTGTACATATATATTTTAGATTAGTAATAAGTAAGCAAGAGCAAGTATAAGTAATAAGAGCTACTCCCTTATTCAGTGTTGTATGTGCAGGATTACAGCTTTCCTGATGATCTTGGTGTATCATATTATTTATTTATCTAAATCTTTGTGTATTTCAATTCATATAGTTATTAAATTCAACAAATCATGATTTGGATTGGCTGAAATAATGTGTGTTTTAATGGGCCGTGGGACACTTTGATTTGGACAATTTGGGCCCCGTCGTCAAAAAGGTTGAGAAACCCTGCGCTAAGCAACCTACATTTTTGTATAAAGCAGTGTTTCCAGTAAACCGGCACATTCCTAAACGGCGCTTAATGGCGTCTTAGCGGGAGTGGTCTTTTATTTTGCGCTCCCGATGTTCACATGCATAAGATCTCGTGCCTTGTGCAGAGATGGAGGTTTTTATTGGGGTCATCAGAGGGCATCTGCTCTACTCCACATGTCCTCCGAGACTCTGGCAGTGATGTGATTCTTCTATTCTTAGAGATGAGCTCATGCCGTGTACGCTTGTGTGTGTGTCACCTCTGTAATGCTGGAAGCCCCCCTGCATCACCACCCACCAACACAACAACTGGTCACGCTCACAATTCAGACACGACACATCGGTCGCATCTCCAAACATACAACATCGCAATATTGGAAAATCATCTGTGTGTGTTCTGTTAGCGTGTTGATTTTTTGTTTGTGAGTCTCGTTGTGAGCATGTGGAAATGTTTCAGTTTTGTGTGTGTGTGTACGTAGGTATGTACGGCCTTGACACATACTCAAACTGATCTGAATTCTTTTGTTTTCATTTTAATTTGCATATCTCAAATTATTGCAGAAAACAAACCATCGCGATCTGTGTGTGTATTTCTGTGCACGTTAGCCTCCGTGTGCATTCTGAGTCTGTCAGAAATCTTGCAGACGCTGCAGAAATGGTGTGAGTGCAGACCGATCTCAAAACAGCTTTCGGTCGTTTCCTCAAACAATGCATCTGCTGAAGCCGTGTCATCACTGCAAAGAGAGTCTTTCATCACCACAGTGGCACTTATTTTAGGCTATGAATTGTAATGAATGGATCCTGAATGGCCCTGGCATCAGACGCTTACTGACACCACCTTCTTGCTCCTGCCCAAATTACTTTGTACTTTCCCCCACGTTGTTGCATTTGGTGTCTGGTGTTCAATTCTGAAGATACACAGTATAAAATAAAGCACCAATTATACAAACAAACAAACAAGCAGACAAACAATCAAGATCTAAGATCCATGAATTTTGACCAAATTAATACAATCTTTAATAGCAACTGAATTAAAAGTAGAATATAAAACTATATACATTTCAATTACATAAAAAACATGTAAATTACTATTTATTATTATTATTGATAATAGTAATAATAACAGCAACAACAACAACAATAATAATAATAATAATAATAATAATGATGATGATAAATCAAATAATAGCCATTGCATTTACAGTAAATACATTAAAATAAAATAAATACATTTGAAATTAAAAATTTCAATTAAATAATATTTTGTACAATTATTAAATATTGAAATACTAGTATATGATTAACATACTTATCTTGAGATGCCCAGCCTTTATTAATTGATGCTCAAACAAGATTATTGCAGTGGTCCACAGGGACCAGGTTGGTCTGACTCCCCTTCCATTCAATTGATCTTCTCTGATGGCCAAGGCTGATGCCGTATGGAGGATGTCAGAAGGTGACAGATGCATGTATCCTCTCACGTTTTCGCTGTATAATTATGCTGTTGTTGCCCGCCTATAGTGGATTAAAAGGCCCCTGGGGGCCCTCATGTCTTTCTGCCTTACCCCCCTTGTTCTCTTCCAGTACTCCTGCACTGCAGCCCATCAAGGCTAGAGGCCATTTATCACTGGCGTATAAAAAGGATGGTTGACCTTGTGAAACAGGTTTTTTTTGTATCAAAATTCCTTCAACATGTGGCATTAAATGGTCTATTTTCTGCATTGTAGCTTCTTGTTTAAAATGCTAAAATGTAAACATGTTAAACAATACATTTTAAACAATACATCAATATGCAACTTTTCTTTAAATAAAACTCTATTTACCCTTCTAATTATGTATTAATCTATAAATAAAAACAGTTTGATTAGTATGCCAATTATTATTTTGTCATAATTGTTAATTTATTTTGAAATTTATGATGCATTATTTTATTAATGAAGCTGCAGAAACTGTTAGTGAGTATAAACTGTTTTCCGGAAGGTTTTGTAGAAATCACTTATTCATAGGAGCTAAATTCTTTTTATGACTTTTGTTAACACGTTGCAAGTGATCTGTACTAATTCAGCCGGCGTATTTAATAGTACTGTGCAGGACTGCCTGCTTCTAGTGGAACGTTATAGTGATGGATCTTCTGGAAACTGGCAAATGGATTCTGCTCTTCACACCACGTTACCACAATCCTTTTCTCTCTCCCATTAACTAAAAGAGACACGCCATTTAAATAGTGATTTCTGGGTTTTCCATTGGTGGATTTGATAAAGATGGGTGTCACACCAGCTTTATTGCCTTGCTATCTTCTGTTGGAAAGTCCCTTAAAAATCCCATGCATTTATTCATCAAGAGATTTCCCAGATTCCCAGTTGGACGATGCCAGAACAGCCCTGGAAACACCCAAATGTTAAAAATCCTCATGCATATTTAATGCCTGCGCAGTGCAATCTATAAAATTAGTGCTTTCTAGCTCTGTGCATTTAAAAAAATAGCTAAATGACAATTTGTTGGTTTACAGTCCAGTTTTTAAGGCACAACTTAAATGCTTAATATTTGTGTTCAAAAAATGCATTACCATGGAGCAACTTTTCTCTCTGCTTGTCTATCTGATAAGCATTGATTGAACGATAGACTAAAATGAAAACCATGAATAAAAAAAAAATATTAGAAATTGTGTCTAACTTACGAAGGTGAGATTTACCTTCAGTTGATGGTCTATACACACCGATAAGCGCAAACTTCAGAGATCGTCTGTATCCGTACTTGATTCTGACTTCATCTGGAGTCTAAAAACAGCAACAATTGTCTTAGAAAGCCACACTTTTACTCCCAGTGGAACCCTGTAAATGGCTATTTCTAACATGGCCGCGTAATAACAAGCACTAGCATGACCGTTCTGCCTCACACTCACTAATTTCACACCTTCCTTCTCTCGTGCTTCTGAAACAGTCATATCAGTATTAAGCAGCTAATGGGAAATTGGCGAAATCAATCCCTGTGCTGTTGCTGGTGGAATTCTAATTGAAACGAGAGGCCTGGATGAAAGCCAGAGCTGCACTTTTCCTAGCAACAGGCTGCACGTCTGAACCGCTACAGTCATTTGTCTGGAATTATTAAGTCGGCTTGGTGCAATTGCCACGCGTGAAGGATGCGTGGATTGGCGTGAAGCTCGCACAAGTCCGTTCTGGTCTATAACGTAGATTGCCGCCAAGGAACCAGTCTTGAATTTCACAAAGGAGTTTGCAGATGGTCGACTTGTGCAATTAGTAGAAGATGGATCATCTCAAGGCAAATTGGCACAACCCTCATGTGTTACTGGAGTTGTGAAAAATCAATTGCGGTGAACTGCCCTGGTGCTTACAGCTGAAATTTGGCCTTAAACCCAACAACCGTTTGTGACTTTCAGGCGCTGTTTGTTTGCTTCGCCTATAAACGCTAAGTGCCTTTTTTGCTAATCTGAGTTTCTGCACAAACACCTCAGAGCTACTTGTCTTTTAATGAGCTCTGGATATTCTTTAGCGCAGAATGCCACACAAGAACAAGAAACCCAGAAGCCATTCAACAGTTCAGACTGAATCTGTGCAGTTGTAAAGTGTTTTCTGTCCTGGTGTTCTGCAGTCCAGATGTTTCTCTGAAGCTCTTCTGCTTTGTTTCTTGAATGCCTCAAGGAAACATTAGGGTTTTTAATTTGGATTTGTGGTGTAAGTTCATTCAGTGGAAATCATTCACATTGACCCGGACGCGGATGGGGATATATCTGTGTTGTGATCCACAAGATTTTGACCCTGCGACACAAGGGTGGCAAATCCAACTCCCTACTACTAGACCACTGTTCCAAATTTCCAGTAAGCTTATCATGCATAATGCACATGATATACTTAGTATTTTGTATCATTTTTAAATCATGAGTCTGAATGTTGTTCAGATTCATATTGATGTTGAAGTTTGAGAGTTTAAGAGTAGGTAAATAAATTTATTTTTAAGGATTGATGGATGGTTGAATGGTTTCATGAATGGATGGATAGATGGATGGATGGATGGATGTATGGATGGATGGATGGATCGATAGATAGACAGACATATTGATCTTTATTTTTTTAATTAGCGGTCAAGTTCCTCATCTTTTATCTGATCTGCTTCGACATGGAGAGAAACGGTCTCTTTGTTTCACGCAGTGTGTTGGAACATGTCTGGAGAGCTTTTAATCCAGGGTGGATCCATGTTTGGCGCTGAGGGGTGAGAGGGGGAAGCTGTCACAGGAAGTGTTTGATGCTCCGAGTTGTGAGCTGATTTGCATCTACTTGTGTGCTTTTAGGTTTTTATTCATTTTAATAAATTGCGTTTGTTTTTAGGCTTTATTTCATTGTTCATCTGCATGTCCACCTGTGCTTTCAGTAGAGCGCATTTCCCAAGAGAAATGCATCTGTGCGTTTGCATGTTGCCAGATGCATGTAAGTGTGTGCAGAACAGAGATTCTGACCTCTGGGGAACAGCCTGTTCATTATTCTTCCTAAAAGAAGCATTAAAATTTCATCACTGCAACGCAATCTCTGCTTCAGCACCGAGTCTGAAGTGTAGCTGGGATGCTGAAGGGGGTTGGGAATCGGGATGCTTGAGCATCTCTCTCTCTCTCTCTCTCTCTCTCTCTCTCTCTCTCTCTCTCTCTCTCTCTCTCTCTCTCTCGCTTTTCCCTTTCGTACTCCTTGATTGGTTGAAAATGGAGAAAGAGGCACACACCCTTGAATGGAGATGGAGGAGGTGGATGAGCTTCTTCAAAGTCTCCTGCACACACATGTGGAGCTTCAAATAGTGGTTTGTGAGGACAGGTTTTCACGTCACATTTTGGCACCATGAATCTTGTTGAAGTCCAACCTGCCTCCCCATGTGGGCCTTGTCCACCTCCTGCAGAGGGGGATGCTGTAAGCACACTGGGGGATGGGAAGGTAAGACAAGTGCTTGCCGTTTTTTTCATTTAAAGATACCTGTTGGGTTTTGCAGACGTGATATTTATCAAGGTTGAAATGGGACTTAAGGTTAAACTGAGCATGTGAATTAGATTTTTCTTGTGAAAAGTTTAGAGAATGTTGTCAACAAGTAGGAAAGTTTTAGTAAATGTTTATGTAAAAGAAAAGTGTATTATTTTCTGGGTTGTGTATTTTGTGAATACAATTTTGATGTTTAATGATGTTAATCTCTCATTTAATATTTGAAAAAATAATTGAAATAAAATATGTTTCTATTCTGATAATAACATGTTTTAAAAAAAGAAAAAAAGAAATTACAACAAAAATAACTAATGGCTTTCATGGCTCCATCTCACGTTCTTCTTAAAGACAACACATATGAGCATTTTGCATCTCAACGTACCTGTTGTGCATTTTGTCATCACTAGAGACCGATGCTCTGCATCCGCCACTCCCAGTGTGTATGTCACCTTGTTTCTGATTGCTTTTTTTCCTCCATCACCTTATGCCGGCACTAGGCGGCTTTCCTGATGGATATCTTTCGGGTCAATAATGGTTTGCAGTATGTTTGAGTGTGTGGGACATGTTCACTGTGTAATTCACCAGTTCAGAGACTGGATCAGGGCTGTTGCGTGATGGATCACTGTTGAGGATAGGGGTAGATAGATAGATAGAAGTGGAGAAAGAGTGTGTAGGAGGAAAGGGAGGGTCCGGGTGGGGGCACTATATCACTGTTGGGATAATGGAATTCTGCCGAGTTGACAGATCCACACTCACACAATATCACACCTGCAGACCCCGCTTCTCAAAACCAGAGCTTGGAACGCGATTGGAACGCCGATGACTCTTGGCCTTTTGGGTCAGTGGTTGTGTCATAGAATTCGAGGTTGAGGATGATGAAGAGTCGGTCGCAAACCTGATGGATGCCAGTTCTGCCCTGGAAGCAACCATCCTGCATCAACTGTTTAATCCGAATGAAAGCGTTTTTACATTTTCAGTCGCTAACCGCATCTACTACCACATCTATTCTATACAGCAAGTATATTTATACTTTTATTTGGTTATATATTTAACCAAACCGGTACAATTTTGCCAGTTTCATTAAAGACGAAAGCCTTGAAAAATGATATGGTTGCGCCCAACTATAATTTTTTTTCTTCACCACGCAAAGCTGAAAGCGTAAACCATCTAGAAAGATTTTTTTTCAAAACCGCACTTAATGGGTTTTTTTTTTATCCATGGAATATTCTTGGTCTACTCAGAGATTCATCACTGCGCTTTTGTTTTGGACTTTGATTGTTTTCTACGCTGCAATTTTCCTTCCTGTTTTATTTCCAGGAAGTGGCGGTTTAGGAGGCTGTAACCGCTTGACGGCAGAAACACAACAGGGACTGGGGCATTCTGCACGCATGACGTGTAATTCAGTCCGCCGTTTATCTGTCATTCTGACACGTCTTGCTACAGCAAAAAGCACCCGTGATTGGGAGCAAAGACAGGTGGTGGGGATGGGTGGGGGAATACGGATGTGCTTGTGCTTTTTGGTTATGGGCGGTTTGCTGCTTGGTCTACAGAATGTGTGTTTAAATGTGATTTAGGAACAAAAGTGTTGCTTCAAGAAGGAACAAAATTGCACATCAAACAAATGCATCACACATGTAAGGGACCTGAAGACCATTCTGCCAATTTTACCGTCAGACAGCTTCTCTCTCTCCCTCTCTCTTTCTCTATCTCTCTCTCTCTCTCTCTCTCTCTCTCTCTCTCTCTCTCTCTCTCTCTCTCTCTGTGTGTCTGAAGTAGTGATTTCATGCAGACAGCGAGCAGAAGAGATGCTCACGGTGAAGTGGATTTCAGAATGGAATCAACTCTGACCTCAAACATCTTTCTCCAAGCAGACTGGGTTCTGAATAATGATGTTGGTGACTGTGTTAATCGGATTTGGACCTACATCAGCTATACATTTTCTAGAGACTCTTCTTCTCTGCAGCACAGAGTGCATTTTAACAAGTAAGCATTAAATGTGTAATTCAGGCTGGTCCTGATGTTGCGAAGGGGTTTTTGGATTGAACTGCTTGCTGCTCTCGATCATTTCCAGTCATTTGCATTGTTCTGTAAATTCCATGTTTGCACCTAAATACAAAGTCTTTTCCCCATGTTCAATACATTTATATTCACAAAAAATTAAAACATATTTACCTGTGTGTGTGTGTGTGTGTGTGTGTGTGCATCTGATCTAATTTGAATTAATTCCTTCTAGCATTAAACCCTAATGGAAAATAATGTACGTAAATGGCAAATTATAGTTATATTGGACAATGAGGGCTTGTTAACCAGTTTAACATTAGATTGTTCATTATATTTATTAAATATTATGCTTACATTAGTTACATATTTTTTGTTCACATAACATTGATCATTGTATAATTTTATATGAATCTTTTCTTCCGTTGCCTGCGCTAGTCAGCAGTAATAGGATTTTACTCTAAGCCTCACATAATCTCTTCAGATTATTCTGTTCTCCAGATTAACAGCTCAGGTTCAGTGTTAGTGTAATCTCAGAATAATTGGCTTGAAAATCCACCGAAACGGAAGGGTGAATAAGCGTGGTTCACCTTGAATAATGAGGCGAAGACGTGTGTTTGTGCCTCTGAATCAGGTAAAGGACAAAGATTCCACGCTAAATTCTTGCTAAAAAGTGTGGAGAACCTATGTTGGCTTCTAGAAGTTCAAGAAGGTCCACTGTCAGAAATGATTATGGCATCTTTATTTGATCCTCATTTGATCCTCAAGTTAAAGAGATGCTTTGGTACCTTCATAACTTCCACCTGCCTGCCTCTCCTTCGGTTTCCATGACAACAGTGAAGCCAGGGTCGTGTGACGACAACAAAGCAAACACTGAACTGTCAAGGGAAAGATGTTTCTACACTATGCCAGATTTCAACAATTGTTAGTTGAGTGACAGCCACTCATCCACATGTTTCCTTGTCGGACCGCTGTTTATTTGTGGGTGTTGGTTTATATACGATGTCGACCATAAACCCAGCCCTGTTGAACGGCTTTGCAGGCACGTGGGGTAAAATGGAAAAGGCTTTATGGTTCACCTGAGCGCACCCTGCATCGTAAACAGATGTGTAAATTCCATGCTGATGGGAAACTTTGCAGTGGAAGAGCACAGACTTTTGACACTGCTGTCCAATTAAACACGATAAAGCATAAAGCATCGCATAGTGGTGGAAGCTGAACCTGCTATTTGAAAAATGTTTGACAGTCCTGCAGCAATTATTTATCTTGAATGCGGGATGTCCTTTTGATCCACAGGGTGAGTGAAATTGTATCTGTTGTGAGACGTAAATGTTTCTTCTGGAGGAAAACTCTATCCCTAAGTAACTCAGTGCAGTTTCTACGGCTTCACATTGAACACTGTATATCAAGGTCTTTGCATTACTCTGGAGATATACAGTACTGTTGGCAGATGTCAAAAGTCTGGTCAATATTCACCTTATGACAAACAACTGTACTCCCTCTTTCTTATCTCTTGTTCTCTCTTTTTTTCAGTATCAGATATAAAACGTGATTTCTTTTTTTTTTATTTGGTGTCTTAAGTCTTTTGTTCCAGTAGGTCAAAGAGCAGCCTTACATACTCACTTCTTCTGAAAAAGTTGTGCTGTTTAGGCTTTGGAACGGTCTTCATATAGAATAGTTTTGTATTAAATTGGTTTAAATGAACTAACATCTTTTGACAATGCTGGTTTCTAACTTTGCTCAAATTCCCAGCAAGGCCAGTCTTCCTTTCTTCTGGAAATTGTTTTGTACCTGCCCTGTTCCCAGAACTCTTTGTGTAGAACCATGTGAAAACACATTCCCTGATACAAACTGCTTTTATGCATACACAAGGAAGAAACATCATAGTATAGTAAAAAGTCTTTGATATGCAGATAATCTGCATCAAATGCCTCAAGAGATATTTTTCAGTTTTTTTTAAAAAACGTTTTTGTTTTGCTATTTTGCAAAACAAAACAAAAAAAAAAAACTAAAAATTGGAGATTATTTCCACAAGTACATATTTCCACAAAAACCAAGTATAATATGGTTTTGTATGGCAGTCAGCGTGATTTGTATGTAGATTTTTGCAGTGATGTCAAAGCTTGGGCATCAGTTATGGTTACTTTATTACATTTTTCTCTAATTTACATGTAGGTGACAAACCTAAGCCAACAATCCTAGGCTATGTGTGAGTCTGATAATCCATGGTCATCGGGTTTCCGCTGGTCGTGGTGCGGTTATCGCTGCTAGTGGGTCACGAGTGGATCTCTGATCTTCTGACCAAAACCACGTCACACATTTACTAAAACTGATTCACAGCCGAAGACAAAGTGGGAGATTGTGACATTAATTAAATTAATCTGCATTTTTGTCCATACTCTCATAAAATGTTTGTCGTTCACAGAGTGGAGGACAATGATGCAGTTCTGAACTGGACAACTAGAAGACGTTGACTGGATCTTACCCTCTGAGAAGGACAGACATCCGAATGGATCATTGGATTCTTTTTGGGTGATCATTCCTCAGAATTTCTATGATCAGTTCCTTTGGAAATGGCCACTTCAGCCTGAGAGAAGATGTGACCCATGTTGAGGAACAATCTGGCTCCTACAAGTTTGGCCTGTAGCTGCTTTCTCTTTCTTTTTTGGAGACATTATCTTATTTGGGATGGATGTACCACCAGAGACCAGCAAGCATGTAAAGAAGTCTACAAGCCAAAAACTGGAGGACCAGAAAAAGGTAAGACATCACATTGTTCCCTCAGTGTTTACACTTGTGTTCCACAAGATCCTCTATTTAAGTTTAGTTAAATAGATGCCATGTGTCTTAAACTATATAAAAGGGCATCATTTAGCTCTAAAGATTGGTTTAAATTGTTTCTCAGTTGAGCAGATTTCATTCTAATTGCATTTGGTCTTATTGCTACTCTGGATCAATTTGGGGTTTAAACTGTTTTACGTCCCACAACTCTCTACTTCTCTAGAATAGTGGTTCAAAGGCATCAATAAAAACACATTTGACTGTTTACAACGTAGGATGTTAGTTTGTCTCCGATTGAAACTTGGTGCATTGTGATATGCTCAACATCAAGACACTTTGAAGAAAAATGTAAACATAATAAAACATGAGTTGTTGTGAATTTGTGTAATTCAGCTACACTGATGCGAATGTCTCGCATTCAATATTCTGCACTACCAGGACCAGCAACTTAGTGGAGAAAGGCATATTGTCAATAAACCAAAAGTTCAAATGATACACTGAGGGAAAAATGCATTTATTAATTCATGTGAAACAATGTAACTAATATTCGAGAACCTAATGGCCGAGTTGAAACTCTTTTTTTGAAGTTAATTTCCAACATCGTTGTGGAAAGGCCTGAGGACTGTTCTATATTTTGCATCTAGGCCACTAGACTTCGGTGGCCAGGTGATAGTGGAGCCGTAATGTGCGATTCATTTTAAATGTTCCTGTGCCTGTGGACTTGACAGAAACGTATGTGTGCACTGCAGTTTGATCTGGATGAAGTTCTGCTGACCTTATTCTGGCTAATGAGGAACCCATGATGTACCATCTTCTTCCCGAGAGTGTCGACTAATGCCGAACAACTCATCATCCATCAGCTCTGACACGTTAGCATCATTAGCAGCTGATGAAATGAGAAGCCAGCCTGCATTGGCTTTTTTTTTGTTTTTCCATCTGTTTTTGGAACCAGCACTTTCTGTTTTTTTCCCCACCGTTTTAGTTCTATATATAAATATGTAAATAAATCATTAATTTATTTGAATGTGTGGATGCACTGGCTCAGGCAACTGCACGTGAAAATTTAGATTCTCATGGCTCAGGATGTGTAAACTAATTTTTAAACCTTTTTTCTAAAGTTACTTATTATAGTTTAGTACAGATGTTCCAGTTAGTTTATGGTTGGTTGCACTTCGTGCTACTAATATAGACCTGTGGGGTCTACAGTCCCAGTAAAGGTTTCATTAACTGTGCACCGCTAAATCGTAGGCTCCGCCACCAAGATGCGAATCAAAGCCGAATTCTGCTATAGCCTCTCTCATCCCAATTTGGAACGGTGATTTTATTTTTTTTTCTTTCTTTTTGGGGCCTTTCCGTCCCATTAGTTATTAACATTAAACTTTCTAGATGGTATTGAGAATAAAACAGCAAAATAAATATAACAAAGCAAAATAAATAAATGCTTCTATCACCAATTTTGTGGCATCCTCTCTCATCGGCATCCACTGCATTCAGACCCTTGTTGTCTTGCACAAAAGTGCTTAAACTTACGTCAATCGTCTAGTTTTAATAGGCAGAAAATCTCTTACCTCTGCGTGACATTGGCTATTTTTGTTAAATGATTAAGAGCTTTTCATGTGTGTTTGTGGAGTAACGCTGTCCTCTGCATCCAGCGTTCAACACAATCACACCTCTCACTAATGGAGAGAAGCGGGTCAGAGTCCAGTGCAAACACCCAGTGATTGTTTGAATTAGAAGGATGAAGAAGAGCCTCCATAGCTTTTAAACTCACCTCATTTGAGTCTGAGGCCAAGTGGACAGAGGCGTTTGCCCTGCAAGTGGCGGCAAATACTGCATGCTAATGTACAGGAAGTGCTGTTGAATATTCATGACTACAGTAAAGAGTGCTATTAGAACTCCACCGAAGGACTCATTTCCTGCTGAGAAATCCTCAAGATTGCAACTGTGCAGTGGAGTTTGATTACGAAAAAAAAGAAAGAAACTTGAACGTCAACATTTGTTCAGATTAAGAATTTGTTTAAATTCCTACATTACAGTTGGACTCATGATTATTCAACTATTGTCTATTTTTCTCTTTGATTTTTTTATTCTATTTTCTATATGCATTTAAATACTGTGATGCATTAGACATTTGGGGATGTAGGGGACGCTTGGAGAATTTACAATGAAAGAGTTTGTTTTCAGATGGATCATTGGTGGAATGTGTGCATCTTAAAATGAAAGGTTCATTCAATGACATGCAGATCGCTACATGCTCAAATCCTGACTACTACACTGAGTCGGTCCCAGCGGACTTGTCAAGTGTATAGAGGAGAGTGGCGATATTAATGCATGACATATGTCTCGTGAAACATTTAGGCTGCACATTTTAACGTTAGCGTCAGCATCAAAGAGACTGTTCTGAATGGCTCTACTTAAATCGCTACAAGGGAAAGCGTCTCCGGTGACCTGAGATAACGGCTTGTGGTAGCTTTTTTCTGCATCAGCACCTACTGGCTTCCCTGATGCTTCTTCATCCTGAGTGCACGAGTCATGGAGACGTGCTTATCGCATGCTTGTTCACACAGGCTGTGTGGCATTTTGAATATTCATGATGATTTTACAGTGATTTTTAATATTGAAATAAAAAAAAGTATGAATCATTTTTAAGCCCAGACAGCGAGGTGGAACAGTGAGAGGAAAATCAATGATGCATGCTTATTAGACTGTAAAGCTGGTAAATACCTGATGGCCTCTCAAACTCAGTTTCTTTTTGCTGTCGGGTAAACTAGTTGTTGTGAAGAAAATGTACTGGCCTGACTAAACCAAATCAGTTCTCAATCTCGACATATACATATTACTGCTTATATGTATCAAGGTGTATCGAAATTGTTCCATAGTAGTTAACATGCTATGCTGTAAATGCTAACTACAATTTCATCCTTTCAATTTAGTTACACTACAGTTAATTTAGGTGTCACTGAGCGAGACGTATCAGTAAAACTCAAAATTGTGCTAGCGATGGGATTCCTCCAGCTTCTCTGAGTCTGATTAACCAATTTGTAGCAATATTAGCCCAGACGTTTGACCTAGTGGCCCAGTTGTGTTCTGGCCTTTCTAAATGCAATCATAGTTTTAATATGCATCAGCATCTCTTATACAACGTTTGAATTACTTAGCTAAAGCATAACAGCTTAGCATATCCAATTCTGATCCTAGTCTACATTGTTCTACTTGATATGATTGCTCTTCCAAATTGGACCAATGGGACACCGAGTTCTTCCCTTATGGATGGTGCTTTCTTTTTCCATATGTCACACTGAGTAGCGCTACACAACTGTTTGACAAATTTGCTACATTTTAAATCTGAAGCACAAACCTTGATTGTTTGGTACGCACATGGAGGTTATAGCATCTTCATCTGCAATTATGAAGCACGGTTTGTGATAGTGCTGCTCGCTTTATTCGTCTCTAGCCGTTCATAGCACTAATTCTCCTGGTCCCTGTTGGGACGAGCCGGGCACAATGAGCGATTTATATTATATTATGCAGCGAGTCGGTGGGAGTACGAGTGTATGATATAGTTAATTGCTGGCATTTATCTTTGCTGGAGGAGAAGAGCTTTTCTACCATTGCTGATCTTATGGTTGCTCATTTCTGTTCATTTTACGAATCTAAATTCTCAAATGTCTCAAATGTCGCTGATTCTCAAACTCTGCTCTGCTTTGCATCATTGATCTTCCCCACATTTTTCACACTTTCTCAGTTAGTATTGTGGTTCACCTCGTGGCAAACACGATTTATGTCATGAAGTATGAGCTTGCTGTGGTTAGGTTCTCTAATCTTCTTATCACAGGATGTCATCTCTAAAGCTCTGAAGGCAAATGCAAACCGTTGGGTGCTAGTTTAATGAGAAGACCCCGTGATTAAACCTGGCCCGGGTCTAGTTACATTGAGCTGATGGGGGAATGCAACCAAGTTACATCGTGTTTCTTTGGAAAAAGGAAGAAGGGGGGCAAATCTGTCGCGGAACCACGGACTACATTACCCATGTTCCCCTGTTCCATGTTTGTGTGTAGTCACATGGTTCATCTGTTTTCGCTGTTTGTCATTTGTACCTCAATGGTATTGTTATTTAAGTCTTGTTTTCCCTGTCAGTCAATGTCGTCGCACCTGTGTTGTGTCTCTGAGTTCTGTGTCAGTTATTGTCCTCATTTCTGTCAGTAAAAACTTGTTTTATGTCACCACGGTCCTTGGCTCTGCGTTCTCTGCACCCACCCCCGAGAGGATTGTGACAAAATACAATAAATCAAGTCAAAAGTTATAGATTTTATGTTTTAATGGCTCATTGAAACACATGTTTGTGTCTTTCTATTGACTGTTGAAATTAAATGAGAATTATTCACACTTTCTGTTTTCCATCTGAAAGACATATATGTATGCCTTCAGAACGCTACACTAGAAGGGCGACTTAAGTCCACGTAATTGGTTGGATTATGTACAATTGAGTGAAGTTGGAGCTAAAGCTAAGAAGAAGATTGGGCTCCATTTGGCATCCTCGCATATATTTCTGTTTATGTGATTAGTAGAGGCTTTAATTCAAAGCAACTTACATTGCATTACTGTTGGGGGCTCAAACTCAAATTGTCTGGGGTCATTAACTGACAACCAATAAGAAGGCCGTTTTAGTATTCAAGTTCAAAAACAAAGTGCAAAATTACATTTAAATTGCATACTTAATCTATTGTTGCCATATTTATGTTTAATTGTAAAATGTAATGTTCTGGATTACATGAGTTCCTCTCTGTTCAAGTTGTTCCTTGCATACATTTCGATGTTAACAACCATAATAACCAATTCAATTGGCCAGACCTGTGTCCTATAGCCACCTGCATTGGTATAATATTGAGTGAACATTTGCTATCAAACAACTAAAATTGTTTTATTAAATGTTAAAATCAAATTTAGATTTCTGTTTAGAGTCGTTTAATATTACACTCAACTCGATAATGGTTCGTTATCTAATTTTAACACTCAGACTCTCTCTGCTTTTGAAATGTCTCTCTTCTCTGTGTGTTAAATAATAGATGAGCTGCTACAAAAGCAACCACATTGTATTCAATTCGATTGCGTGGATTGATGTGTTTCATAATCTATATAATCACTGTAATCCTCCAAACAAATACGTAGGAACAGCTCATATTTACCTGGAGAGTATTTCCTCCTGACGAATGGGAGCTGAAGCAGCGCCGGATTCCGACATCAGACTTTTACTGTATTACAGTTTGTGTGTAGATTTCCCATATCAGAATACATCATTTCCAAACATTGACGATGTGACGACACTACTCAATATTCCAAAAAAATATTTCTATTCATTTATTTTTAACTCTTTACTGCTACCTACCAGAAGGAAAGCTTAAAACATTTTCTTTCTGATTCAACATAAAAGTAACAAATAACAATATAAAGAAAATTAAAAAGAAAATGTTTTTTTATGTTATTTTAAACGAATCACCAGAGATACATTGTGCCTTAAAATATAGATGTACCACAATGTACCATGAACCACACCTAACAGACAAGCCTTCTCATAGAAATTCGAGTAGATATTTTACTGTTCTCCCCCCTAGACCTCCAGAACTTGTTTTTTATGAAAATGTGAACAAAATCATATTTTCCAAATTTGGAAAGTCCATGTAATATGACAATGAAAAAGTGTATCACCAGTGATACAAGAAGCAGTAAAGAAATATCTGTGAATAAAACCTTCACCTTTGTTACCTCAGTTTTATTGTGTTATTGTATTCATCAGTTTTATGTATTATTTATACATAAGTAAACCAATAAGTTTTGGCTGTTTTATTCTTGTCATAATTTCCGCCACAAATTTACATTTCTGCCCCAAAGCTCCACAAATCCTTGCCCTCGATGTTTTACCCACAATGCCATTTTATTTGGTTATTGGTAGCACAGCAGTGAGGAGATGAGATTGCTTTCTTCTTCAGCTCGAGTATCCTTCATTGATTGTGCCTGTGCTGAGATGGAGCCTGTTAGAGGTTGGTCTTAAATCACAGGAAAGCATATTCGCTTACAGTGGGATTGGGAATTTAAATGGATCACCGGAGCAATATATGTCCACCATAAACTTTCATAGGTGCCTTTCTCCAGCCATATTGACAGTAACATGCTGATTTCCTGAAATATGAGGATATCGGAAAGAAAAGGGCCATTTAAAGAGCTGAATCTAGGTGGGTGAAATGGAATCTCGTCGTTTTACTCGGTGGATGTGAGTGAAGGAGAGTTGTGATGCTAGGCTATGGGGGAATGTGCAACTAATAGAGATGTTTGTAACTGGATTCAATATAAATGGTAATTATTTTTGGTCTCAGACAGATGTACTCAGTGTTTCTGGAAATAAACTGCTTGTCACATCAGGTATAAAAGCTGACAACACTGAGAAAACCATAAGCCAGGTAGCACTTTGCTGAAGCTTTCCGGATTTCCAACCTAATGGGAAAAGTATAGGTACACAGTGAATCGCACGATGAATCAGGACCATTACGACCGGATTTTACTTTTCTATCCACACATTACATCAATACAATTAATGTAACGAAACTAATTATATCATAAATTAATTGTATTATAAATTAAACAAAATAAAACATGTTTATTGGTTGACGGTAAAATAGCATTTTATTGTACTTGGCCCTTATTTAACTTTAGAAGAAGTCAGTTGAATGGAAGCGGATGTTTTGTGCTGTGTGACAGATTTATTTCCCTCCCTGCATGTCAGTGTTGGTTACACGCATGGTGGGAATCACTTACTTACACTATAGATAATAACAGCTATTATAAAAGCATGCATATATATCAAGTTGATAAAAATCAGTTGAAGAATACCACCTTTGTTAAATCCCTCCCGAAGCCATTGACGCTCCTCCGCCTCCGTGTTGATCTCCGTCACACCTGGTTGTCTAGAAAGACGACTGCATGACTGACGTGTCGTCTTGTTTCTCATCTACATGCCTCAACATCCCATTCCTGAACCCATGGCTGTTGGCTTCCCGCATGTTCTTCCATTCCTTCCCAGTGTTGCAGTGTCAGTGTTTAAATATAATTATATTTCTTCCTCTGAATGCCCCTTAAACAAGTTTTTAGATTAGTTGTATTTACAGTATAATTGGAAATACACTTGGAAAAACTCAACTGCACAGGATTGTTTGGCTTACTTTTATATTTTTTTCCGAGCATCTTGGTTTGCTCTGCTTCTTTGCTGTTGATTTTCATAGTTGAGCCCTAGAATCCCCGTGTTTTTTTGCTCATTTGAAAGTGTAATGCATGTAAATTAGATCTACCATCTGTTGCAGATGCAGACGCTTTACATGGCCACTGGGGACTGTTTACATGGATGGTGTGGAAGACAATGGTCACAGGCTGATTTCATGTGTGTAGATGTTCCAAAGTTTGTGGTTAAGACGGACCTAGTGAGCACCAGTCCACCTCAGCATCTTCAGATACTCACACATCAGCGATTAGAATTTACTGAGATCTGCACTACAGTGCTGTTGATTTAAGGCGCAGAATCAGGATTTTTTACTCTGCTCGTAACACTACTACATTGTCATGGCGTCAGCATCAGTTCTGCAGGATGGCATCATGACCCTAACAGATGATTTAGTTACAGGCCGTCCTTCCTGGTCATGAATGTCACCAGAGCTGTTCATCTTATCCACATCACTTTTGCGGTCTTTCCCACGCATCTTCTTTCCTGATGGATTGCTGAAAGGTGATTATTGCATTTATTATAGGTCTAACCAATTAAAATTTAAATAAAAAATGACCAAACGTTCGCAGGTTTGAATTGACATGCACCATAACCTGAACAGGATCTGCTCTCTGGGGACCACGGCTTTAGGCCTCCCACTGCTCCAGGCTTGTGTGTCAGTTCACGTTTTGAATTTACTGTTTTTGAAAGCATTAACGAGTATTTAATACTAATCTTACTATACATGCCAGTGATCTATAGCTTTTAATAAATCTGGTCTTGGTGATGCTATTAACTTTAAGCATGATTTAAGCACTGACACGACAAACTAAGTGTTGGTAAGTCGACCTTTCGTGGGATGTTTGTGTGGGCAGGTTTTTAGTGATTTCATATGGGTTTCTGAAGTCATGGCGGTCTCTGCATACTTATTATGCATTTCTGTTCTTCAGAAATCTGTCTGAGGGTAGTCTGAATTACATCTCTAGGCGAAAATAGTTTCATAACGTGAATTGTTATCAGTTAGTGTTTAAGATGCTTGTGTGAGGGGATACTCTAACTCATCGCCATGTTGCTTTGAAAGAGTTACGGCAGTAAATGTCTTTACATTGTAATTTACACATGTTTTGGAGTCTTGTTCATTAGCCTGAAGTCATGGAGTATCATCACTACGGTTTCTGTAGGTGGGCGATGAATTATGTTACTTAGTTTAGCTTGATTTCACTTCCTCGTATTGATTTATTAATTTTTATTGTATATTTTATTGTAATATGCTAACCTCAATTTGCATTAAGACTTTACAACCTTTTCTTTTGAAACAGAAAGATTGTCTGGGTTAATGTGACCAGATTACATGTCTGAACCAATTTCTCTATCAACAGTACAGTTAGACGCACATACCAGCATATTTAATGGCAACCAAGTTCCCCTTATCGTTTTTATTTTTCCAAACTCTGATCATGAGATCGGCATCTTTCTGCAGCGATGCATTATACCATGAGCGATCTCTCACTTTCACCATTCCTAAACCTGGATTTGTCAACAACCGCTTGGAAAGAAGAATGCTGATAACTTATCAGCTCTTTTCAGTGTTTACTTTTGGTGTTTAATAAAATGAATATGGAATATATCATGCATCATACAGCATATACCGAGTCACTGTTGGATGCACATAGGCTGATAAGCAAGAGTTTTGTTGGGGTTCATTACCGCGCTTAATCTCTTTTTGACATTTGCATGCACCACATGCGAAAGGTCAGAGAGGTGGTTTAAATTTATTTATGCTGTGATCTACCATTGCATTGCTTGTATTAGTTATAGATTGTTAAATTCTACAGAAAGTCCAACTGATGATGTTCACTCTAATGTATTTTATTTTTGGATTAAAAAAATGCTACAAATGCCTTAACATACTGTATGATCCATCTATAATTGACATGTAAATAGTGCAGAATGTGCTAATCATTTATGATTTTGCGACAGATCTTATGGTCACATGACCACTGCAGGATTATGACGATTACAAACTGACTGTTGTCACAGTGCGACATAAAATCCATGTTTACCAAAGTGCCAGACGACTGTCACTTGATCACATTTACCTCAAAAAGATATTGATTGTCTGAACATCTTTGTATAGAGTTCCAGTCTTTAGTCCTCCATTCCTGATCGATCACAGACACAGTGAAACTCACTAACACGTCTTTCAGTGTTTGTTGCCCTATTGTTGATAGAGTTGGGGGAGGTGGATCCGTTTAAAGAGGAAATAGATTCAAGGAGTTTCAGAAAGGGAACCATGAGAGATTGTAAGTCAGCAAGACAATCACTCGAGGAATAACTCACTTATTTGTGTTTGCTCCATTTTCTCACTTCTCATCTCACAACTCCAGCTGTCATTGGCCTCATTATGTGACTCACGTGCATCTTGACAGACGTTCCTGATGGAGTGGATGCGACTAGAGCATGAAGCACAGTTTTCTTTAGTCACAGTTACACACACACTTTCCTCAATCAAGTTGCGTGTTTTTCATCATTGCTAATGAGACATGCATGAGGACTTGTTTTTCAGTTATTACCACTTTCTGGTGCAAGCAAACCATTGACCTTTTGTGTTGCAAACATTAGCTCTCCAGCCTCAGCCTTCCTTGATTTCCTAGATTTTTTTTTTCTCATTATAGAATCAGTGCGGATTTATGAAATAATTATTCAGTTTTAATGGTTTTAGGAAGCACTAAGGTTCTTCTGGTCGGCTGAGACCATTATCTGGACAGGCATTATTCCGAATGAGAGGGTCAGAAAGGTATGAGGAAAGTTCATGAGTGTTGTAAAGGACTTCTTCAGTCTGGGTCATGAGCTGAGATGTTTCTCCATGGCTGCTGTTGAGTCTGATACTGTCGTCCATCCCAACCAGATGCAGATTATTGTGTTACATTTAAATGATAGCTTATGTCCATTCAAATCAGGACATGTTCATCTTTCTGAAGAGGGAGAAATTCGTGTCAGTGGAGCTTGTTATAAGAAAATAATTTTGCTTTGCTAAGAAGTTCTGAATGTCAATCATGAAATCTAATTTGCTGCAAGTTCGATTTATGATCTATTGATTCATGTTTGTCCCTGTCAAGTTCCCAGTCGCTGTAGCAACGTCTTTTTTGTCTTTGGAGCAACATCAAAAATTATTGACGACGGTAAACCTGTTTGGTGTGTGGTTGAGAGGGAGAGCGAAAGTTGTTTTTCTCTTTCTTTCACCAACTATTTTTTTTCCTTCTCTCTCTCTCTCTGTTTTCTACTTTTTTCTTTTTCTTTGTCTGTTCCCTTACTTTGTATCTATTCTCACTCCTCTCTCCACTCACCCCTTATCTCTCTCTTTTTCTCTCACCTGACAATAATTGAATCAATTATTTGAACTTCGCACCTTCGCTTGTTGCTGTGATTTCTTGTTGTTTAGTTTGAGCATCTCCTGCCAGAGATTGTAGCATCTCAGCTCCGACCCGTTGTGTGAAAGTCGTTACATAACACAGAGACGTGAGGACACGCTGAATGTAGGCCAGCGCAATTGTTTCTCAAATCCAGAGTTTGCTTTATTTCGGGCCTTCAAATGTCACTTCAACTTTAAAATAAACCGTCTGGCAAGTCACAAAGCGAATCAAAGTCCTAAGGGGTTGAAAGTGTCAAAGTGGTTAAACCATGACAAATGTTTTCTTTTAGTTTTTCCAGGATCTGAAGTGAGCTTTGTGTGGTGTCTTCTGAGTTTTAATTCATCTAATTTTCATTGTCGTGTCTCTTACCGGAGAGCGTTGATTTCCGAACAAAGACACACAATGAATGTATTATTAATCACTTTTCTTTCTCTGAGGAAAGTAATAATGATGTCAATTGTCTTATTTCCTCATCTCCCTTTCCCCCGGCAATCAATTTACATCGCAACTAATGGTAGATTAAGCATTTGAGTGTCTCATCGTCCTCTGTACCGCCAGAGGGATGAGAAAAATCCAGCAAGCGCTTTATCATCTTCCTCATCTGTTGTCACCTCGTACTGGCTTGTCATGGTGGGTTTGTACTTGGGAGGTCGAAGAATGGAGGTTTTTGGTATTTAACTCCTCGAGAAGCTCAATGCGAGGGCATGTCAGATGCTTTTGCTTAACGTACGTTGTAGACCAGGTCTGCTGACACTGAAAACACTGAAAAGTTTAGGAGTTTGGAGAATTTTGACGCTCAAATACAATGATGTATGGCTAAATCAAAGTCAAGGGGAGCTTGTGCATTGTCTTGTGTGCTTCCGATATTTGTCAACTTTTGTATTTTCAGTATCTCACATGTTAGTGCTTCAATTTGCAAAGCTTTTAAAAAAACATTTTTAAGAGTAAAACACAAACCGCTTAGCTAGCTTTTCTGTAGCACTGAATCACAATCAAAAGCTGTCTGGCTGTTTCCCCGGGTGTTGCGGATTGCCCTGTCCATCTGGTGGAAATGTAATTAATTCATACACGGACACCCTCGTGTCCTCAGGTGCTTTTCTCAACTCGCTGCCAGTTATGAAACAGGAAAAGGCTGCCGACGCTTTAGAAATGCAGACCATGTTTTCGTGGCATCATTGTAGGAACCTGGGGAAATGAGTTAATGTGATTTCGTAAACACAGACTGACATTAGATATGCAGATTAAAATACCCTGTAACACAATAAACAATCATATGAGTTTAGATTTGAATGAGCCGGTGATTTAGCAGCAGTCTTGCCACCGTTCAGAAGCATTGCATGCCATATAATGACCAGGACATTTTAAAATAAGCCATCATTGCTTATTCATAGCCATCATTGTTGTCATTGCCGACATCATCAAGCTTGCAAGTTAATATCTTCAAGGCTGAGAAGAACAGAATAAGGAAAAATGAAATAATTATATTTGAAGCAGCTCCTTGAAATTTAGAATTAGATGTAATTCAGAAAAGTTGATTTCAATGATTAACCAAATTCCAATTAAGATGATAATCTTGACAAATAGTGATAATCCTAAACCAGATATTGCTCTTAGATTCATTCCAGAAACTTAACTCACAATTGAACCAAGTTAATTTATGTTTCTGTGAATGAGTGTAGAATAGCTTTCAAGGCTTATTTCCATGTCTGCTTGCTGTAATCTACACACTGAAGTTTAAAGAAAAAGCCGGTCCGTAGCCCTCCTGCTGGGGAAAGAAATGAGGTTCAACCGCGTTCGTCTCAGTCACATACCACCGTCTCGCCTTTACACCGAGGCAAAAAAATACACGTGACATTCTACCAGTTCACAATCAGTCAATCCAATTATCATCTTCTCTGGATTTCACTGCAGGAAGTGACTGACGCCCTCTTCCCTCTCGGGAGGCGTTATTTCATGATTCATTGTAACAGACTTTTTAAATTCGGCCGTGTGCCACTTGTTGCATCAGAAGGACGTTGGCATTATTTTAATTTATTCTACTTTGGCAAGCAGTGGGATATCTGGCTCTGGTATCAGAGTTACTCCACTTGATGCCAGACATAAGCAGGTCTGATTGAAGCACCCTTACCATTTTTCACCTCTTATTTTTCATGAACAAATTTAGCATTAACAAAGCAGATTGATTTTTGACTTTATTTGGCCAGTTTCTTTTGAAAAAGCATCAGACAGAATCAAAGTGATGGATTTTGTCTTCAAGGGTTCCATTATTTTCGTACATATTTGGCTTCATGAAAGCTCTCAACACTTATAGACACCGTAACCACAGTGGTTTCCTCCTTTTCCAGTGTAGTCACAGTAAAGCCAAGCACTTCTATTTCTTTGTCTTATTTCCTTGTTTTAGCTTTCGGGGGATTTTCACTTGTCTCATTACCTTAAGTATAAATTCACAGTTGTGTCTTTCGATGCGTCTCTTGAGGGTCTGCTCATTTTCTTTGCTCTTTTGGTCTTTCTTTTCTTTGTTTTGGTATGCATTTGGAATTTCAAAAAGTTCAGCGGAAACCATGGCTCATTCCAGAAGAGTTCAATGAAATTGAAACTACCAAATGTTTGATCCCAGCTTCCCACTATAAGAAAGTCCAAGGGGCCTGGTAGACGTGTTGATCCATGCATGGTAATTGAGATGCTCAAGACTCAGGAGAAAGACCTGATGTGTCTGGAGTTTATTAATAATGTAAGTGATATCGTCTTTCATTGATGTTTGGTAGACTGTCAGATTTATGACCTTGTCGTTATAAAGTAGGTGACTAGTTCTTCCGTTGTCATGATGCAGTCGTGCTGGAACAGGGATAAATGAGGACGGTTTTTTTGCTCTATCAACTCTTCAGGCTGCTGAATGCTGCTGGTCTGATCAAAGGTTCCTAGAATTTATGAATGTGAATCCTTCTCTCTTGGGCCAATTTG
Source organism: Paedocypris micromegethes (assembly GCA_028031935.1). NCBI lineage: Eukaryota > Metazoa > Chordata > Actinopteri > Cypriniformes > Paedocypris > Paedocypris micromegethes. Next base: position 13,005,084 of record CM051496.1, read on the forward strand.
TCAGACGTCAGAGCAAAAACAAAGTTCAGTGAAGCTTTCTCGGCACAGGGGATGTGTGGTTGCTCAAGTTTTGGAGACTGTCCCAATTCTGTTAAACAGTAGATGCGCTTGCTGACAAATTGCATTCTTGGTATTTCTTTATTCACATTTAATTTTCTATTTTGGTAGAAGTGTTACAAGAATTGTTGGGCTGTAGGCATTTCTCAACACAGCCAAATGTTTTAAATTTGATTTAATGGTTTTCTGAACCAACCTGGAGTATCTTAAAGAAACATCCTCCTTTGGAAAGGGTAATCTATGCATTTTGTGTTCATTAACTTCATCAGACATGTTCCAGCAGCACTTTTTTTATTCTTGTGGCATTTACTGACTGAGCAAATGATCAATGTTTGATAATGCCGGTTGATGCTGGTTCGCCCCAAGGGTGTCTTGAAAAATCCATCCATTAGCTTCCTCATTTATCTCGATAACCGTTTCTGCTGGGCCACAGGACTCTGAAGAGTTCAGGATAGTGCTCTGTTGCTTGAAAATAATCTGCATTGCTAAACCACCCCAGAATTTCACTAGCGATTGATTCCTTGATTAAAAAATTTAAAAAGTCTGGTTGTGTTTTTGTTCTCATTTCTGGTAGTCAGCTTATCTGAGTTTCATCTGAGTCTCATCTGATCCTACTCTCATAAGTGCTGAGGTGACCTGAAAGTGACCAAAATCAATGTCCATAAATCTGTTCTGGTGCAGCATCCTCCGGTTCATCTGGTGTGATATCAATGTCCATAAATCCGTCCTGGTAGATCTTCCACTGGATCATCTGGTGTCTCTTTTAGGCCTGATTAAGGCTTTTTTTAATAGAAAATTGTGACCGCTTTATTACACTTCTGATGGCTTTAAGTCTTGGTTTAATAGGCTGGTGGGTGAATGAAGGTTTTTGAATGACTATTAATGAGCTAAGAAAAGGTTCACCCATGCTATCACTAATAGCATTGTTATATTCATTAGATATAGTGATGCTATCAGAGCTAAATGTGCTTAGCTAATACACATTGGCTTTACGCCATAATTAGCTTGTCACTTAAAAAGGAAATCTATAATAAACACTTGTTTGTTGACAAGCCAAGGATTTCAGAATTAAAGCGGTGTGTGTGTGTGTATGTGTGTGTGTGCGTGCGTGTGTTTGTGTGTGTGTGTGTTTGGGGGTGGGGGGGGTGTGTTCTTCTTGTGTGTTTGATCTGAAATGAGCAGCTCATCTGTGCCAGGAATTTGACCACAGTGATTTAAAAATGTCAGTTTCTGTAGTTTTATTACCTTATAGGCCCATTTCACTTTATTTATGGCCTTTTTGCCCTTTATTAGATTAGACAATGTGGGGAGAAATAAATTCACCATGGATAGTAGCGGAAATTGGATCATGAAAAGACGTACTGCCAATCTATGCACTACATGGATGTTTTGTTTTTTTTTTTCACTTTTCCACAAAGTCATTGCAAAAGCAAAGCAGGCACGCACACTTAAAATAGAGGCCTGTTTCTTAACATGACCATGTCTGACAAAAGTGTGTGTTTTATTACTTGTGTGACCCGTCAGTCGTGATGTGTTACTTTAATACCTGCACTGCTTCCATGTTTCTATACATCTTTCTCCACTCTGTCATTAAATCATAATGATGCAAACACTAAATGCTGCACAAATCACCCTGGGTAATGCAAAGGATTAGCTCGGTAATTGACAGGATTAGACTGAATAGGCTGAATGTAGTCTTTTCTGTTGTTTTCTGCTTGTTATCTGTATTAAAAGTGAACAGTTGTTTTGACAGTATTGCTACTTGGGACAACCGTCGCATCCGATGCTGAGAAAGCTTTCAAACAAGGAGACAGTTCATTTTGTGTTGCCTTGTCATTGCATCCATCTTCCTAACACCTCTGGAGGAAAGGAAATTTGCATTAGATTTATATTATATTTCATAAAACACACACACAGACTTGCGATTCTTATAAATCAGTGCATATCCTTTTTCCGTTCACAGATTTAACATAAATCAAGACTGGATTCTAGACAGGACAGTGGACTGACAGTGAGCGTCAGTTTAATCGTCATGTCAGCATGAGGCTTTTACAACACTTGATGTGCATTTAGGGTGTGAGCTAATTCTCTGATCCAATTATTTTAGTTTTGCCAAGCACATGGAAGTTTGAAAGTTGCGCCTTGATTAAGAACGCTTCTGTTTTTGGTTTTTGTTCTTGATATAAATATGACTTTAATATCAAAATTCAAAACTAATTTGGCATGGTGATATGACACATTAGTTGACTCCTATCAATGTGGAGGAAAATCTGCTTTACTCTGAGTTGAATTCTGATGACCAAGTTCCAAACCCGGCGTCTAAGGGTGCACATGGGCCACCCTGCGAATAAAGCCTGTTTCCACTGCTTGGTTTACTTTACTTCTTTACAGTCATTTGACAGACACGATAATCTCAGGTTCTGACATCTAGACTTGGACTTGACCCAAAGCTTATGACAACAAATGTTGGAGATTCAACATTTGGAGATTTTTCTGATGATATTAAATTGTAAAACCGACTTCAGCTTATTTGAGAAAATCCTTTAAACATTTTTTCTTTGTAATGGGACTTTTTTTTGTTGAGCCACGACCGCTGTTAATGACTCCACTTTTTGCTTTGGACATTTGGGGATTCGGGCAATAAATAAGCCGACGTGGTGGTTAATAAAACAATATGAAAATATTGTCTTTTCCCTAATAGCCATGTAGAAAAGAGGGAAGGATAAATCAACATTGGGTCATATACAGCCCTTTCTTTTTTCAGTTGGTTATTCTGGAACCTGTGGAGGCTTGTCTCTCCTCTGAAGTGTAAAATGAGCTTGTCCTCCTCCCGCACAATGTTGCTCTCTCTTATTCTTATTCTACCCGACCTTCATTCTCATGTTTCCAAAACTAAGATTTAACACTGTTCCCAACTGAGTTCCAGACTTGACTCCAATCATGCTGACCCTGCATCGGCGTTCTGCTAAAACACTGCCTTGAGATGTATGAAACCGTTGTGCTTGGCTTCTGTTCAAGTAGGATGTGTTTCAAACAGTGATGTGCTGGTAAAGTGGTTTGACTGTAACGGTTCTTTGAAATTAATAAGGAGAGAGCTGTGAGAACTCTTAATGCTTACTTGATTTGTGCACAGTCTGTGTTTGAAACACTGCTCACAAAAAGATAGAGCTCAGAGTGGGAAAATTGGGACGAAAACCAATCTATATAGCAGATGGACAAATATGTCACGTTTTGACCTCATGTAAATCCACACAAACATCAGAAGGACTTGTGCACAAAGTCCCAATCTTGTTTTAAGTCCTCTTGCATTTTGCTGGATAGCAAATCGCACACACACACACACACACACACACACACGCACGCACGCACGCACACACACACACACACACACACACATATATGAGCTACCAATGTCCATGATTATAGTCATACTTTCTGGTGATGCATTTCACCACCTGTTTGTAATATGTTCCGGTAAAATTAGTTTCATTCGAGTTCAACCAATTCTAGAGCAAGCTGCTATAATCCAAGCTGGCAAAAGAATTGTGTGTCGTTTGAAGCGGAGACCCTCAATGTGAGCTTCTGACCTACAGTGACAATCTAATGAATGGAGAAGCAGACTCTAAGTTTTGTGCTAAATGAGAAATCAATGCCAGATTTAATCACGTCAGTTTTCGGCTCTCTATCGGCTCCTCTTTCCGGATAGATTGATGCCATAAATCCCAGATTGCAGCCGCTGAAGTGTGAGGCACCACGCCGGGCTGCGGTCTGTCGCTTCCAACCATGTACCCGCTCTACAGACGTGGGAGAACCAGGTTCCAGAACCTGAACGGGATATACGTATACACATCCACTCCAAATGCAAACATGTGTTGGGAATATTTCAAACCATCATTAAAACCATGTTCTACTTTAGTGGCTAGCTGGCCATTTAAAACCTCAGAAAAACTTGATAATGGGGGATGAAGTGGTGGAGGCACTGCCATGTGCTTCTGGATGTCTGTGGGATGCCCATCAATCTCTAGCCAAACCAGTACAGGCCTTTCCGCACCCCCGCTCCCAAATAATGACCAGTTCTTCAAACCAGAGCAAATCTCCCATCATTACTTGAGGTTTCTCACAGAAGCAAAGTGGATTTTGGAGAAAGAAGGCGTTTTATTTTCCTTCAACACTCATCAAATTACAGCTTCTCGCAGCATCAAGCTCTCAGTTCAGTGTTGTACTATCATATAATACTGACAGCTTAAGTGCAGGGTGCCTTTTAAACTGACATGACGGAAGCTTGACCAAACGTGAGGAGTTACAAGCGCAAGTGATATAAATATGAAATCTTTGGGTTCGATAAAATTTTCATTTAGCCGGGGATGATTAGTAGTGTCTCTGTGTGCTCCCTTGGTCACTAATATATTCCATGAAGTGGTGACTTTGATAACTACCTATTTATTTATCGGACAGCCTTAAATTTTGGACATCCACCCTCAAAACAGCAAGCACTTGAAACATGAAGCCATTTTTTTATAGCCACTAATAGTGTGAGGGGTCCGGGATTGCCACTTCATTACTTTGCATCATCTCTCTTCTCTCAAGCTCTTCAATACACCTGCAGTGAAGAATGTAAAGCTTTTTTTTTTATATTCATTAATTAGACATCCATTACACAACATTTATACATAACATTCGAGTCACTGGAAAGCCCAAAAAGAAACTTTTTATTGTCTCCATCGTTGTAATCTCTTCTTGTTTTAATATAAATTAAGAGACTCCTTTTATATATTTGATATTATGAGTACAAGAACTAGAAGAATCTAACTTTTAGGGTAAAGGAACTGTTTTGTTATTGGATGCCTTTTCAATAACTTTGACTAAGTTTAAATGATGAATTGCTGTGCATAATGTTGACAGTGCAGTATTTGTCTTGCTCTGTTTTTGGTCTCTGTAGGAATAGCTGGAAATACCTTTACTATAGAGAAATCAGTCACTGAGGGCAAGACCTGTTGATTTTGAGAAACAAATATTGACCTTTTTTGAGAACAGAAGCCTGTTAAAATAGATACGGTCTACAATATTTGGGCTTTAAAGCAAAGACAAGCAAAAGATTAAAATTGACTGAAGGATGTATATTGACTGGACAAAATAATGTAATGTTTACATCTCGACACATTGTATTTAAAATGTTGACCTTTGCCCTTCCACTGCGAGGAGAGAATAGAATTAGAGAAGAGGGAGAAGCCGTGCTCCCACCTCTGATCTATAATTCAAGGTATGCGTGAACGTCTTCTAAAGGTCAGTCTGTTTTTGACCTTCACTCAGCTCCTCCACCCATTAACACTCTTATTAGTGACAAGATCGACCCGGAGAGTGTGATTATGATCGACTTTTGCTTTTGAAATGCTTTTTTAATATTTGGCAATCCATTCAACCTACTGCAAGGATAGCATACATATTTTCTTTTATTTTATTTTCATTTTCAGTCCTTTCAACATTCTGCATTTCATTCTAATTGTATTTTCTATTAGCCAATGCAGAATGTGGTCTATATGCCCTAGAACATCCTGAAAAGTTACTGTCCTCTCTGCTCGTGCCTGCCAGGATAGAGATTGATTTGGCTCTCTAAAATAAGCGGGTCAGTCGATGGAGGGAGTAAATAACTGCTGACTCTGAGGCCATTAGAGCCTGTCAGACTATCTGTCTGCTCCATGGTTCTGTCTGTCTCTGTGAACGGCAATGATGTTTGAAAAGCCTGGCAATTTGAGAGGGAGAAGCATTCGGTATTCGATTGGGATAGCTCCCATCAAAAAACCTATTTCTTTTGTGCCAGCATCTCAGCATTAAAGATACTCTGAAGGACCCTGGAAGATGCACTGCTTCATATATTGTGCAGACTCCACACTGCCCTCTGTTGGCCACATGGGGCATGGCAGGTTCCTGGAGTTCACGTGGTGCATACTGGCCCCTCTACATTGACGGGTTCATGACCAGTGTTTCGTCTGCGTAAATTTCCATAACAAGAACTCATGAAAACATGCATAAAGTGTTGCTCCCCTTTGTCTGCGGAAGTGAGTAAAATCCAGGAGCTCTTTGAATTGAGTAATGAGTGCAGTGAAGCCGAGCCGCTGGAAGGTCGGATCACTGGTCTGATTATGTGAAGGTCAATTGAGCGCGATATTGGGAAGTTCAGGCTGTAGTTCTGAAGACCCGCGGCACCATAACCAAACATCTCTTTGGAGTATAAAAGGTCAGGAAGTTTGTAGGCCAGGTGCTTCTGATAAGACCCTCTACTTTATGAGGATACGCTTACAGGAACCGACTGTCAGTTTATAGCCAAGTCTTTCTCTGTGTGGTAGTTCCACGGTCTTCAATTACCTACTCCTGTGTTTACCACAGCATGCATAGGGAATATACGTATATTGTTTGCTAGAGAGTTGCAGAAAATAATTGGAACTACTTCATCTTGACATCAAAAGAATAAATATTTTAAAATTCTTACTGATGCAATTGAAGTTCTAAGCTGTTTTACTAAGCTTAGCTTTGCACTGCTGATTTTTTGTTTTCATTACAAGTTTGTTGACATTTTGTTTACATTCAATGGCAAGTCCTTATGTGCGATGATGACGTTGAGTTCTGCTCAATTGTATTTAGCATTTCTGAGCTTTTTTTTTTATGATACTTGACTTGGCTTAAACATTGCATGTTTTTTTTAACCCAAGCTTTTAGAAAACATAGACATAAAAAATGCTTAACATAAACATGCTTATTTTAGTCAAGCATGTTTGCAGGGCTTAGTAAAGTGAATCAAATATCACGATGCGGGTGGCTTGTTACCAAAAAAAGATCCAAGACCAAAAATGTTTGAATTTGACTCAGATGAGCAAATTTCTAAAAGTCTTGTTATAGTTTCCATGTTTTATAAGACTTATTTACATACTTTAGTGCTACTACATTTAGTTAAGTAGAGGTGTTTTAAACAAAATCTATCTGGTTTTACAACCAGATGTATTTAACACCCGTCGTGTCATTGACAAAATTAACAAACCATTTGTCAGGCATTTTAATGTCGGTCGACCACCCGTGTCTGCTTTCGTATGTTGTGACGCATGTTGTGCTGTCTGTCTGGTTCTGACGGAGCAGAGATGGAGGAACTTTGTAGGGATTTGTCAGGCTGAACTAAAGGTTCAAACACAAGCAGCCAAGGGGAACACCTTGCCAGTTCTCACTTAACGTTTAAAGTTTCAAAGCTGTCGTTGTAAGATTATCGTATTCATGATGAGCATGAGTTACGCGGCAGGAAGTTAAAGAAGTGAATGTTTTTTTTTTTCTTTCCGTTAAGGACAGACCTAATTCAAGAACTTCAGAACTTTTTTTGAACTTTGGGCCATCACACACAGGCAGGCACACAAATCAAACACAGCCGTACTTGCACCTATTGAATGGGGAGAACGGTTTCTCCATTTCCTCCGATCACTCCTTTATTTATGAGCTCACCTCATTGGGAAAGAAGGTGAACAAACAGAGTGGGCTTCTGTGTGAATGAAGCACTTTGTTCCAGTGTGCAAAAGCTTGGTGTACTTCTGAATTAGGTTCACGCGAAGTTGACGTAAAAGTTCACCTTACAAATCATTCCTGTCTCTTGGCTGAAGGAAACCCGGTGGCAGAAACATCTCCTGAACCTCACGGTCGCGGTCAGAGGAAGTACTTCAGTTCAACCTTCAATTATAAACAGTAAATCTGATCAGAGCCCGAGAGCAGGAGCAGTGCTGCTATCAATCAGTCCTGAACCACAGGCTGGGCCGACCCGGGTCGCGCTAATTATGAGTCTTCAGTCCAAATGGAGGCTGGTCTGTCACTACTGTGGAGAACTTCCAGGATTTCAGTGCTAAAACACCTCTGAAACTGAGCTGAATCCTTTCAGTTTGCTTTCCTATTTCCCATTTTGTAGAGCTGGTGCTGGCAACACCAAGGGTCACAGGTTTAATTCCCAGAGAAGCTGGAAGTATCATTGTTGAAATAGACTATTATATAAAATGATTAATTATTTCTATAACCACTTTTAAAAGTCAAGAAATTACTTTTCCTCATTTATCTTTTATAAATTCAACTTACAATGAACTGATACATTATTTGTAAGTAATTTGTAAATTATGGTTGTAAAGAATGATTTAAAGTGGTACTGTTCTTATCACTGGCACTCAATGTAAGGCCAACAAGAATTTCATTGTGCACACAGGACAATTTTTTACAAAACACTTTTTACTTTACTAAATGTTCATTACATCTAAGCGTTTAATTTTCTTGCTTCATTATATTATGAATTGTCCTGTCATACTGTCCAGTTGTGGCCTAGTAGTGAGGAGTGGGACCTGCCAGCCACTCCCCAGGTTCGAATTCGGTCCAGTGATTTCACAAATGAGTGTCTATGAGCAAGACACTGACCCATAGTTGCTCCTCGGGCTCAGCGGATTCAAGCTGCCCACTGCTCCGGGTTTGTGTGTGTATCACTTCACTGGATGGTTTAACGCAGAGCACAATTTCGACACGCTCCCTTGTGGACATACTAACAAACTCTCCTCACCTCATTTTATCGTCTCACATTCTAGTAGATTTTCCCGTCTACCATTACTGTGCATTTTTCTGTCATTTTATCATAAATTCCCACTTTCTGGTGATTTTGGCTTACTTTGTCGTACATTGTTCCATCTAGCTTTTTCAGTCTTTGCTTTTTGCTAGACAGATGTTTGGGGAAGGATGTTGTGATGTGTTGAATAACATGTTTTTTACTATTCGGGCACCTGTAAACCTGAGGGCAAATGACTTCATGCACATTTCCAGCCGCCGCCGCTGCAGCGTGTGTGATTGCGTCCTGCTGCATGACAAGAGCATGTAAACAGCTTCAGTTGTGAGTCACCAACAGCATCTGCTTCACGAGACGCCTGCAGCCAGAAGCTGAGACTTGTTTGTCCATACGGAGGATCACGAGAGGGAGCGGTGCTGAAGGAAGTGTCTGTGTCTGTTGATCCAGATCATTCCAAGTTTACATTGAGCACAGCACTGATTAGATGCAAAAAAAGACGGACAATGGTATGTTGCAGCCTCCGCAGCAGTGACAATAAACGTGCCAGCTAGGCTTATTTGTTTAGTCTAAATTGAATTACACTAATTTTTAAGCCTGTGAGAGTTAATTGGATTTCAATTAACTGAAAAAAGAAAGCCTGAGAGATGAAGCTACTATATGAGAGAGAAAAAGAGAGGCAGGAATTAGTTAAATAAAAATGCACTGGTATTATAAAGCATGCATTTGGGTGTTTATTTATGTGTGTGTGTGTGTGTGTGTGTGTGTGTGTGTGTGAAGTTTTTAATTATGTTATTCTTTTTCTTACACTCGCACTTGCTGTTTTGATGCAATTTTGCCAGTCAGCCAGCAGAGGGCGCATTAATAGGCTCTTAATAATGTACATTTTTCCTGTTACTGTTCCATTCTAATTAACTATACCTTTTTGAAATACCTTTTTCCGTTTTTCAAATTACATTTTTTCATTGGTCATACCACCAATTTTTTTATTGTTAATAAAAAGTCCACAAATTACCTAAATCGATCAAATAAGTTTGACATTCATGTAAAGTAACATATATATTAACTGGAGTTTTATCATAGTAGACATCACAGGCCCAAAATGTGCTTGTTACTGTGAAAAGAAATATTGCGCTGCTTATAAGATGTGTGATTGCGTAAGAACTAAGCACTGGACAAGATGTGTTGAGGACATGTTTGGATGTGAGGCTTCAAGACCCGAGAATGAGATGGAGTGGAATCTCTTTCTTTTCTGGAATCTGTCTGCTCCAAAGGAAAATACTCTGTTGCAGCAGTGGTACAAGAAAAAAAGACTTTTTAAAAAAAAATTTTAACTCTAGAAACTTCTGCTGCTTTGGATTCTTCAGGGACTCGAGATTGACAATGAGACAAAGCTCTCATTGGCCTTTTTACATGTGTTGTTACGCCTGTCTAACCTTGTATCATGGGCTTTCCTGTCTCACTTTACTATTAAGTTGAAGTTTGTAACAGTAAAACGTCTACGGTTACACTGGTCTTGGTGGATCTTACAGAGACTCAAAATTAAAACATTTTATGCCGACAGGTTGCGTGTCTTCTGCCTGACTGGCGCTGTATTGTTCGCGAGGGGTTTTATTTTTTGACTGTTATGTGAGTGTGGCTGTGAGTTGCAGACATTTCTATGAGGTTTGTTGAAGCAGGATTTTCAGACTGTAAGCGAGAAGGAAATCGCTTCAGGCCGACACTGAAGGTCTGAGAGACGGTTCGTGCTTGTCAGGTCTTGCAAGTCATTTTCATTTGTAGATCATCCGCAGTTTATGTCAGTCTTCTCTGTGTATTCTTTCAGATCATGCGTGAATATAAGACTGGAAGTGTTATATTGTTATAGATTATTTTTAGACATATCTTCTCATGATGTTTTTATCCAAGAACATTGCATTTATACACCAACCCAGTTTTATGTTTTCCTTGAACATTGATTTTGACAACAATTGAACCCATGATTTTGTATGTTGCAGACACTGCACTGTCGTGATTGAGCAAGCCTAGATATTTTATTTAGACACTTCTTGTTTGTCTCTGTGTTTTTTCACAGTCTTTATAATTCATGTTCCAACACAACCACCTCAAACTAATTGTGCATCTTTCCAAGTGAAGATCACAGTCATTAGATCTGAGATTACTATGAGAAACTTTGCGAAGGAAGTGTAGCATTACTATGACATCCAGCATTTTACCCATAATATCTCAAATAAGACCAATTACTGGCAATGTCCCCGTAATCCACAGTAAATGCTTTGTTGTTCAGGATACATGAATTGGCGAAACAAACATTTTTTCAGCACAGCTTTAGGGATTTTTCATCACTAATTTTCCTTTTATGCTCCTAACCACAATTTGGCAATGCCATTCCTGCTCTAAATCTGTAATCGCACACACACATACACACATACACACACACACACACACACACACACACACACACACACACGGTTGCGTTTCAGAAAACCAGAGTAATTAAAGTCATATTGAGGCAAGACGAACCGCTTAGCATCGCTTGGACCACCACACATCAGCCATGATCACCCTGATAATCAGTACTCTGTGGTTTGGCGACAGAAGAACAACTACAACCTGGCACACAGAGAACTTATTGGCAGATGTTTGCCACTGCATTGTTTAACCAGACACTTGTACCTTCTTGACCTCTGAAAATCTTCTCCTGTTGACTTCACCCTGCACTAGTGGCTTGTTTACGAGCATAAACCTCCACAACAAGTGTTGAGTAAGACTAGCGTCCAGTCATGGCGTTGAGTAAAGAGGAAGCTGACCCCAGATTAGATGCTTCCGTGCTTGCAGTTTTCCGTGTTGTCATTTTCCCCAGGTGTCTGGATCGAGGTCCGTGACTGAGTCCACAAACATGCTTCCCTTTTTTTTAGGCTGCTTTTGGATGCTCAGTAGAAACAGATGGTCCATCTGAAGAGCTCTTTGAATCTACTGCCCACACGCAACCGCTGCTACCACCCGTTCTATTAAACGGGATCATAAAAATAACCAGGAGCCTTTTGTGTTGACTCATGGCGGCTTTTTTATGTTTGGGGAATATTTAAGATTGAGATAAATGAAACGTTTTTTCAAATGAGTTCTTATCCATTGGGTTGTTCAGTTGGCAAAATCAAGGGTGTGAATAACCAGACTTTTCTCGTTCTGAAAATTGGATTTTTTGGAATGTTTTGAAAATCATGGCTTTGACAGAGTGAATTTGATGTGATCTTAAAGCAGTAGATATGATGAATGCTCTGCTTTTCTGATTCTGGACATTCTTGTGGTCAGAGAAGGAAATGTCACTGTTATTGAGCCGGTCTGGTGGTCCTTACACTACACATACATAGGTGGTCTTCAGAACTAATGGATTTTGAATTGCTGTACATTTTTTACATGCCTGTGAATTAACTCTCATGTGAATTTTTAGTGCAAGAAATTTTCTTTTTTTTTTTTCAACTTATACGTTGTTAAAGTTGTGGTTTAGGAGTTTATTTTGATGGCCGGTTTGGGTACTATTCATGAAAATTACTGTATATAAGAAAGAAGGTCTCATTATTGCCATGACTAGCCATGTTCATTAAAACAGCATTGTGTTTCTCCCACTTTAAATACACGCACACACATACACACACACACACACACACACACACACACACACACACACACACACACACACACACACACACACACACACAATAAATGCATGCAGTGCTTCTAGAGACACAAGTTGCACTGAACTTAGAAAAAAAATTCCACTTAAATATACTGTAGAAGTAAAAATAGAAAAGAGGGGGGGGGTCAGATTATAAATTGTGTCATTTTGGCTTTAGTCCGGGTGATAGTAAGTGCAAAACAACAATATCAGGTGTTAATTATTTTTCGTTTTTATCACCCATGAAGCAATGAATAAAACATGAATCATCCCCTCCACTATATTGTTATTCTGGATTATATGGTCCATGCAACCAGCACATGTGTAGTGGGGTTAAACCTGTGTCAGAGCCCAAAAAGCCGAGCTTTAGAGATTAATGCACAATGAAAGCATATAGATTAAGTTGCCGTGACGCGGAGGGGATTATATTTTATGACCAAGAGCGGCTAGTTCACCAGTTCTGATATCTACACGACCAAACTGGAAAGCATTTGCTGAAAATGCTGGTATTGTAGTAAGACAGTGAATGTCTCATCATTCTTGATGTGAGAACATTTCATATTATCTGCAGATTTCCCTGATCTGTTATTCTGAAATCCTTCCGCACTCTGCACTTCTTTTTAGAATTATGTTTTTTTCTTATGTTAGTTATGTTTTCTTATGACATTAGCAACATGTTACAATATAGCAACATGTTACAATATACAAAAGTGTTATTTTATTCAAGATTTGTTTTACATTTTTTCTTCTTATAAAAGTCCATGAACTGATATTGCAACTGGTTGGATTTCTGTGCTTTCTGTGTTTTTTTTTTTTTTGTCCCGATTTTGCTCTTTGCTTCCACTACCAGACAGATGTTTCCTTCTTACAGTTTCTGTGTTGAATTTCAAACAGTTTTTGAGAATCTGAAATTTCTAAAATTTGTTCAGTGTATATATACACTAAATGTTGTTTAGTGTATTTTTAAGTCAACCTGTGTGTTTTACTGTGTGAACAGTATAATTGTATTGCATCAGTGTTCAGTTTTATACTGGTTGTGGAGAACTGCTTATTCACTCTTCATAACCAAAGCCCATGTGCCAGTCTGGTCGAGGAAGTTTTACAGCACCATTAGCGGTTTCGCCCGGATTGTGTGGTGTTATCTCTTTATAACAGAGCGGCGGGATGGCGAGAATGGGAACGGGATTGGAAGAGGAGCGCTGTTTGCTAACGCGGCTCGCAGGGACGACAGCCAGCCTCACAGGGGCTCAAAGCGAGGCCTCGTCCGTCTGGATCCACGGCACTCCATCACACAGAGCGAGCGGACTTGTGTTTCTGTTGGCAGGCGCTGTTAGCTCATTTGCTCTGGTTTGTTTTGATGTCAAACTGAAATGGCTTTACACAAGTTTGGAATCGCAAGTGCTAATGCTCTCGGAAAGCAATGAAAGGGAAATAAGGAGCATAGCTAATGCTGGTGGAATGGTTTAACGGGGAACAGAAGGTCAGAACACCAGCATTGTGGCACTGTTCTTATGCTTGTTAGGCTTTTAAAAGGTTCTTACTCAACCTGTAGCACTTTTCCTATTCAGGTTAATCTAAAATGGCTGCAAGATTGATTGCTAATGGAGTCGTGTTGTCATATCGCTAAATACCGAAACGATGTTTGCACCACATGATTAATGGATACAAACTATGTGTGTAAGAACTAAGCATAAAACCGACGAAAAACAAGTTTGTTGTCATAATGGGAGGAGTAAATTAAATGTGATGAATTACGACAGAATTTTTGTATTGTGTTTCCACTCGAGGTGGCAATGTTGCTGTGTAGTTCTGTTTTTTTTTTCTATTGGCGGAATATGTCGTCCTTTCTAGGTGAAACATTATGAGCAATCAAAACACTGTTGATCTGTTTATACTTTCTGAAACAAATACTTTTACCTGTTGCAACTTTAGTTTATGTTCTTACAATGGCTGTTAATGGAATACAATTACAGAGTTAATAAATATTTTTTAATGTATAAAAGTCATATAGTATTTATTTGTAATATTAAAAAAAATAATTCATTCAAAAAAGAGAACTATAATAGATAGAATGCTTCCTAAATCTTTTAGGCTCTAACTTTTTTCTCATTGGAAAATATAGTTCAGGCATAAATCCAGACTCCTTCAGTTTTACTCTTAAGTGTAAGTGAACTGTACAGCAAATTCTTGAGGAAAAGAAGTGGTGCTGCGCTACTCTAACAAAGGTTTGTAGTGGTTTGTGGGCGTCATCTGACCCTTTGCACGGCTGCTGAAAACTGTTATTACAGTACTATGATCCACCATTCTCTTTGTGTCGTACATGCTCATTTCATTCACATTAGCGGCTTTCCCAGGCAAACTTCTCCCTCTGCTTCAGATTTGAGTCATCATGCTCAGACCCAGAAACACAGCATGTAGTTGGACGTTCACTGAGGGTTTAAACAAGCTTTTCAAAGAGCAGGAAACCTGTTGTACTGCTGATTGTCAGGAAATGTGTGATTAATCTGACTTTACTTTACTGCGTGTGTACGATCTGCAGTGAACTGGCTTGCCATATTGACAATCTCACTCACTTTACTTTACGGCGCAGTTCCACTGTCTGGACATGGAAGATCTTGTTTTTGTGAAATTATCACAGACCTAATGATAATTATGGTGTTATTTTTGGTGGAGTTTGTTTTGGAAGCCGCTTGTTTTCCAGCAGCTGTGGTGTTTCTGCTTTCATTCACTCGTCCCTCGGGCTCTCCAGCATCTACACCCAGATGTGTGTTGGTCTTTTATGGGTGCCGTTGATAACGCCTGCCCTTTTTCTGTAGACACAAACATATTGCATTGTGCCAGCACTGCCCAGCGTCCTGCTGCCATGCCCATGTTTTGTTACCATGGCCTGGATTTGTTTTTGAACACATAAAATGCTCCGTTCAGGTATTTTTAGCACTGGTACTATGTGGACGTCCTACGAGCTGTGAATTCAGATTACAGAGAAGCATTCGGAACTTATTTTCAGATCTTTTGAAAGAATATTTTAGTCACTTGTTCTAAATAAGAATCTTTCAGATGGAGAGCAAAACATTTGATGTGTGTGTGTGTGTGTGTGTGTGTGTGTGTGTGTGTGTGTGTGTGTTTGTGTGTGTCTGTGTGTGTATTTGTTTATTTGCGTGACAGCGCTTTAGGAGGTTGTTTGTCCTTTCGGCTATTAGATTGTACAACAAACCTGCCTGACATGAACTTTTTAATACTCTTTAAATAGTTTTACGGTTATTAATTTTATTGACTGTAATATTTATGTATCTGTTTGTTATTATCATTATTTATTTTATTGAGAAAAGTTGTGCATTTGCTGCCGGACACCTGCATTTCTCCCTTGGGATATTAAAAAGGGATTTATCAGTCTATCTTGTTACACATATAGTATATTTCTTAGACAATCTTATTTACTGAACATTTACTGTACCAATTACAATCACTGTGTAATTAAGATTGAAACCAAACAGATCGGATTGGCTTCGCTTGCGGTCTCTCAAGAAGCAACTACATGCCGGATATAATTAAATATGAGATGTTTTAAGCATCTACTTTAAGCAGGGATGCAAGGGACCGAATGACAGCCGTGGTCGTAAGATGAATGAGCATACACTAGATTGGATTATATAGAGGCAAAACAGTGGAGGAAGTGTCACATTTCCTCTCAGCCAAAGTGGAGGGAGTGTAAAGCGATAAGAATTTTTTAAAAGATGTGTGTTCCGTCATACTGAAGCACGTGTGGGGGCTCTTCCAGTGTGTTCTCTGTGAGAGTATTAGGTTCATCTCAGCGCTTTCATGTTCGCCGATTGCTCAATTTGTGTTTGGCCTGTAGTCTAATCAAGAGCTGTTTACTGCTCTAATCATGCACCAATAGCAGCAGCACCTTCATTCAGCTTTGCTAGTGAAAATTTGTCTTCAAAGATCTGCCATACATGATGGTTTCATGAGCAAAAAAATTGCGCCTTTTTCACGTTTTTCTGTCTTTATTTTACTTGCATTTTGAAAGTTGCTGTTTTTCCATTTTAATTTGTTAGCAAAATTGTGTGCTGGCTTTTAAAAAGAATTGCTGCTTTTTTAAAAGGTTACGAAACTCAATCAGGTTGGGGAAAACGTCTTTCTGAATGCACACAGAGCGACCAGTTCGTCTCAGTTTGTGCTAATGGTTTTCTTATGGAGAGATGTTTAAAGCCCTATTGATTTTCCTTTTAGCCTGCTGGCCCGGGATGAAAGCTCAGGTCTCCGACTATGGAGTGAGTGCTGAAAAGGAGCGGTGGGAGAGCAGAAGTGCAAGGAGCCGTTCCAAACCACCAGCTCCGGATTCGACCTTCCTTTACCTTGAGTCTGAAGAGACTTGGGAAAGCCTGGCCGCGGCTTTCTTGAAATGAAGCCAAAGCCAAACCAGCGTTTGCTGATGTTGGAGCAGTTGAAGTTCTGCTTGGTTTCTTGAGGATGGTGTTTATTTTTCTGTGAAAGAGTGAACTGGCAGTGCAGATACATCCTGGCTCTCAGTGTGGAATCACAAGCAATTTAATTTTCCAAAGATGCAGTGTCGTGTGTCGTGAAGCCCTTCTATTACACTTCAGTGGACGGTGTTGAATGATCATGAACTTGCTCTTGTTCCAGTCGAGGTAATGCGTAAAAAGATAAATGCTGTTGTTTTAGACTATGTAGAAAAGTTTAGCACCTCCATTTGAATTTAAAACAACCCAGGAAGAAGATGAATCCGACTTCATTTCTGCATTATTAGACTAAAGCGCACCAAGATGAGATCTCATTATTTATTGTGCCTCGCGTTATTCGCAGAGTCAATGCAGGTTTTGTTCTTTCTTGGAAACGTTTCATGAGAAGTCTGAGCAGATTCTATCTAATTGTTCTAATTCTATCCTAGGATTTCCATAGTTGTTAACACCATGATGGTACATGGTGTTTATTGAAACTAGATTACATGATGTTTTTATCTAGATTGTAGAGAAACAGATAATTAATTAATCAATAATTTAGTACTCTTGATCATTAGGGTTGTACAAAAGTAGTGCCTTGAATTTTAAAGTTGTTCCACTTCAGAAAAACTTGACACAGATTCACCTTAAGATTTTTCAGTTTTTAGTCAATTCCACAGGTTTGATTGAAGCCGCTGAGGAATAATCTGCATGGTTTTCTGCCTCCTGCTGGGCTCATTTAAACTGGGATATTGTTCAGTTTGGCTTCGTTTACAGCTTAATTGGATTGTTAAAAAGGACAGAGCTGAATGATTTTACACAGAGAGCAAGTCTATTACATGCTGGCATAAACACAAGCAACATCACGCATGACAAACGCATATACCAGTCAGAAAGTGTTAAACACTAAACACGTTCAATAATAGGCATGAGAAACTAAATCCAAAGGGAACAAACTATTTACTCTTTTTTTCTTTCTCACCGTGTCCTTCACCGTCCATGACATCACCCTGTACACTCAGTCTCTTGTTTCATCTTGTCCCTATCTGAACGTTTTGCACTTCAGCTTTTTTTCATTTTTTCAAAGAAGGTAGAGCATCAGACAGTTTGACAAGATGCTCCAGGATGGCGTGTAATTGAAGATCAGGCTCATACGCCGCAGGGCCAGTGTGTGTCATTCAGCCAGCATTGCTCTTACCTTCTCTCTTACTCAAACACATGGACGGCTTGTCGAGTGATCAGTAAGCTGCTAGCAGGTCCCAACTGGTTTCAAGCCAGTTGATGCCCTGGCATTGTCAGATGGTCAAGGGTCTTATTCTGTAAGTAGCTGTATTTCAAGCTTAGCATATTACATCCGGTCCAAAATTAAATCTAACCCCACATTTTCACTCATCCAGTCTGTGATTTGAGATCCTCTCCGTCCGCCAAAAATTTTGCTCCATGTTAAACTGGAGTTTGAGGGCCAAGGTAAAGTAATTTAGTCACATTTAAAGCATGAATTCATACTCAGTCAGAATGGGGTTCTTATATTGAGGGTCAATGCATAGAGGGTGGGAGTAAAGAAGAGGAGAGACAGGGTTTGGGAGGGGGTGACAGATGGCGGGAGACAAGCAGGGGATGGATTGAGTGGCATCAGGGGATCAGAGAACGACAGGACCTGCAAAGCAGATCATAACTAGTCCGTTCTGTAATCTTCATCTGTATCTGGCATCGTTGCCATGTGAACATCTCCGCAAAGGCTGAAAAAACCTCAGACAGACTAGTTTTCGGGGTCTTCTCCAGCCGAGGAACCTTTCAGAGATTGTTTTTTAGGTTCCTTTCCAGAATGAGGTGGTTTGAGACCATGCGGTCGCTGTTCAAAGCGGGCAGCCGCAGTGCCCCAGTGACCCCCACCTCCAGCCCGAGCATCGCCTCCAGGAGGGAGATCTCTGCAAAGCAGGTAAGAAGAATGAGCCGAGTAGTTGTAGATCAGTGCAGGTTCACGAGGATGGCTGTGCACTGGCGAGGTGTTGTCGGTTGCACGTGCATTAGATGTGGGTGCAATGTTTGCATTTGTCTGAAAGCTTTTTGTTTAAAGAAGCACTTTGTTGTTGCAAATATGATTGTGTGTATGAAGCGGCACAGTGACTTTAATTCATTATAGACGGAATGCTTTTTCATCTGTGCGTAATCGTATGGATTTTTATTCGCGTGCCCTCTGTTGGGATCCACTTTGTGTATTTTGCGTCATGGCTTCAGTGCATTAAGTCCTGACACAGTTTTTGCATAATAATATCTTTACGGCCACAGGCTTATCTGAGCGAATCTCCAGTAAAGTCTCAGTTTGACTGGAGCTAAAACCTTTTCACTCAACCCTGGGAGCTTTTGGCTGTGTTGTCCATGGCAGAGCATTCCCCCTTAATCTTTAATTTTATATTTTAAACGCTCCTTTTACAAAATGCTCATGTTATATTTCTGATGTGTTTGTGAATGTGCAGTAGAGTTGGTCTTCCTTTGAGATGCATGTTAAATGCGAAACTGTTTTGTGTCCGGGCCTTTAATTTTGACATCAACAGTCAGGTCAGGTCACTTGTCTGCTTTAGATGATGCCTGTGTTCATTTAAACCTGACCGCTCACAAAGAGTCCGTCTGTGCTTCTTCAAAATGCATTATGAGAAATAAATGAAGGCTATTAGCACCATTAACCTTTGACCGAGCCAAAGAATGACCTGTGGGAAGCTGATGCACCAGGGCTAGAATTTTACATGTCTGTTGTCCAGCGCCTAGTGTTTGTGATTTAGAGATGCATTCGCCCTGCTGTTTTCCTCTCTTCTTGTCCTGTCTGGCTCAGGGTGACATCTAGATGCTGCCCTCACATCCATCTCTCTTCTCGCCGGGATGTTGGATGCCGACTGAACACGTGCTATTGCTCTGCGACACGTGTTTGGGACGTGGCGGCGTTTCTTATCCACTCTCTGGCTCCTCTTTGTCTCTTTGCTGTGCAGCCACCGCGACCTCTCGCAGATCTGTTCTAGGAAACAAATCAAGGAAAACCGACAGTTGCACGCACATCTCCCACACTAAGACCCATCCCTCAGTTCCAGCACTTCGCCTTGTAATCCTCTGATGGCTCAGAGTAGCTGTCCCACTGTGCCTTGCAACAAGGTTTCTAACCTTTTATTCCTCCTTCTCTGCTGGGAATTGAGCTTATGAAGTGAAAGAGGGTGAAAAAACGACAAAGTAAAGTTACGCTTTGTTCTTCTGACAGTTTTGTTTAGTCATTCCACTCTCCCACTGTGGGTTTAGGATTATTATGTGCAATATTTCCCAGTGCGGTTCACGGGCCAATGGGCCAGTTAAACTCTTGGATTGCATTAGTCTGTCAATTCTTCATATGTTCTTGTACAGGAATTGAACTTACTGAAGTCTTCTCTTCAGATCACCAGAACGGAAAGAGCTTCTTTACTGAGTGTATCTGTGCTGGTTATAAACAAACATTACTGTTCAAGGCTGCAAGCTACACCGTAATGGACTGATACAGTAGCATTGACGTTCTTAACATTGACGTTGTAGCATTGACGTTCTTAACTTGGATTCCTCTATTATGTTTAAAAATGCAGAATGCCTCCTCACAAAATAACTACATCAAGATAATGTCACCATGCTTTACTCCCCAGATCATCCTTAGTTTGACTTTAAGATTCCACATTTTTGCTTGTGCCAGGTCACCGCAACAGTTTCTCCTTACATTAACTTCTAAATACACTGTTTCAACATAATTTGCAGTTGCTGTAACTGTTTGTGCAAACATTCAGTGGAGCATCGCAGTCATGTGCCAAAACCGTTTCCTCCTTCACCATGAGCATCTTCTTATGTACTATATTCTGATTCCATTCAATGTCACCAAAAAAGTAGTTCACCTGCTTGTCTGGCCAATCCTGAGCTCAAATTTCAAATAAAAAAAAGAAACTGAAAAGGAACTAGTTTAAGGCTTTCTCTGAATGTTCTTCAAATTCTCAGAATTTTCACTTGCTGTAGAGGATCAGATTTACAATAGTTTATTTTACAAACGTTGTACTGTATTGCGTGTATCTATATTCTCCTACACATTTTCACTCAATTATATTTAATTGCACAATTGGCAGTAATTGAGAGTTTGTTAATTCTCAACAGTTATAAGAATGACAGTTAAAAAAAGTGTTAACTTAAATGCTACTTGGTGGTTAAAGTTGAGTTGATTTATTTTAGATGTTCATTCATTTGAGGATATGTAGTTTCTGCCTTGTTAATGTCAAATGTGTCTCACTCTCACCCCCCCCCCCTCCTTTTTTTTTTCTTTTTTGAGGGGGGGTGGTAAAATCATATCACTGCAGAGCAGAAGCTTGTTCAAATTGCCAGAAACAATGTGAACAATTTATAGCACTACACCTAAACTACACCTAGAGACAAAGCATGTCATAAAAACATGCATGACAGGTTTTCTTGAAAACTTTTCGGTTACGTGTTAGTCAAGTGACTGACTTTATAAAGCCTTTCCATGAACAACAAAGCTCAATACAATACGTTGGCTGTTTCACACGTTTCCGTCATTGTTGTATGACGTGTGTTGGACATAGTCTCGCCAAGTTTAAATGGTACTGCATGCTTACCAGCCAGAGATTCACAAACACAATTGTGTCTTATAAGGACAGGAAGTTGACGCACTTTTTGATTCTCACAGTGGGAAGAGTGTCTTCTGTGATGCTGTTTTTATTTGTTCTTATAAAAATGAGAACAAATATTTTCATGAAAACAGACAAAACGGATTGTTCTTCAAGTCTTCGGATTGTATCAGTCAAGTTCTTGCTAACCAGTGGCAGCAATGTTCCAGCAAAAAAAAAATGTTTTGAAAAAAGCACAACTGTTCTTACTCTTCATTGAAAAAATTTCTCAGTATTGAAGAGTGTTCTCAGTATTGAACTTATCTTCAACTCTGACACCTCGTCTTGATAATATTCTGTAAATAACTAGTCGACATTATCAGCCGAGGCAATGTCGCAGTTAATCGTTGTTTTGATGTTTCTTTGAAAAGCCCAATCAATTACTTATTCACACTTTTGCCGTTGCTCATGTAAACTTTGGATTAGAGGGTAGTCAACTTTCTTCAAGCCCTTTTATAGGTCTCTCCACATGGGCCAGTGCCCTCTCATGAATGAAGTGTGGGTCGTTCATAAGGCACAGATTAGCGCCACTGTTTACCCGCCGACTTCACTGAGCCCTGCTCCCCACTCAGGACCTTAATTGGGCTCCACACGCTCAGGATTCCAGCTGCTTAAAGCTTTTCATTTGGGATTTATCAGCAGGCAATAATAAAGAGAAATGGAGTGAGCGTGTTCTCCTATCATCACCATATTTTTCATCACACACCTTGAAGTTAAAATCACGATTTTCATACTGCATAACGAATGATACATTTTCAAACAATGTCCAGACAAACCCATGTTCTTTTTCAAAGTTGAGACCTGCTATGATACTCTTTAGTGGCTTATATATGATTCACACTGTGGTAAATTTAAATTTTATGTCTGCTTTGCAGCTCAAGCTTTTTTCCAGCCAGGTCGCGGTCTGATAATTGTGTCAGTCATTTACGACGTGCTTTTGGTTAGGGTGCAGCGAGAGGAAGGAGATCTCACAACCAGAGAAAGTGAGCAGGAACTCTAGACGATCTGGAGATGATGACAGAGGTGAGATGCTGGTGCCAAACCCAACACAGCGCTGGACCGTTTTCCAGGGGCCGGAGCTGCTTTTTGTCCAAACACAACTTATCTAGCATTAAAAACACAGTGTGTTGTGTACTCGTGTCCTAGAGGCCACACAACTACATGTGCTAAGCAAATATATCGCATCACCTCTCTAGTTGAACTGTTCAAATTGGAGCTTTGATGAATAGATTTTGTTTTATATTGGAAAAAAAAAATATATATTTTTTTATTACGATTACATGTTCAGCATGCACATTTAATCAAACATTTTTAATTTTGAATAGTGGAAAACATTCTAAAAACTAATCATCAAAACAAAATAAACATTAGAATATTGTCAGCCTCCGTGAAAGATTGAACATGGTGTTTTATAAAACAAAAACCATCATGTATACACTTTTTTTAGTGGAACTAATTTGTGGAAGTTTCATGTCTCAAGATAATTCAGGTTTCTTGAAAATAAAGTTTGAAGAATTAAAAAATGATCTTCAAAGCAATAATCTCATATCATAAGTGATTATCAAAACTGAATAATGCATCACATACGCTAGTATCTCACGCTAATGACTCTGAATCCATTAGTGGGGTCTTCTTATAGCGTGGCCACTTGGGCTTTGTGAGTTGGTTAATTGAGGCATGGAGCGTGTCTCGGTGATGATTGCATGGGCTGAAGCCTGTCACAGGTCTGTCGTGGCATCAGATGAAAGAGTTGCACTCTCGGCTCTGCTTCGCACAGCCCCATTAAGCTTTCAGCATGGCTCCCATACATCAGCCATGGCTCCCATACATCATTTAAACCACATCTATCTGCCAATGACACTTCTCCAGTTGACCAGTGTTGACACATGGTAAGTGTGACACACTCTCAGGTGTAGATGGCAGGTGTGGTCCAGTGGTAGGGGATTGGACTCTAAGAGGTTGCACGTTCGAATTAGTTTGAGTGTCCTTGTGCAAGACACTGAAACCCCCATGTTCCCCGGGTGTCAAGGCTGCCCACTGCTCCACTGTGTTTTTGTCTGGCACTTTTTGCAGAGCATAATTTTGATATGACCCCTAGTGGCCATATTGACATATTGCCATATTGGCCTTACTTTCACTCTGGTCTGTTGTTCACATAGGGACCTGTTGTAGACTATAAAGCGGCTGGCTGGAAAATGTTGTGGATGTGCGTAGTGGTAATGAGTTGGTAGTTGGTTTTCCTTCAGTGGTGACCCAGTGTCTCCACAGCTAGAGCTGACGAGCTGGGAACGCAAGGGGCATCTTATAGTGTGGGCTTCAGTCAGACTCCTGCTCAGAAGCAACTTCATTCTGATAAGTGCTCCTTAACAAGGAGAGTGTGTTTACTGTACGGACGACAGTGGGACTGAGTGGCGTTTAATAAGGTGTTCGTGTTGACACCAGCACTGTAATGAGGCTGGAAGGATGCTGATCGCTGCTGAAGAATTGGCTCAAAATAAGAAGCCAAGCTGTCTCTCAATAAGTTTCTCGTTTTGTCTCCCCTCTCTGTCTCATTTTTTTTTTTTTCTTTAAACCTCAATCTCACTCTCTGTTCTTCTGTCACCTTTTTTCCTCCATCACTCAGTATCTCTCTTTCTCGTCTCACTTTCATTCTCTGTCTGTCTGTTTTTATGTCTGTCTCACTTTCGATCTTCTCATTCTCATTCTCACTCACTCTTTCTCTCAATATAGTTCTGTCTCTATACTCAGTTTACTCTGAACATCACCTTGTTGTTACTATATGCGGTTGGTTTTAGCATCCGCTTGTTAGCCAATGTTTCTGAATGGGAGAAATGCTTTTACCCTGTAAGGTATTGGACGTCTGCCTCTCTACACTGTTTGTAAAAGCTGCTGGTGCCAGGAGAAGCCTTGGAATGCGAGAGCCTTGTTCTTGTTGATGTGTAAATCTGCTCATTGATGAGCCAGTGTTTGTGAATGCAATATCTGTTGTCCTGTTTTATTGGTCCTGTGCCAATTTATAGAGCCTGGCATAATGACGAGACCTATGTTTTTTTGGATTGATGTTTTTTTTTTTGTTTTATCTTGTTTTATTTTTTATCAATGTACATATTACTTTACGGCATGCTGGACATTTTATTCTACTGTACTTTGGTACAACAAATCTATAATAATAGTTTATCTTTAAATAATGTTTTTAAATGTAATATTTAAATAATTTAAATGAATGTTTTGTAAATATAGTACCAATAAATAGAAAAGTGGCAGAACTCTGGGGAGAAAGTAAGAGATTTCCTGCTGGGAAGCAGGATGCGGCTTTAATTCAACGTGGAGTTGTTTCCACCCACTTCTTTTTGGGATTTGGCCAAACCAACCTCTTCAAACATTTTCTCCAGGCAGCTGTGTGTGTGTGTGTTTGTGTGTGTGTTTGTGTGTTTGTGTGTGTTCTAGTTCAAAACTTTGGTCAAATGAAAAGAAATAGTTTAAATTCCACTTCTTCAGACTCCTTTGAATTTGAAATAGAGCACAGTTGCTCTTTTGCAGATTATTTCTGATGTCTTCATCCCTTAATAAAAGTTAAGTAAAAAAAAAAAACAAAAAAAAAAACATAATTGTTAATTTCCTAATTGCAATGTCCAATTTCCTCACATCCTGGTTGGTTCTAGGTCCATGTTCAAGGCTCTAGCATCTTCAGAGGTGCAGCTCTAGCACTAATGAAGAAAAATACCATTGCATGACCGCAAGTTTATCTCCAGAGCAAATAACCCATCACGCAGATGGAGAGGACCTGTTGAGGGTGTCAAAGGTTGAGTTGGGAGTAGGAATCCACAACTGAAGCTCTACGTGCATGTTTTCTTTTCCATGCCATCCTTTATGCAGAGCTGAGATAAGCACGTGCTTGTGGTGGAGACCAGGTGTGTGTGACTATCAGCTTCACTGTTGAGTAGATTTGACAGGCGAAGGTCCTAAGGTGCCTGCAGTCGACAAACGTTCCCTCATTCTGTTGCTTTAGTCATGATTTCCAAGCATCCCGTTGCTTGTTTTTACTATTTATTCAGTTTCACTGTATTTCATAAACAGATTTATTGTCAATTTCTGAAGTTGGTGACAGATTGTAAGGACCACTAGAAAGTGTCCTTCCAGTGCCAACTGCTGGCGCTGCTTCATCTGCAAAATTCAGAATGAAGGATCATATTATAACTGGTTTACAAGCGCATATCAACTTCATATTCAGAAGAGTCCTGACCTGATCACACACTGTGGGGTTTTGTCAGGACGTTTCATTCTTGAAATCCAAGTTCCTGTTTCCTCTCTCTCTCCCCCATTTTATTTAATGTGTGACCTCCATAGTTCTCTTCCCAATCTGAAAATCTTGAGGTTTCTCCTTAGCCCACCCCTTTCCCCAGTCCTTCTGGAATGCTCTTTTTCCCTGCCACAAGATACTCCATTGTGGCTTTGGAGGCCACCTAGAATGGAGCAGCTCTGCTGAGCCCACACTCCGAAATAGAAATTGAGCTTGTAAATTTAGCTCATGTCAAAGATTTTTTTCAACTGATTTAACCCAGGCTGATTTCATAATACATAATTTTGGCTGTATGAATTAAGACTCTAACAGGCCACAATTGTCAACCCGTACTCACGTAGACAGCAGGTCATATTGTTACTTTCATCTCTCTGTTGCACGACGTGTTGATCTCTGCTTGTGCTTATTGTACCTATATGTGTTGAGAGTCTGAACCCAGGCAATCAACACAATACCACTTTTCTGATTAATTGCGATAATCCTTTTCCCAGCACTTTTTTATGATTAAGGTGGTCACACTCAGGTAGGTAGACGTGGAGGGAGACAGAAAGAGAGGACAAGACGAGAAACGAGGAACGAATAGGATCAAATGATGGAGAGACTTTGATAGAGCGTGCAGGAAAAAAAGAGACAACAGGGGGATGGGTGGGGGGTCATTGGAAATCATGAGAAAGTTGAGTACAAAAACGCAAAGACAAGAGAACAATTTGTGTAAATGGAGCCTTTAATCTTTATAATGTAATATATTAAGACAATGATATACAGGCTGGAACTGATTCTTTGATTTCACTTATAACAGACAGTTTTAAATTAACTGTAGATGCCTTGACTCGGGTTAAGAACTGTGTTGCTGTGTTAACGTTCTCTAATGTGGTGGAAAGCCTTGCCATTTTTTCACACATCCCTGTTTTTAAACTAAACCAGATGGCTGCTTTCCATATAAAACTTTCACCCCCTTTAAGTCTCACTGCAAACGAATGGTTGTTAAGAACTGCACTACATGTCATATTATGTAGCTCAATTATTGTTGAATACAATGATAGTTTCAGTGTACATGTTCATATTTAAGACAATGTGAATGAAAAGAGAGTTAGTTCAAGTTAGGTCAATATATAGGGTCCTAGGGACTAGGGACCTTATCGCCATACACACAAACTAGGAGCAGTGGGCAGTCTTGGCACTCGGGGGGGCATGTTGCTTAAGGTACACTCGGACTGGCCCTGTATCAGTGATTTATTATCTGTTGGTGCCTTAAACAAATTAAATTGCTATGTAAAATAAGCTCAGGTTTAATTAATTGTGTTACTGTTCGTGGCAAAAACCATAATTTGGGCATAAGTCCCAAGTGAATAAGTCACACATATGGGCAGAACAAACACTCTAAACTATTGTTTTGTCACAATTTAAAACTTACAATGCTATCAACCACAACTATTAACTCATGATTGTTGAAAATGTCAAATGTCAAATCCAACCAATAACCAGATAGCACTCCTTATGGAGCTCATGCTAAAAAAAAAATTGACTTCTGTTTGTGTTTCTTGCATTCATTCCGATTTGAAGCTTGAAGCCTGTGTGTTTAGTTTTTGCTCCTCACACACTTTTTAAATCAGCCTTCAGTTGTTCCAGCTGCAGCCAGTGAGAGGTGTATATGTCCACCCATCACAGAGACGCTGTTTTGACAGTTGCAGTCCGAGTGTGACACGCTGCTGTGGAATGTTCTTCAATGACAAAGCAGGAGCCGCGGAGTTGGATATCTGTTTTGAAAGAGAGAGAGACTCGGTTTGGTCTGATGAATCAGGCAGTAAGCGGGGAACAGCGGTGATTACGAGAGTTCACGCCCCCAAAGCTGTTTGGTTTTGTAGTTGGGCTCTGTCAGTGTGGAAAAGGTGGAGTGGAAGAGGGAGAGAGAGAGAGGAGGGGAATCATGTAGTGAAGGATTCTTCTCAGTAACTGAGACAGCACACGCTGTCGGCCACGCTCTCTCTCTCTCTCTCTCTCTCTCTTGCTATCTGCACTATCTCAGAGGCCACTCGCCCCCTCCGACCTCTTTCAGACATCAAGAGAGGACACTGGGCTCTTGTCTCCTTCTCATGTGAGACAGCCACGAGAAGCTAGCCTTTTCCACTTTTAATTTCTCTAGCGACTTGCACTTTGGAGGACTATGCCAGTTGTTGGTGTTGCATCGAAGCTTAGGCAGCCGGCAGTAGGGACCAGACCCATTCACACGGCTTTGCCCATTCCTAACCCAAGCAGGAGCACAATGGCACATGGGGTGGCACACAGGAACTCCGAAATCAGGGCAACAGAATCGTCCATGCTCTCCTGCCAGCTGTCACTTAAAGCTGAGATCCAGGACAAGAGGTCAACAATGGTCCCGACTTCGGCCACTGCCTTGGCACGCAGCCGAGAGGCAGAGGAAAGGAAGATTTGCAAGGTCAGTGTGACAGTGAGTGAATGGTAATTGAGATATTTCTAAACGTGTGCTGAGATTACGTAGACTTTTCTTTAAAGATCGACTTGAAAGGGGGAAGTTCTTTTTTGTTCCAGATTATGATTCCAGGCATGTATTGAAATAGACGGGACAGATGCCCGGTGACGTCTGCACAGATACAGCAGGTGTCGTTGGTCGGTCACAACATATTTTTTCATCTCTTTACACTTGATGGAAAATGTCAAAATAGCTAGGAGTTATTACAGACATTTTAACTAGTTTTGGATTTCTCCCAAAACACTTGCCACTATATTGTTTGTGGTGTAAGCAGGCTGGTGCAATAGTTGTGCAGAAGCTGTAAAGATCAAAATCTGTGAAATTAACCATGAGTGCAGATTTAGCCTGTCGGTTGAGACTTGATTCTATGAAATTTGTCTGTGTTCTACGGAGCACGGCAGCAGAATCTCACTTTTGCATAAAGAGGGATATCTGGTGTCTTTGTCTATTGTCTAGGCATTTCTTTTTATGAACTGTGAGGGCATCCAACAGTTTTTTTATATAAAAAAGGCAAAACAAAACCAAAAAAACTTGGCAAACCATTTCAAAGCTGTTTTGAAATATTTGGCTTGAAACGGGAGCAGTGACAATAGGCAGGACACTTTTTAATGAAGGATATAAAGAGTTTATAACTCCCAGCCAAGCAGATTTAAGGTTGCTTATAAGAGCTGTCCACTAAAACTAACACACTGAAACCCGAAAACAAACTTCAATTCTCAACTGTGGTCTTGTGTTTTTGTCGGTGATAATAAAAGTTTGCGACCCTGTTTTTTTTTTCTGTTTAGCTCTGTTCGAATCCTATCAGGCTGGCTATTCTCGTAACCTGAAAGTATGTGCAAACTTCAAAGCGAGTCATGGTTGATTTCATGAGTTTTCTGCTGCAGCAGTCCTGAGATTGTTCTGGGTGGCTGCAGCGCAGAAGTGCCGTGCAATAGAGGAAGTGGGTTTTATCATTACCTCTATGACCTTTGACATTGCTCACTGAGGTGTCATGCCCCCATTTTTGGCAGAGAATTTCAGCTCCATCTTTGTATTTAGATTTTCTTAAATATCTTACCAGCTGTCTAGTATTGACATCGACAATTGAAGATGTATTGTATTTGAAACTTTTGAAATTGTCAAAAATTCAGCCCACTGGCTCAGGTCTTACTACAAATTTGGTTTTGACTTGCAAGTTGGTCATAGCCCTTGGCCTTTGAGCTCACCTGGACAAGGTCAAAGTTGAGCTGACTGTGGTTTTCCCAGAAATACTGTCCTTATTAGTGCTGTAGGAATGTCATTCTGCAGAAGTAGATGTATTTCTACCTTGATGCCTGTTTGGACATGTTTGTTTT
The DNA here is from genome assembly GCA_028031935.1 of Paedocypris micromegethes. Taxonomy (NCBI): domain Eukaryota; kingdom Metazoa; phylum Chordata; class Actinopteri; order Cypriniformes; genus Paedocypris; species Paedocypris micromegethes. Next base: position 13,034,650 of record CM051496.1, read on the forward strand.
TGCTCCCACAGAGGGCAGCACGTTCACTTTAGTTGGTGTTGACTAAAGCCCTACAGACTTGGCTTTATCTGAATGATGTCTAGCTCAAGATGACAAACCTCCTGCTGAAGGACCATGGTTTAAGAAGCAGCTGGAAGTGTTGTAATCCACAAGTTGTAATCCATCAAAACTCCAAACAAGTCAGAGCTACGCAGAGCAACGCTTAAAGCAAACTGATGGGACAACTTCATTGCAAGTGAAAGTGACGCGGTATGTGCTGTAGATCTGAAGTTCTTCTGAACTCCTCTAAAAGGAGCCATTGACTGATGATTTCTGTAAACAGAACACAACGGTCTGGTCTCACAGCACCGGGTGATGATTATGCAAAAAATATTTTCGGTTTCTGTGAAATCTCAACAGGTCTTTTACTGAACCTGTTGGTCTAGTTAGTGAAAGGGTTGGACACTTTATATGCCTGGGAAGACGCATAAACACGGGCGTGTTTATTGTAAAATTGTTCTAAGATAAAAATGAGAGCCAAAGGAAAAAAACAATCTTTGCATTTTCATTTTCAAATTCTAAACCATTAAGTCCTTGTTTTTTTTTTCCCCTAAAACATGGAATTAAAATCCAGTTTCATAGACTTTTACAGACATCAGATGCAGTCAAGGAGAAATCTTGGACCACTTTTCTTGGTTTTGAATTTTCAACACTTTTCTAAATGAAAGATACATTTCTACTTACTTAAATTGGCATTTCAGTTGAAAATGAAAGTAATAAGTAACTAAAGTAAATAAAGTAATAAGTAACTTGCTCAGAGATTGTTATTAAAGCACACTTACACACACACACACACACACACACACAC
>CM051496.1:13035512-13060537 GCA_028031935.1 Paedocypris micromegethes
ACGAACGCGCGCACACACACACCCACACACACACACACAGACACACACTAAAATGTGTTTAAAATACACGTGTTTAAAATAGAAACAGCTGCTTAGATTCAACAAGGATGTGTTTAGAACATTTATTTTTTGTTGCAGTGTTTATCTTTTAAAACAGAATTGACAGAATTGAAAAATTCATAAAAGTAAATAAAACGTATAACTCACTTCAAAGCACATTATATGCCCGGTGAACTCTAATCAAGCAGGATTTAACTAGTACATTTTAGTTAGTTTGGTTGTAATACAATGACAATAGAGGCATTTTGTAGCCTTTTTGTAGCAGTGTACATCAACACACGTGTACAATACAAGAAATACAAAAAAATAGATACATAAATTAATAAAATGTTTAAGCAGTGACAAGTACAGATGTTCACATGTTTTGAATGGTTATGTTACAGTAGAATGATAGTCTGCTGTTTATCATAGTTTATTAGATAAACACAAAGGCAGAGAGTCACAATAAACTAAAAATGCTTTACAGTGTAATACTGTTTAATAAACAGTAATCACAGGGTTACAGATACATTTGGTGTTTTTATGATTTACAGAGTATGATAACCAGAAATGTACAATGGGTATGTGCAGTTGTAACACATGCAACAAAAGATAAGTAACAAATGTGACAGTGTACAAGCCATATGAGGGTTCAGAGAAGTCAATGGCGTGTAGAGTTCAGAGAAGAGAGAACTTCAGGGAAGATGCTCCACACTGGTTCTGGTCCAGAAGCTTCTGAAGCACCTGCTTGAAGGTACCTGAGTAAAGAGTTGATGGGCCGAGTGAGAGAAGTTCGTCATGATCTTGCTTGCTCTGTGTAAACAGTGTCATTGAGTGTCAGTGTCAACGTCATTAACGTCCTCAAAAATCCAAAAATGATCTGGACAGTTTGAAACAGAGCCGCATCAGGACCAGACTATGGCATATTTTGTACGGAGACTCGTTTTGTACAGTAATAAAAGTTCACTAGGATTACTGATGCTGGTTCTTCTTTATTCTAAGAAAAGTTGCTGGCCCAACTGTGTTGACAACAAGTTCTAAGACATCCAGGACCTTGAAGCAGGAGACACTTTTGCCGTCCCGTTGCCACTTTGAATGCTTTTTCTCCTTCTTTCTTAAGGCCACGATGACATCTTTGGTCTTGCTGGTGTTAAGGAGCAAGTTGTTTCCCTTGCACTAGTGGTCAGGCTTCTTGAAAGCCATCTCAACATTGCTCCTGATTTACCAAGGTTGTCTACCCAAGCTTCTGATTTCTGTTGGTCAGACACTTGTGATTTTCTTTTTAAGCAACTACTTTTATGTATTTAAAAAAATAATATTTTAACGGCAAGTACTTTTATCAAAATCCGAAGAAGGGAAATTTTGTGATGATGATGTCCGTGCCAAATCCCAAAGGATTAAGGTGATAAAAACTAGGGGGTCTTCTTACTGTGTATGTCACATGCCTGGGTGGTCCAGTACGTTAGTCTCCTTATCTGGAAAAAGACGGAACACTAAAAACAAGTGATGACAGTCCTGAGGTGGAGGCTTTTTAGAAAGTTTGACTAATGGAGTAATACACTTCTTAACAGCGCTCAGACAATAAGCCTCTGCTTTCACACAACTCACTTGGTTTCTGTTTAAAGAAACTTTTTTTTTTTTAAGTGGACTCAATTTGCACTTGATTTTGGAAGAACATAGATATGAAAAGGGCAATTTTAAGATAAAGCTCGAGTTTTATAGTAAATGTAAAGTTGTTGCATAACCACATGCATCTGAGTTTAGAGTTTCTAATATCAGAAATATTTTGTCCACTGAAAGTTCATGAATGTATGTTACACGTGCTGCCATTTCACAATCATCACCCCTCCATCTCTCTCTCTCTCTCTCTCTCTCTCTCTCTCTCTCTCTCTCACACACACACACACACACACACACCAGACCATATCAACAAACACAGTTCCTTCAGGCGTAACACTAGTTCAAAGAATCCCCCATTAAATGAGCAGAGAATGCAGCAGACATGCTTTGGCTTTAGGCTGCAATTTAGCCATCCTTTAATACCTTAAGAAGCGCATTAAATTGCAGAACAGACATGTTTACATGGAGACAAATATTTTCCCTGCTTCATTATTGCCTCAAACTATTGTGTGTAGGAAACATGCATCTTTTAAAAAACGTGGACGTGCAAGGTGAACGTTTTTTTTTTTTTTTTTTTCATTCAGTTTATTTTCACTTCTGGATGAAGTCCAGTGTCTGTGTAACCGTTTCTGACAATGCACCACAGACTTGCTTGCAGAGGTCATCCTCAGACTCCTCTGAGCTCATCATAAAGGAACAACATCTGTGAAGCAAAGCATGGGACATATAAACGGTCAGCAGGGTTCAGGACAGGTCAACATTTCAGGGATAAAGGAACGAATGCACACATTTTGTTGTCATTATTAGAAGTTTGTAGATTAAAGTTGTATTTTGTTCCATCCACAATTCATCAATAATTCACAAACATTAACACAGCAGACTGGTTAGTTCTTTTGTAAGCAGTGAAAGATTCATGAGATAACCTGTCATTTAATGAGAAGGTCTGTTCTTTAACATGTTTAGACCTCAGTGGACACTTTATAGATCATATGCTCAATCCAAATGTTATTATTGGATTAGATTATCTTCATCTGATGGAGATGTGTGTAATTCCTGTAGTTAGTTCTTTCCCATAGTACGTTTGGTCTTTACAGTACTAAGAGTTTAACTGCTGAATTTGCAAGATATGAGATTTGCGATAAACCTGGCTTACATTAAGAAAAGATGTCTACACAAACGTGTGATTGGATTGGAAGCAGATGGAAGCACCTACTTTGGGTTTTCAAACTTTAATCTGCCCATGCAATGTCCTCTTTTGCATTGTCTCTGTTCTGAATGTAACTACATAAGAGAGAAGCTGTGGAAGTAATAGACATATAACACGGTAAAGGAGGAAAAGAAAATACAATTGTAGGAAGGATGATGAACATGGCTGGCTTCATTCATGAATCGCATTATCTCTTCCTCACTTTTGTTCACACAGTTGCCCTGGGTTTCGTAGTTTTTCGTAGTAAAAATGTTTTGTAGAAGAATTATGTCAAGACTTTTCCCTATAACGACTTTGTCATTTGGGCTCGAACAAACACTTGTACACTGCTATGCATGAAGGTTCAGGTAGACTTTTATTTATAAAGGGATTTGAACTGTCACACTGTCTCAAAGCAGCAGGAATATAGCTTGAGCGCTGATATCCATTGTCCTACATTGACAGCAGCGATACGTCATGAAAACAAATGGCTTAGTCACATCGCTACAGGCAAAGGAGTCTGGTAAAGCACAAAACTTTGGTGTCTATCTCTTGTTACTACAGTACTGTGAGTTTTTAAACATAGTCAGAGAATGGCTTATTTTAACAAATATTGAGCATATGGGAGTTGTCCTGGCAAATTTGTGCACTGTTGGGATTAGATTTCCACCAATGGCTGAATAATATAAGTGGATCATTATTTGATCTTCTGGGTCCGCAACTTTTTACAAAATTACATTGAATTCTGCTTGATTGCTTGCATGTCTGAGTAAGACTTCTGAATGCACATGCAACTGATGAAGTGATTTAACCTGGATTATTTGTTTCTGAATATATGTATTTATATATTATAATTGTCCTTGATGTTGTGGGTCATTCTGGTGCTCCATTGACGTAAGTGTGTTTGTAATCCCAGCTTGATTTCTCCGGGTGTTACTGTGAAGTAGCACTTGGCTTTGGCCTGTAAGCATTTAGAGTTTAATAGGCCAGTTGTTTACCCTTCTCAGCCGACACACGTTGGATGCACGCTTGGTCGTATCCCGCCTTTTTGCTGGAGGGGTTCGTTGAGTCATTAACAATGTACCAAACCCAGCGCTGTCTTACTAGCTGAGTTTACATCCTCCCAGAATATGTCTTGCTTTTATAATAGCTGTAGGTAATGCAAGCAAGCATGGGAAATAGTCCTACCTCTAAACAAGTCCTTGCTCCAACTGTGCGGATGAACAGAGAACGAACTCCCTGACTCGGAGCAGACACTGTGTTCACATGGATTGCGTGGATACATTATGAGCACATGCGCTTTTTGTTGCGCACTGAATGGAATGGATTAAAAAATAATAGAAAACCGGTGGTGAAAACCAGGGTTGAAATGTGGGTGGTGAGAGACGGGATAAAAGAGGTGGTGTACTTGCCAAGTGCTAGACCGCATGAATGCCACATGCACCTGATCTTTCATCTTCTCTTGTAGAAAAACGGAAAGCAGATTAGTCTTTGATTTAAAAGATGTTTTTGAGTGAAGACTTAAAAAGGTCTGTTCATGATATACTGTAAAGGAATCAGTCTGTGATCGGTCTCAACAAAGTTTTTAAGAATCCCAGAATATGGATATTTTCTGCTCATAAATATGGCACAAATCTTCTTGACAAGGGCTAGTGGTTGGATGAGAGGCGGGACTTTCCTTTAAGCATCAACGTCTGCCAAATAGCTTCTCAGGCAATGTTTTGATTGGATATTTTTTTTACCCTAAAGAGTACACAACTTGCACGAAACTTGTGGTACACAGTAGGTTTCGCTCTCAGGGTGAATGCAGCTAGATTTCCATTTGTGATCTTTCTAACATGATTCTGTGTTGATCAAATGGTTCCATATAGCCTATAATTCAGAACACTTATGCATCTATTCAAGTCCCCGCTTGTTGATGGCTAGTGACATGTAGCCGTATCTACCCATATTTTATGTCTCAGGTAATTGGCATTTTTCAGAGAATCTGACAGCTTTGTCACTTCTGGTTTTGATTGCAATGAAAGTTGCTTAACTTCTTTCTCTCATCGATTGCGCAAAGTTGTTTTGTGCCCATGGCTCTGAAACAATCAATACATTAGAACAGACACATTAATCATACTTCTCATACTCTCTGTAGGACGTCTAAGATGGTTGTAAAGTTGAGGTATGTGTTTTTTCCCCACATTCCCCAGGCTCTTCCCTTGATAATTTGCCTGCAACTAGGATCAAGTATAGATTATCTGACATGAGTGTTCAGGTAAGATGATGAGTTCTACAGCACATTTAAAGATCGCCTGGTGGTTGATGGCGGATTATTTTGAAGCATGGCACAGGAGAACACTGGTTGTAATAAAACATTTACCATTGGAGGGCATTCACAGAAAAGGAGCAGCATTTGTGCAGGGATGCTTTTGATTTAATGTCTTGTTGTATGGACCAGTGTCTGGATTTTCCAAGCGTTAGGTGCAATAAAACTCAGGGGTGGTCTGCTCCTTCACAAGAGGCAGTTGGAACCAAACCAAAGCTCATTGTGAACTGAAAGGTCAGAGATAGCCTTGCTATCTAAACACATTTTATTCAAACTGTGACCGCCTCATCAAGGCTGGCCGATGCTCGACAAACAGACAACATATTCATAACTGTATTATATCTTGGAGATCATCCACATTCTGAATACAAAGTCTGTATTTGCACAGCTGGGAGATGGTAGAAGCTTATCAGGTGAAGGCCTTATGCTCCCCCGCCAGGTATCTCTTCAAGAACACATTATAAAGGTTTTGAAGGTATTGTCTGCCTTTGTGGTCTGTAGTTTCTTTACAAACATTTCCCTTCCAGTCTACAGAGCATGGGGCAAAGAACTTTAGCACAGTCCTTCATATTAAGCAGTTGTACACGTAGCAGAAACAATATTCTCAAATTGAGCTGAATCCAGAGATGTTGACTAGCTTCAGCTTTGGTTAAAGTAGGAACGCTTCTCTGAGGTTCAGAAACTTCTTTTTGTTGTGGTTGGAAGCTTTTCTTGACACTTTTCAATTCATGCTGCCTTATTTGGAGAATGTCTGAGCTCACATACCTTTCAGGTGGAAGCAAAGACAACTGAAGAAGTGACTGGAAAGCAAAAATTGTTTCCTGTTTTTTTTTTTTTCCTTAATGTGTTTTTTCTTAATTCCTTAATGTTTTCTTCTCGTGGGATTATGAGAGATCCATAAAACAATCTACATGTGTTTCCAAGCTGGTTGTGTGCTTTGAATACAACCTTGAATACTAGCCGTTGATAATTTGACTTCGGCCATGGAAGTAAATGTCAGATGGAAAAGCTGGTGATGTTTTCTTGGTATTTTAATAATTTATCAACATGTAGCAATTCAATGAGAATATTCCTATATCTTCTGTGATGTCAAAAAAAAAAAAAAAAAAAAGTGTGTGTGTGTGTGTGTGTGTGTCTTTGTCTGTGTATGTCTGTGTGTGCCTGTGTGGGTGTGTGTGTGTGTGTGTGTGTGTGTGTGTGTGTTCAGCATTGCTTGGCTAATTTGAGGTGAGTCGACACTTTTTCTTTTTCCTGAAGAAAGACTTGAGCTCTTTTTGATTACGCGAGTGGTGAAAGTCGAGTGCTGTAATAATGTCGATCTTTCTTCACCCTCAATATGCAAATGCTGGATTCGTGGAGCAAAACTGCATCTGTAAATTTCATTTGCTACAATATAAACTTCTACCGTGAATTTGTTTTATTTTTATCGATCTTCCCTAGTTTTGAAAGCTGTGCCACGTAGACATCAGTGTACAGTATGTGTGGTTTTATTGGTGGGTTTGGAGCAGAACTTGTTTTTCTTTTATTAACACGTTATGATCAATCAGATCTCTGGTTTCACATGAGTGTTTGGCTCAAGACTTTACTTGATTTTCTTGTTTAAATATGGTCAATGCAAACAGTCTTACTCAATCCATAATCTGCATTGCTATTTTGAAATCCTCTTTGAAACTGCAGTAGTTATGCAATGTAATATGGCAGCACGAGCGTGACAGATCTATTCTGTTTTCATTTTCCACTTTTCACACTCTTAAAGGAACTATTAATCTCCGAAGATGTCAGCATGTCGGGAATGTTTTCTTTGAGAGAGTGTTTAGCATCCATGTTTATCCCTGAAGAGGTTTGCTCTGTTTTTAGCTTTCAACTTGTATCAAACGAGAACTGACACAAATTATCTTCAGAGCGGCTTAAACAAACGTCAGCTTCTGTTACTTATACTGTTACTTATTTCACCTCAAAGATACTTTGACTTCGATAAAGCTACAGATTCCGTCCAGCGTCATGTATAAGTCGGAGATTTTTCATTACTTTGTAGCACTTAAATTAGACCGATCATTCTGAAAAATGAAGGTGGAAAAATTTACAGGTTTTAATATCACAAAACTAGGGAAAAAAGCTTTATTTGATTAATTATTAGCTCAACGTGATAATGCTCAACTTCAAAATCACAAAACTTGCCCTCTGTGATACTATTTTCTGAAATTCAAATACAACCAGAGGTTTCCTGACAAAGCCTTTAATCTGAAGTCGTCTTTATCTGCTCACCTGGAAGTGATACTGGAAGTTTCTGCGTGTCTTTATCCCTCAGGATGGACAGTAATAATCTGGAAGCAGATAAAGAAAAACCCTTTAAAGACACTAAAATGAAGCCATAAGGCCGGAGAAGTGCTGGAGACGAGGAGGAAAGGCTCAGCACCTGCTTGGATCGGCTCCAGATGATTGTTTTCCCTGAGCTGGTGTTTACGATGGCGGTGTTACTGACTCCCGGATCGCTGCTTTTCCTACTTTCATGTCTCGCTTGTTGCATCATGCATTTCCTTTTTTTGGGAATGAGCCAGAAACATGAAAAGTGAGAGTGTGAGAGAACTGCAGAGTGTGGTCTTTTATCTCTCAAGTGTTCGGTCATGCAGATTCCTCCTTTTATTCTACACCTGTTTGTCCACTTTCTCCCCACGTAGGGTTGCGATCTGATAACATAGTGTAAATAACTTTTTTGAGTTTCCCAGAACTGTTGATTTCCTGAGAGACAGAGGAGAATGAAGAGGAGTGGGAGGAAGGGCTGATAGTTTGGGGTCACCCGAGGGAGCTGGCTCGGGTCATGTGAATGGCTAAACTGAAGTGTAATGGAAGATCCTCTCTGGTTTGGTTCGAATTCACTGGTGGACTTTCATCTCTCGCAATGAACTAATCTGTGTTTCATTGAAGGGTCGTTCTTGGTTTCAGCCCAAGAGGGGCATGTGAGTCTTGCTTGCGTTTCTGGGACTTGATAGATTGATAGGACTTTGCATCAGCAGGCGATGTGACTTTGTGGCAGATGTTCTGCGTCAGATGAGTGCACTTGTGTACTGCATAATGTGGTTTGTGTAACCTCAATCAATTCACTGTGCGGTCGAGTGCATGAGTGTTTAATATGTTTAGGATGACTAAGGAAATGTCACATGCCAAGTGTGTGTGTGTGTGTGTGTGTGTGTGTTCGTGTTCTTATGAGCATAATGAGCTATATTATATTACATGTATATGCACAATATTTACATATTATAATATTAACTATAAAAATACATAATACAAAATTAACTATAAATTAGGGGTTGGCGAATGAGTGAAAATTCGTATCACAATATTTTCTAGTGTCCTTTAAACACAGACCTTTAAAATACTACACAGACCTTAGAGCTGCTCATGCCTCGCGATCGTGGGTGCGTTCTATTAATTCGTCCTGCTACAATGCTTTCTGCGTTCAATTTGCAATGTCTCCGTGTCGTCATTAAAATTTAATAGGATTTAATACGTGCCTGACCGACTTCATTAAACATTTTTCTTTCTACATACTGTCCAACTCATTTTTTCATAACAACATCGAAGATCATTTCTGATGCTGATAAATGCATTATATTTAGTGACAGCATTTGAGCATTTGAGACTGTTGGGTGTGTATTCCTTTGCCCCAACACCGAATTATGTGAGATTCCCTTCGTTTTTACTTTTCACGTCTTCAAACCACACATTTTTGTTATGAGATACCATTTGTTTTGAGACTTTAGGATTTGGCCCAATAAAGCGGCTGTCCTGATTAACCGGTGGCCCAATTATGCCGAGTCGACTGTATACGTAATATGAAACTCAAAGTAAATATTTACTGTATCCCGGTATATATTCTTCTCTGTCCCTCTCACCTTTTGCATACGTATCTACTCTTTCTGTTCTTCTCTGTTACCCCTATCACTCTCTCTGTCTCTCTCTCCATACCTCTCTTTCTCTCTCCCTCTCACTTTCTATCTCTCTCTCTTTTGCTCTGTCATTCCAAGCGAGACTCTTATATATTACCTATCCCTGACGTAATGTGCTCATCAGGAAGGAAGTTCACTCCTGTTACTGTTGCAGCCATGCGGATGCAACCCACTAATCTAGTGACACACTGATTGTATCGTCCGGTCTGAATTTGATTAGTCATGGCTGCTGTAAGGAGATAACCTGCTCTACCACAGCTAGAAAAAAACACGTCTGTCTAAGACCAGCAGAAACACTGTTAAAGAGTCGATGGGACTGATAAGACCAATGCAATTACCATTGATAGAAACACAATCTATTTATTTACGTTGTGGTGACTTTAATATGGAACAGCAGAAGTGATGGTAAGCCCAGTGCTATCTTGCAGTATTCGTCTTGTCCATGTTCACGTTCACAATCTAGTAATATTGAGAATGAAACTACATTTTCATTGGGCTTTTGTGCTATAGCAGACACTCATATCCTAATCGACGTTTTGCAGTTTTTTTTTTCAAGTCATCAACTTCATGCTTTTCCTGGCAGTACACAGTTTTACTAATTGAGCTATTAGGAAAGTTAGAGCATAAATAAATGCACAATTCAATGTGTGTGCTTCCGTAATTTTTACTCGCTGTCGATTCTCCAGACTGATCATTTACTGGTTCAAGGCAAAATGTGTTCTCTGACTTCTGATTTAACCCTGGGAGTAAAACTTTAACAGGCATCTCCTCTTTTCGCTCATAAAGAGCATTTGCAGACCACCAAAATGACAAGTATTTAACCTGTGACAATGGGTGAGATGAATGGCCACCGAAGTCAAACAGAAAGGAGATAAGGCTCGTGTTTACTATCCACGTCCAGCCCAAGGCTACATACCTTCATGCTCCTATGACCTTTGGAGGCGTTTATGGGCTGTTCAAATCTGTAGCTCTGCTCAAAAGAGGCAGAAGATCATCGCTGCCTTAAAGGCACCGATCAGCACAAACCAGTCTGAGAACTTAATGTTGACTCACAATGCCTATTGATTTTTGTTTGACAGCATTTATTCTTTCAATGTCTTCATCGAGTCGATGTATTTTTTGCTCTACCATCACCATCTGTACAGTAGAAGAGCAGCGGAATGGCGACCCAACAGAAGATGAGATTGCAGTGTCCCTGTCTTTATGATTGCGAAAGATACATGTCAAGAATTTCAGAATGGCTTAATGACACGGACCGACGTGTGTGTTCAGCAGACATGTGAAACAATGCAGCAGGTGCTGAGGCTCCTGGAAGGCGAGACGTGTCAGGGATCAGGGAGACCTGACTGGTTTATGGACTCGCTGGAGCTTTGAAGTTAAAGGTTTATCTGATGGGTATTGTAGATGTGATTCGTGGATTACAGTTGAAAGTGAGATTCATAAGTCCTGGTGTGTGTGTGAGTGCATGTTTCAGGGGTAAGATGGGTTTGTGGTGACAAGGCCATTCCCCCTACGGCAGCAAAATATCACTTTTCTGCCCATTAGGAAGAATTACTGACATGAACCACAGAAACCAGTGGTCGGGTTTGAGTTACAGGAGCAGATTTAAAGGCCTTCTCTGTGAAGGCTGTATCATTTACAAAGCATTCCCTCTGACTGCATATTTATCGGTCAGTGTGACTCATGAGTTGGGCCAAAGAGCGGATTTTCACAGAGACGCTGTCTTGTTTGGAGCCGCTGCAGGTTTTCTTTGCCTGCAGGGATTGTTTTTGGGTTTGTGGTAGTTAGTGGCTTCTCTCTCTCAGAAAATCATCATGCTCTTAAAGAGTTGCTGGTGTGCTCAAAGAGTCCTGATGAATACGTTCAGACCAACCAAAATACATGCGTTGGAAAAACCTCCAATAGATCTGCCTAGAATCACTACACGACCCTAGGGAAATGGCAGGAAAATGTGGAAGAAAGGAAGAGAGTGGCTAGAGGCCCAAATCTCAAAACTTTACCCATAAGCCTCTGTGCTATTGTGGTCTCTGCGATATGGCTTTAGACTGTCCATCACTGGGTCATTTTGGCCTTTTTATGTTTTGCCAAATAGCAAAAAATATCTGCAATTTTCTTTGTGGAAATCTTACTGAACCAATTTGAGATACAGTTTATTTATAATGTCATATACTGTAAATAATTATTCTTATTGGATTCTATTCTATACATTTTCAACTCCTCATCCATACCGTTATTAAACATTGTTGTAAACTGTGGCCCAAACACATTTGCAATTGCCACAACAAACACACTTCTATTACGTTTTCCAAGAGGTTTATGGTGAATCCGGCACAACCTGTAATACAGAAAAAAATACAGAACAATGCAGACTGCTTGTCTGTCAGTCAGGAAGCTATGAGAATCTCTCTTTCTCTCTCTCTCTCTCTCTCTCTCTCTCTCTCTCTCTCTCTCTCTCTCTCTCTTTGTCTCAAAACTCCTTCTATTTGTAGCTCCATATCAAAATGCTGGGATAATACATTTTATTTCAATGTCTTAGTCAAAAAAAAATTGAACTCTCTGGAAAATCAATTGCTAGTGGCAAACGTTCCATTGGGAAGGGAGAGAGGGTTCTGAACCGAGACGGCTTTTATATCATATTATCTCACCAGGCGACTCCGCACCTGATTCTCTCATCAGTTTACCAGACAACATTTATCCTTCTTTTTTCTATTTACCCCTCCTTAATTTAGTTTGATGGGAGCACAAATGCTGGAATAGTTCCATGAAAGTGGAATAAATGTACAGTATCCACTGAGAAACTTTTGGTGGTTTATTCAATGTACAGATTTGAAAATAGCATAGTAGCTGTTTCATCATAAAAATGAATGTAATGTTGAGCTGCTCCCATCTCGTTTCATGCAACTTCCAACGGCAGAAAGAAAGAAAAAAACAGACTAGACTTTAGTTTAGTCTCGCTTTTTTTTGGGATTCAGAAGTATGTAACGGTTGTAATTGAGTCAACTTTAAATCCTGAACAATGGATGAAGCAAAATAAAGATCAAAAAATTGAGTGATGAAGGACAGACAGGGACAGGGAGAGTCAGACAAAATGAGAGATAGACAAACATACAGTTACACACACACACACACACACACACACACACACACACACACACACACACACACACACACACACTGTGTGTGCCTGTGTATTTACCAGGTCCTTTCCTGACCAATATTGTCATTATAGCCATCGTTCCTGTGCCAACTAAAGCACAAGCCAGTACAGTGAAGCAGGAAATGCTAGGAAGCTAAAGCGACAAAGCCGTAGCGAATTTAGAAAGCAGCAGAGGGAAATCCTGCATGGCTAAAGGCCAGGTGATCTTTGACCTCTGAAGTCACATGACTCAGTGAGCGGGAAGTCTAGACTCATCAGTGTGAGTCAGCACTGGACAAAGCCTGGAAGAAATCTCAGTAGTTCTGACTCATGGTACGTCACACACGCACGCATACGCACACATACACACACATTAACTGGCAGCTGTTTCAAAGCTCCAAAAAAGCTTTCACTATAAAACTGTTGACAATTTACATTAACTAAATTGATCTTACACTGTAGATGAAAACGAAAGGCCCTAAACTGAATGACTCGTTCCTTTCCCCTGGTGACTGATGAGGTCTTCTCTATGTCTGAGGACTGGAGCTGTTTAAGCAGTTCTTTGGTCACGCCGTGTATTTACGGATAATTGGTTTTTAGAGAAGTTGTTCGACTTTGTCATCCTTATGTGGTTAAAGCCCCATGCCTCATGTGGACATGTGCCACTTTTTTCTGTCCAGTTGGATGGATAGAATGTATGTATAGAAATGGATGAACAGATTTTAAATGGTCATGTCTTTCTGTGACCAGGAAACTTGCTCTTTGCCCAGACAAGAACAACCTTAAAACCACTAAATATGTGTTTATATTTTACACATTTTACAGTTCATCTGGAATGCATGGGGGTCAGTGAGAGATGAATCTGAATAGCTCTCCTCCTCATGACCCAGAAATGGAAGAAGTGTTTTTTAACATAAATGGATGGAAGGGTTCATGCTTCATGAAGAGATAAAAAGCACTTTGCACTATTTAGTTTCTGCGGATAATGTGGTGGCTCAGACTTGGAAGTTGTAGACTGGAGTAAACAGTCTGGATGAATACTGGATGAAAAAAAAAAAGATATTACAATTTGAGTGTTATCAAAAAATGTATGATTATTCATCTGTTGTTTCATTAACCTGAGTGTGTATGCGCAAGAATGTGCATGTATGAATGTACTGTATGTTTGTGTGTGTGTGTGTGTGTGTGTGTGCGTGTGTGTGTGTGTGTGTTTATTAATTAAAAAAATCAGTTGGGCATTAAATCTAATCAGTAACCTTTTCATGTTTCTACAAGCTTTAGAAAGAAAGGGAAAGTGGGAGAGAAGGGACAGGGAGAGAAGGAAATGTAATCAACTAACAGCGAAATAATAAGTGCCTGTATTTTTCTGAAGGTTAGTTGCAATGTTGCGTTCAGGGGTCAATATTCACCCTGAAAGTAGTCTGCATCCCTGTAGCTCCGCATCCCTGAGCCTCCCAATTAGTTGTAATACACGTTCAATCAGGGTAAACAACTTGTACATGAAAATCAGAATTCCAGAATTCTTGTCTGTCTGCATCTTACCGTCTGTTTATCTACACACCTGATTTATTATATGGAGTTGATTCATTACACTCTTCAACTGAGGATTGAGTTATTAGATAAACAGGATTTTTTTTTTTTGGTCTCTCAAGAGGCACCGATGACTTGCTAAGTCCACAGTAACTTTAATGGGCTAGCTTTGTTGCTCAAGTCTGCTTAAGAACGTTTAGCTATTTTGAAAAATCAATCTGTTTAGCGATTAGCTTAAAATGTTTTACTTCATGAGTTTTGTTTCTGGTAAAGAGCTATCAGTCAGAAGCTGATTCTCTGCCCAGGTTCACTTTTCTGTAGCAATTACCATGACCTTACTCACCATATGTGTTCTTCATTCAGCATCATAGGGTCAGCAAATGGACTGTAGGCCGATCACCATCATCTTGTCTGAGACTGAAGTCATTTTGTCCTACACTTAAGGAAACTTTCATCTTCCTGTAATTTCCAGAATATCACAAAAGTGACTTCACCTTGTCCTTTCTCTTTCCCTGTGCTTTTTCTCACTCCCAGTCTCTAAGAATCGCTCTGGAATTTAAAGAGTGTCTCCCGTGCCAAACGCTCCTTCCTGTCCCTCTTTCAGTTCTTCTCTTCTGAGGGACAGAAACTGTTCCATTCAGACGATTTGAGACGGCTTGGGTTTTACAGGCAAATGCAAGATGTTTGCATACGCTGGAAGGTATTTTTGTACATAGTTGCTGGGAAAAATAAATCTAGACAGTGGCAAGGCGGCAACTGGGTTTGCTTTTACGTGTTGTGAGATTTTCAACTTTCGGACCAGATCGCCAGCGTTTGTGGAGCTCTAATGAAGCGACCAGGCCTGACAGGTACAATTACTGGGAACATTAAGAGAGATGAAGGGCTTCTGGCTTCCCGGGACAAGATAATAATGTTTTTACTGGATAGAAGAAAAGTAAGAACTGTTTAAAGATGTACTGTAAGAACAAAAGTCAATATGCTTTGGCATAGAGATCTCTTCCAGATGTGTGCAATGTTCCAGTAGAGCGGTTCACTCTTAGACAGTATGTAACGTATTTATGGCACGTTTGCTCATCTATATTTGTCTAAATTGACATGTCAGGTAGTGTTTATTAGTGTTTATTCCTGTATCAAGATTCCTGAAGCTCCATAGAGCATTGTTTTAGCATTATTTAATAACCACACAGTGCCAGTTTTGCACTCATTGTCATTGTTCGATTGGTTTTGATGGTGTTCATCACTCGGGAGAATATTCTACAACAATAGTTTAATTACCGAATGACTGCCCTGCAAGAAGCGGTTGTCTTCTGCTCTGTGGGGAATCAGGCCCTTAAACAAACTCCATTAAATCTAAATGAATTCCAGTCGGTTAAACATTCAGTGTCTTATCAGTTCAGTGATGTTTATCACTTTACTTTGCGTGGAAGCTGCATCAAAGAATGGATTGACCAATTGGATGGCTGTCTGTCTCTTTCATCCCTCAAAAGCTGACTAGCTATCAATGAATCAATATAATTGTCTGTCTCTTTATAAGCTATCATCTGTCTGTCAACCTGTCTGTCTCAAATTATCAGTCTGCCTTTCTAATATCTAATTGTCCCTTTGTGTTTGTACTGTATTGCCCTAAATTCCTGTGAGTTTGTCCATTTCCATCCATCGAGGATAGAAATCATATGTAGATGTTTCATAAGACATATTTCTAAATCGGATGCAGGGGCGGCCAAAGGCCAGCACACACACACAGGAAACGAGCGTTGACAACCAAACCACCCGCACTTCCTGTTGAAGTGTGTGGCGGCTACTCGGCCCTGCAGAAATGACAAACACTAGTCTTTCTTAGCTTGCGTCTCGTTCAAAGGGGGATGTCTGAAAGACATTTGATTGATAAACAAAACTCTGTTCCGTCATTTTTTTCCCAAACATAAGGCGAGAATCACAGCCATATGTGGCTGTCTGAAATTCTGCTCATGAGTTCAGTGACAGTATAAATGACTTTTAAAAAAGCCCAGTGCAGCAGTAGCATTAAAAGTCAAAGCAGCACATGCTGATGCATTATGGGTAAACGTCAACGATGATTCATCAGGCTGGTTAATCTCATAGTACGATGTCTTCTCCATTTTTCAACACTTTGCAATCTGCCTTTGTAGAAAAAAAATGTAATAAATAATAACAGAGACATTTCACAGATTAAATTCAGCATTAGTAATAGTGCAGGGATGTTAAATCGGACACTTTCATCCAAATGACCCGACCATAACTCATTCAGTCCTGTGGCTGGTGAACTTGAGATCCTGAGCATTTCCCAGCAGCTGACTCCCCCTGTTGTCCAAGTGCTGAAACTGCAGGTTCCCTGTACCTGCGCAGTTATCAACACTGCATAGTGATCGGACTGTAGAGAAAGGCTGGACGCTGGAGATGGGGAGATGCTCCTAAGAGGTACACACACTTCACATTAGCTGAAACAGTGAGTCGGAGAGTGTGTGTGTGTGTGTGTGTGTGTGTGCGCGTGTGTGACTCGTGATGACGGCACCTGCTCTCATGAGAATGAGGCTGACTGTTTATTGTCTGTGAACGATGAGGGTGGCACAGTCCGAGCTGATGCGTCAGCCAAACCAGCTTTCACTTTTTATTAGAGACGTAAGCGCTGATTCAGAGTCATGCGGATGGAGTGAAGTTAAGGAACGGTGATGTGTGATGAACACCACGAGTTCACTGTCTCCAGCCGTGCCACACCATCAGTCTGCAGAGTTTCGCATGAGCTGGTCTCAAGAGTCTGTCTGCGCTGAAGCCTCGGCAAGCAAGTTTGCTAGTTGAATAACGGGACAGAAGCCATTTAACCTTGGCTCAAGGTCTCATTGAAACCAGATTGTACGCCTGCTTCACAGCCACTTTCTCCGTTAGTTACTCGCTGAAGACTGGCAGCTACAGCCTCCCCTGTGCCCTGGTTTTTAACGGTGGCATTGATTACAGCATTTACACTGAGTTATAATGGGAGTTCAGTTGCTGTCACAACCTTCCTTTTTGGGGTATTTCTGGTTGCTTCTGAACACCATTTTTGGCAGGATCCAGACGTCCCATACTACTGTAGTAGTTCTCTGAGGGGATTTGACCACCACCGAGAGGGTTCGGGAACTTTATTTTAATGAGAAGCTCTGCCTCATCTACCTGTTTGTGACTTCTTGTGCTACATGGATGTGAACAGATTAAAGCTTTACTGTTTGATTCTTCTGGGGATTGAGTTTTATTTTTAATCTCAACTTGTTGTTTGTGTGTGCATTTGTTCAAGTCATACACTTGTTTTCCTTTGTTTCCATTTCTTTCTGTATTTTCCGGGCTGGGCATTTCCTGTGGGCATTATCATCTTGTGATATGATAATGTTTCTGATCAGCATTATCATGCTGTTTCTGATCAGCTTCATCTCTGTGTCAATGCAGAGTAAAGAAGTTCCACAAAACCTAAAGAACAGTTATTTTGTCAAGCCACAATGAAGTTCACCTGAGGTTCAAAGTGAAGTCACGGCCATGACTGGAACATGTGCGGCGGTGGTGAAGCGGAAGCCTCTACTGGCATCGTGGTGTAATGAGTGGGAGAAAGGCATCTTCATCACACTGTTCTGGTTAACAACTCCTCATCATATGCTGACACCACAACAGACACAATTTTGTGGCATTTCTGAAGGAGTCCGAATGTGTTTAAATGCTCTTTTGATTTTATGAGGTATTTGGCATAATGACACAGCTTAGAATGAAGCAAAACAACAAAAGGCCTTTGGAATTTACAGACTTGTGGTTATGAATAAAATTGATGAAAATAGAGGAGAGAGAGAAATAGAGCGAGAAAAGAAAAAAAGGAGTTTGTGTGTGTGTGTGTGTGTGTGTGTGTGTGTGTGTGTGTGTTTGCAAGTAGGATGTGGTTTTGGCCTTCTTAATTAAAAAGCTCATGCATCCTAATTAAAGTTCATCCATCTGAAGGGCTCAACAAAAACTGTTTCTAAAATCTCCATTTTTGTTGATGTTAAAATTGAGTTTGTCAACTTTTATTTGAAAGTCACAGTGTCGGACTAACGGATTTGAGAAGGTAGACGTTGGCAGCTTTGTAGGTGGGAAAGTGTTTGAGCAGGAAGATCTAATCCTGGAATCACAATGAAACGGCAGAAGTTAAAGATTTGTTAGTGGGGTTTTTAAGGGTTTTTAGAATTGTGCTCTGAGGAACAGCACATCCATCAAATCTGTTTGGCATATTAGCGAGTCACGTGGGAGAAGCATTAGAATGAACCTAGTATATTAGGCAATAAATAAGGACTTCCTGTATAAGACTCTCTCTCTCTCTCTCTCTCTCTCTCTCTCTCTCTCTCTCTCTCTATCTCTTGCTCTCTCAGTTTCTCACGTTCTCTTTACTGTTTATTGTTTCAGTTCTACTTGAAAAACTGAGATAGTTTGCATTGCATAGCAGGTTAATTTTATATAAAAATCAAAGAACATTTTTGTACCAAAGATTCATTGAAGCACATTGCATGAATGAGATGCTCTAGCTGTGTTATCCATTGGATATAATCTGTTTATATATGATGTAAGAGCTGGATTTTATCCAGACTTAAATCTTATCAGTTGGAAGTCAGGATTTTGCGACTGAATCTAATCAATAGTTTTGTTGGAGCTTTTTACTTGAGGGGGGGGGTCTCTTTAATTTCTCATGTTGTTTTCTCTGTTCAGCTCTGTCACTGGTCGATACAAGAGTCCAGAAGGCCGTCATTTTAAATGTATATAAATGCAGATAATGGGCTCAGCTAGATGTCCGCATCTTTCTGTTCTCTCATTCTTTGTTTAATCTAAACCATGTCTTTGTCCTTCACAGATCTACACCGATTGGGCAAACCATTATTTGGCTAAATCCGGCTGTCCGAGGCTCATTAAGGACCTGACTCAGGACATTCCCGATGGAGTTCTGCTGGCAGAAATCATCCAGATTATAGGTCAGAAATGCACTAATCAAAATGCACGGCTTGACTTCTTTATTTCGCAATTCGTTTTTATACATAACTGGATTAGAATCTGTTGAAACAAGTGATTTGAAAGCTCTATTAAGGCATATGTCTCCCATGTGTTCACTTGGGTGAGCCAGACTGAGCTTTGTGTTGGTGTGTGTGTTTTTCTTGTTTCTCCTCCTCTGGGCCGTCCTGGAACTTTATGAACCTCTGCATACAATGGTAGATTCAGCATTCAATGTCTTCAGCTTCCAAGCGACAGACTATGAATGAACAAATATCGCACTCGTGCAGCACCAAACCTGCTGTTCCACTGTAGTGGTGTGATAGAGGCCGGAGGTTTTGGTCAGCTTGTGTTTCACTGCATGTCAATGAACTGCCAAGATTTGTTTGATTTTTTTTTTTCATGCTTTTTTGCATATTCTTTTTTGCAGCTAATGAGAAAATAGAAGATATAAACTGTTACCCTAAGAGTCATTCTCAAATGGTGAGTAGAACATGCATATTTAATATTAATACATTTATCTATTTTTGTATAACGTATCATCTTCTTTTGTAACGCTGACATTTTTTCTCAGTCTCTCGCATGCTTTCCTCTCTGTCACACACACACACACACGCACACACACACACATACACACACACACACGCACACACTCGCACACACACATACAGACACTGTACAAAAACTGTCTCTTGTTGTTTTCTAATGCTATGTCTGATAATATTTACAAGATGTCATAGATTCAGGAACTGTTCTATATTTTTTTTACATCTAAGTTTTTCTTTTCTAATTAGTGCGGTGCTAGTTAAAAAAAAAAAAGGTTAAACCTATTAAAATTCTGGTTAAACTCTGCTGGAATAAAACTCTTTAGTGATCCACATGGAATGTCCACATGTAACTTTGCATGTCCATGAGCAGAACTGAGATGTCACAGGTTGTCAACTGTCAAACCACTGCAATGCAGATGCACTTGTCAGAGCAGATAAGCACAAGACGTGGTCAAGACAGAGATTTGCAAGGTCTGATTTAAACTGGTTTTATTGTTTTATTGCCATGGACTTACACCTGTGTGCTCACTATTGTCACACAGCAGTTTATAGGGCTTTTCTGCTGGGAAGTTGAGGTTATGATGGAATCTGACATTGAGACTTGGGAACACAGCTGGATGTTAAGCCACGCCTCTTCAGAACATCAATAAAGTGCACAGAGATGTCTGAACGCTGTTTCATATATGTTCATGCATATTACGGGTACTTGAATTTGCATTGATTTTGCCATAAATAAAAGGCCTAGTCTGGATAAAAGACCAAGTGATGATCATAAGCAAGTATACATGTTTAAGATCAATCACATTTTACACTCAATCACATTCATCAAATTTTAACAACACCTAAAAAATGTATTTGTTTCTCTAAAATTTATAATCTCCTAATTGCATCATTGCATTATTAATAAAAAATTGTTTCTGTTGTATGAGCTAGTCTTGATTCCTTGTCACGGATGATGTTATTGAGTGATGTAGAAATGAATGTCATCTTGAATAATGTCTTGGATAATAATAATTGTCATGAATGTTGTCATGTGTCATGATTGATGTACCGTATGCCATAAACAATCATCATGAATAACATTTGTCAAGGAGAATCTTGTCAAGGACAGGGTTTGTTTTTTGGTTGACCAACTGAAAGTCACATTAAATTTTGTTAATTTGTTTGTATTAATTTGGTAGTAATTGTGTTTTGTTGTTGTTGTTGTTGTTGTTGTTGTTGTTGTTGTTGTTTTTCAGTCATTTCTTATGCATGATGCACTAATAAATTGAAAATATAAGACCTCCATTGAAATTAAGACCCCTTGCCAGTTAATATTCATATTTCTGTGTATATGATGTAACAATCCAATTTGGACATATCATCAATGGTTTTTGAAAAAAAAAAAACAACTAATCTATTTTAGCGTTTTCCTGCATTAGTTACTGAGTTATAGCAATAAACTAACTCAGTGCTAACTCATGTTTACTATGAGTCTTGATGGGGAAATGCAATAAGGAAAGAAATTCCTTATTGATTATTTTGAAATGCTCTTCAGTACATATTCTGCTGTGAGTCTGTAAAGCTTTACAACCTTGGCATCAGCTAATATTACCTCACGCGCCTCTATTAAGTCTTAATATTCTCTAGCAGAATAGGTGAAGCTGACTGCTTTACAAGAGGTAGAGATATGAAGTAGATCACGCTCACAATCATCTCCATCCTATTGAACTGATGATTTTATTCAAATGAACAGCCCCTGTCTCAGTTTGTATACAGACCCTTGAGGAATTCATTCAGATTTGCCTTTAATTTAATATTTAATGGGCATTTACCTAAGCATCCTGCTTAACTGTTAACTAATATTTCTGTTTTGTGTAGTTCTGGTTTTTCTGTTTGATTTTGTCTTTTTTTCAATTATTAGAGAGCAAACAATCTTGGTCCCAGATGTGGCTCAGAACTGAACCATGCTGTCTGGTCCAAATTAATCTGGAAATACGTAGAAGTGAAGCTGGATTTGGATCTTGCATTATCATTTATCTGACACTTTCTCTTGGCTTCTTGACTGTTTTTTGGTGCTGTTCCGTGTTTCTCTGTCTTTTCTTTACACCTCTCTCTCGACATTCGTTGAGGCAGATCCTTTCTGACGGTGTTGTCTCAACCCTAAAGCCAAAATTATTTCCCGACGTTCTAAAGGTTGGTAAAGGAAGTAAAGAGAGCTAGAAATCCAAAAAGGCCAATTAAAAGCCACAATAAAAGTGTCACAATTGGAATCTAGATAATGAAATCGTTAATAATTAAAGCATGTTGCACTTCAAAAGACTACAGATGTGTAGGCGCCCAACCAGACTTCAACTCCTACAATGCACTGAGGGGATTGTAAATCTGCTCCTCCACAGGTTGTAAATGAAGCCTTGCATCTGTCCATCTACGTAGTTGTCAATTCTCTTGAAGGTTTGTGGTCATCAGGAGAGAATGACGTGTCCACTGACCAGCAGTAATGCGTATTTCAGGGCCAGTGAAGATGTGTCATCTGCTTCAGCTTATACACCTTGACAGCTAAAAGACTTTGCTAGACCTGAAGACCTCCACGCCAGTCTACTTTTGATTAAAACAGCATGCATAAGAAATAAGAAAGAAGAAATAAGCAAAACAGACAAACTGGGGATTTGTCTAGATGTATTTTGACTTGGATTGTGGTGGTCAAATCTTCCTGATTTGTTTTTGCTTGGATTGAGGAGTTTGTTCTAGGCCGTGTGGGTCTTACTCAAAGTTAAATGACATTTCTCACCTTCCTGTTTGTTAAATGGCATGTCTTGACTCGTGACGTGCAAGGCTTGACATTTGATGGTGGCCTTTCCACCTCAGCTTGTAGACAGAACAGAAACGCCTCTGACTATTTCCTGTCAGATGTATTTACCCAGGTTGGACTGTGGCTGCTCCTTGACCTGAGAGAATCTGACATGGAGTGATAGGATCTCGAGCTCTAAGAGTTGACAGAGAATCATTTTGGTAATTGCCTGGATTTCAAACAGAGCTGGGTTACATCGAGGCGGGTTTTGATGTCTTTCTCGTTCTGCAGACATGTTTGACATGCTTTCAAATTCAATCCCCATGTCTTGTTGTAATTATGTGTTTGAGGACATTTTCACAGATGAGTGAAGAAAATATGTGTTCATTATATTGCAGACAATCGTTTGACAGACATTTTAATGGAGCTTCAAATATCCGCTTTTACTGAGTGAACGTCTTTAGTGAAAACCCAGATTTTGTCTCTATCTGATTTCTCTATGATTTATTCAAGCTTTGTTCCAAAGAACAATGCTTTATAATTCCACATCTCAGAAAATCTTGTGGAATTCCAAGTTGTTCTGTTTTTTTGTTTTTTTTTCAAAGAATATCAACGCAAATCTAACCCAGTGGAAGTCTTGTCTTTTGAAATAACTGGATACAATTAATCAGCACTTTTACACTTTTACACTAAACACCTACTATTTTAGGTATTTGAAGAACTAAGTTTATTCATTCATTCATTTTGTTAAAGAGCTTTTCCATTTATGTGTCACAAGGAGCTGGAATAAATGTACTAAGGGTTTGATGGCAGGACACACCCGCTCTACATCACAGAGTACACACACACACACACACACACACGCACACACACATGTACACACTCACTCACACACTTAAGGGACATTTTCATGTTTTAGGATATTTAAAAGCTCTAATAAACATGCTTCTTTTTAAACTGTGTGAGGAATATGGGGAACATGAGGAAAATACAAACTCCACAAAACACCTGATTGGACATCAACATCAACAACAGCAACACTTTTATTTTATTAAATTGTCCACAATTTCATGTTTTTCTTAAAGAAAAAAGGCTTAGCACATTATACTCATCATTGGTGTAAAGCTGCTTTTCATTTCTAATCTTACCAGTCTTAACACTATACTACTAATCACTGTTGACTACGACTAGCAAAATAAATCAAAATTCTCTTTTGTTGGTTTTCCACTCAATATACTTGGATATTGTGTGGAAAACCAACAACGGTTAATGTGGAAAAAGCAGCATTTACAGCTGTTGCCTCAACTTAAGGCGGTTATGGATGAAAAGTGTTGAATTGACACAAGACCATATGTATTTCACGGTGGTATTGAAGAAACAACACTTTTCCAAAGTCGGAGTTTGAGCGGTTATCTGATACTCTTGGATTCGGGCCTTTCTCTGGGCCTCTCAGCATCTGGACCCACACGACTGGGCCTGAGTGCAAACGTTTACCCGGCATTATCGTTTGGTTCTGATAGGACTCATGTATAGATCAGCCTTCATCTAATTTATGATATTTGACAGCTTATTGCGGTCAACACTTGCACAGCTGCTGAAAATGTGCACTTGTATGAGTCCAGTAATATTATTTTGTAAAAACGTATCATCTAAACATTCCACACCCTACAGTAATTACATCAATGACGTATGTGGTGTTGGAAAATGTGGGAAAAGCAGATGATGTGCCTTTTCCGGAGAGTGGTTAAAATCCCGCTAAGTTCGACAAAATGCGCATTGCCACTCGCATTTCAGCATCTGCTCTGTTAGCCATTAACGCACAGGATCCGAGTTTATATTTGTGTACGTCTCTGCAGACCAAGAGACAGACTAAAAATAAACAGCCATTGGCTGATGGAACCGCTATTAAACAGGGATGGAATTTCCAACTCTACTTATAGGATTATTTTCGTCGCGCACACTGATCCTGATGATCTCGGAATGTGACATACTGTAGCGAACCTCATTTTCCTGTTAAAGCGATCGTTCACAAGCGTCTGTCCACCTCCTGTCCATCAACAGAGTCAGGCGGAGCCAGCAACAGTCCTGCTTCACCGGCTCGTGTGTCATGTGCTTTACTTTAAAGTAAGTGAGGTGAATTTGTAAATATGGCCACTAGGGGAGCATGTGGTGTCAGTGCTAAAGGCCACTCATTTGTAGAACCCACCAGACTGGAACAGCCTCAGTTCTTTATGGAGCTTTCATGAAATAGTTTATGAGGGATGAGGTTTGATAGTGCGTGGGAAAAATTGCCGCTGGGACTATAGTTCTATAGGAGACCAGCAATGCACTTTTATCACTTGTTTTAAGTGGGTGTGTGCTTTAGTGTGGGAAGGTTTATCTGTCTGTGTTTACGTATGTGTGTTTGCGTATCTGTGTATGTGTGTTTTGTGTGCATGTGTGTGCCCGTCCTCATATGTGCGATTGTTTCTGTGTTTATGTTGGATCTGTGTGGATGTTGAGTGGAAAGTGTAAATTTTTGCTCTATAGGACAAGAGGCGAGCACGGCCTTAAATTACTCACTTCTTCCGCTCCACGACTCCAGCATTTCAGTCAATTATTGTGTTAAATGTGCTTTAGAGAACTGAGCTGAAACATGAACTTGATTTTGAAATAATGACAGTGTGTGTTTTTGCACTGCAGATAACTCGTTGAAACAACTTTTTAGATATATTGATTTCAGTAGCAATTAACGTAAGATGTATGGCAAAATAAACAGTGATTTGAACAAGGCATGTTGAAGTCTCTATTACATACTGTCGGTTTTAACAATATTTGATTAAGAAAACAATTCACAGAGTACCACAACTGTATATGCTTTTATTGTTGTGATACAACACGCATGCACATATGCGTGTCAAAATCAAGAATTTAAATTTATCTTAATATAATTATTAAAAAAAAAAAAAA
>CM051496.1:13060553-13087251 GCA_028031935.1 Paedocypris micromegethes
AAAAAAAAAACAAGCATTTTGTTCATTTTCCTGTAATTGGGTTTTTTTTTTTAAGTGTTTGGATTAGTCCTACCAGTTAAATTGTTAAAGATTCCATGAACAGAAAAACACGAACAAAATCTGTCTATATAAGGTTCAAACTTGCATGTGACTCATACGATCCTGTGGAGAGTCTAAAAATAAAGAAAATGTCTCCACCATCCTTGTAATAACGGTATTATTAATAATTCTGCAAAATGGCGGGCCCTCAGGGTCTCGAGTCTGTGCTTACTCATGACTCTAATCCTGAATAAAGCTGAACGCCTTCTGGACTATTACCATCCCAGTCCAGTGCTGCCCACTGACCTGCCCTGACCTTACTGTAAAAGACTTTTACACTAATGTAAAATATGCAATTCATGCAAGTAGAATAAGAACCATGATGCCTTGAGGAAGTTATACTGCGTGCTGGTGTGGAAGAACATTACACGCTTTGATTCGCCACTTCTGCGTAGGTGCGACATGTTGTAGCCCTGCGTCTCGCTCGGGGTCAGGGGTCATGAACCGGGCTGACCAGACCCACAATATAGCCTTTGTGTACAAGTGTTCGCAGAACGCTGACATGCACTAGTGAGCTGCCATATATGCTCAAACGCACCAACATGTATCGGAGAAACGCTTTCACAGAGGTTTTTGACTTTCAACAGCCAGAACTTGTGTAAGACCCAACAGTCACTCAGACATCACTGACTCCATATTTGCTCAATTTACATACTTTCTGTGTGGTGTGCTTGCACGTCGGCTGACTTCGGTCTTTGTGTCTTACAGATTGAGAATGTGGAGACTTGTCTAAGTTTCCTCGGGGCCAGAGGAGTCGGTGTCCAAGGGCTCTCAGCTGAAGGTAAGACCACCAACATGGAAGGGCCATATTGAACTTGAAATCAAAAATGATGGATGAGATTGGAATGTAGAGACTTTGTGTTGGTTATTTTCACGTTTGTTGTAAACAGTGATGGGAATAGCAACGTTTTAAAAAATAATTTTCAGTACCAAGTAATCTAACATAATTCGGTTACAACGTTACGCTTTTAAGGTTACTGACCGTAATAAAAATGTTTTTGTAATAAAAAACAGTTTTTGTCCGATCAGGGTCTGCACTGTTTTTTTTTGGTGTGTGTGTTCATGGAGTGGGACATATCTGGGACGTGTCTGTGAACGTGGTGCGACTGAAAACGTGATGATTGGCTTGGATTAAATGTCCATCATTTAACATCCGGAAGCAGAGTAGTACGTTTGTTCACATAAGCGCACGCACAGTTGCACACTCCAACAACCAGGATGAGCCAAAGAGATGGCCATGGAGTTTTATTTTATTACGTTTTTGCATTTTCATTTTTAATTTGCATTAGAAAAAGTGTACATTTTGTTGTTGTTATTATTATTAGTATTATTATTATCATTATTATTATTATTATTATTATTATTATTATTATTTAATTTTGGTAAATTAAGTATTATATTGAGAGCAGACTACTTCATGTTAAACTGTATACTGTAGGCCACAGTATGTCTACCAGTGGACAGTCTTATTCATTTATTTTTGGTACATTCCTTAAGAAGCATAATTTATATTTTGACGTTAGAATTTGTTGGCCAGTTGTGGTCTGTGCAATAAATACCATGTATTGTGTTTTATTAATCACTATACTAAGAATAATATTTTCAATAACATATTTGATAGGTGTCTCTCACGTTGTCCCACAGCAATATTAAAATAGTGTAGATTAATATACAATGCTTTATTATCCTTATTTGATTTATTATATTTAGTATATGTTTCACTCATTTAACATTTAATACTGAGAGCAGCCAAGTAATTTGTCAAATAAAACAAACAAAAAAAAAAAAACAAGTAATGCAATAGTTAACTAATTACTGTTGGTAATTAGTTACTTTTATTACATTGTAACTCAATTACTAACTCAGCGACTATTTGTGAGAAGTAAATTGTCACTGTAACTAATTACTTTTTAAGGGAACTATCCCAGCACTGGTGGTTGCAGTTCTTTGGGTTTTGAAGGTAAAGAGCATTGAGTGACTGTGTCGAATGATATTAGTTTACCTAAAGCCGCTTGGATATCATATTCAGCATCTTGCTAAAAATACTCCACCATTAACGTCATGCACCATGCATCAATTGCGTTTTCAGTATTTTTCTTTTTCTTCAAAGGTTGTGAATGCATTTCTAAATGCCAGTTGATCTTGAGCTCTGCAACCGTGCGTATACTTGTGTTGCGTATTTTGTGATACATGACTCCAAATGTCTCCAGGCTTTCTGAAATCCATTGATTCGCCTTGAGCTTTTTCAAGAAACATAAATGCAGTGATGTCTCAGACTTGCTGGACCACCAAATCGTTTGAACCACTGATCATACAGTATGAGTGAGCATTTCTACGTTTTATCTATTTTAAATGTGTTATCGTAGATATTTTCAATGTGCCACCAAGACTGAGAGGTTTTTTTGAACCCATAAACC
This sequence comes from Paedocypris micromegethes, assembly GCA_028031935.1. Lineage (NCBI taxonomy): Eukaryota > Metazoa > Chordata > Actinopteri > Cypriniformes > Paedocypris > Paedocypris micromegethes. The sequence continues at coordinate 13,063,070 of CM051496.1, forward strand.
AAACGCTGGCCTCGTGTTTGTTCCAAGAGAAGTAAGAGTATCAACTATAGGGGGTTTCTCCTGAAGGCTGGTAGGTGTTAATCATCTCAATTTGAATAACTATAGGTCTTCCTCCTGCTGCGGTGACCATGACTCTCTGCTCTCAGTGTATAGAGTATCAGAACCACCAGCAGGAAGTCGCTTCAATTGCTTCTAAGTGCAGCTTTCAGCTTGACCTCTGGGTGCTTTCATCTCATGGCTGTGAGGATCTGTGAGTTCAGATGAGCTTTGACGTCTCTTCAGGTCAAAGACGACAAATCACTGGTCCTGGTGAAAGACGTGAGGAGAGAAAGACACACGTGTGAAGACCAGTTTGAGTCTGAGGAAACCTACCAGTGACCTTCTGAGGTGTTTAAACTGAAGGTCACTCATTAACATGCACAACACATTGAGGTTTTACTCCAAAGCAATCACATTTTTTAATCTCAAGTAATGAAAGGACCAATCGCTTGGAAATTACATTTCATTTATTATTTAATCAGTGGCTCATTGTCTCAGTTTGGCAAACAGAAGAGCATTAGAGAAGCCAATAAACTGGAAGAGGTCAAAAACCCTGTCCACATTATGTTAAGGAACCGAAACCAGAAAGCAAAACCTATTCAACAGTAAAGGAAGTGGAAGTAGCTGAGTTCTCTTAACTTTTATAGCTCTTCAGTATTGACAGTCTTTTTTTCTTCACTTCTCTTAAAGAGCACAGGACTTTGTAAACGATGTTGGCATCATTTGGACTTTTCACTGCAGAGCTTAAATCTACTATTCATGATACATAAATATCCCATCTAACAAACCTTAGACACAACGTCTAGAGTAATTTCATAGACTTGTAATTTCAAAGTTGAAATTAATCAAAACTGTAAAAAAAATAATAAAACATTTAAGGAAAAGCTGAAGCTTTGGTCATCGTTCAATGTTTACGTTCACATTGTTCCATTTCCTTTGGCCCTCAACCTAGTGAGTAGTGACCAGACAGCGTGTGACCAGACAGTTTAAAATGTGTTTGTCAAACATTGCCAGTTCAGATTTTTAGGATCTCACACGCTTCCAGGCTTAAAATTCACAGTTTTTGACGCTCCTGATCTAGATGATCATGTGCCACTTGAAAGTTGTCGTAAAGTTTATGCATATGTGAATAATTCTACACACGCTGCAGCAGGACGGAACACACACGTCACACAGCCAGTGCCGCATCAGCAGCCCTCCTTCAGCTGCTTTCAGTGTGTAGAGCCACAGTGTGGGAAATGAAGACCTAGTAAAAGTGCAGCTGGCAAGAGCTGCTAAAACCGGCCTTCCTGTTCCCACTGTGATCCGACTCGTTCTGGGTCAATTCCTCAGTGTTTAAATCAAGGAGAATAAGAGAAGGTGCACGTGACCGGCTCAAATGAAACAACGTCTTAAATGCTTGCAACTATTTTCAAGCATCGCGGTCTCGTTTATATCTGCTGTGACATGTCAGAGTCAGGTGACCGTGGGCATCCGCGCGACATGTGTCGTTGGGTTGCACGCACTTCCTCTTTCAGAGAGCAGAAGTAAAGCGACACTCATTGAGCTTCTCTTCCTCGGATTGATGGTGGACTATATGTGCGAAAGCGACTTGGACTAAAAGAGCGACCTGTTGACTCTGGTTTTCAGAGGTGTGTAATGGGAATCTGAAGAGCATCCTTGGTCTGTTCTTCATCCTGTCCCGCTACAAGCAGCAGCAGCAGCACCAGCAACAGTATCTGCAGTCGCTAGTGGAGCTGCAGCAGCACGTCACTCATCACAGTCCCGGCCCGGTGCACAGACCTCAGGACATGCAGTCCAGGTAACAGCTCCTTATCACTCCTTCTCTCTCTCTCTCTCTCTCTCTCTCTCTCTCACTCACTCACACTCTCTCTCACATACACACACAACATACACATGACAATTACAGTAAATATGCAACACACACCCAACAAAAGCACTCAATGACAAAACACGCGCAAGAACACATCATCAGTTTATAATGATGTAATAAACGCACACATACACACAAACCTGTTTGTAAGTGTAATATCACTTGTTTAGCTGGTAATACAATACAAAAATTAGTCAGGATGATGTTCCGATGACCAATGTTCCAGTGAGCAAGAAAAAAGTCTATGACCAGGCAAAACACACACACACACACACTAATGTCTCTGTGATGTTTGAGATTGCATGTGCTATAAAGAGAAGACCATCATGCTGATGTAAATAGATGTGTAATTTTAGCAGCAAAGGGAAGATGCCACACATGAGTGGAATAACATGGCGTGGTTCACGTTACCTGACCCAGAATGTGTGTGTGTGACGAATAAAAACCCAGAGAGGAACGAGAGAGAGACAGAGAGGGGGAGAGGGAGTGAGAGAGAGAGAGAGAGAGAGAGAGAGAGAGAGAGAGAGAGAGAGAGAGAGCGAGCAACAGCTGCCTCATTCTTGTCCAGAGGGATCTTCCTCCACTAACTTCCAGAAGTGACAGGTGCTTGACTGGCCTTGAGTTGCCAAAATGACACACTCACACCCATCAAAATGTTATCGTAATATATTTAGAACAATGTGTTAACATTCTTCTCAGATACTGTCTACGTATGTGTGTATTTGTGCGTGTGTGTTGTGTATGTCTGTCTTGGTTGGTGCAGGCTTGTGTGTGTGTGTGTGTTTGTGTTGTATCAGTCACATGGATCATAAATGTTGGGCCTTTTCAAGCACAGAAACACTCTTAAACAGATTCATGAGGTTTTACGAAGCATTTAGCTGTTTCTAGCGAAAGCCATGCAATGAATGAACGCATTATGGTCAAACCGCATGATATGCATGTTTTATCCAATCGTCACTAACGCAGTAATGAATAATGTTCATTTTATAAAGTTCAATAATGAACCACATACAGTCTTTTTTTACAGTCTAATTTGTTTATATGATTCCTCAATGCCACCCCACCCCCCATCTCCATCTCTCATTATCTTTTTCTCTCTTTAACCCTCTCTCTTTCTCACTCTATCTCTTTTAGGAAGTCATAGATCTAATTAGGTATAAAGCATACATCTAAATAAGTATATATTTATTTTCACATTTGATTAAAACCCTCACAGCATGAGATTAATTATAGTGAAGTGCTGAGATGTTTGGGAATTAACTTTGTGCTTTTTATAAAACACTGGATGGTGTAAACCACAGTCACTGCTTCCACTTACAGTTTAAGACCCAAGCTTTCTATAGCCACCACCTGCTAGAGAATGAACGAGAGAGAAACCCCGATAGTGATGGAGAGACAAAGAGAGAGAGAGAGAGAGAGAGAGAGAGAGACCTAGGAGAAAAAGAAAGAGAGAAAGAGAGCACTGAGTGTTTCGGTGCCTGTACGTCTGCCATAGATATGCGGGTGAAGTGTCAACCCTCCCTCTTAATGCACCATGTCCTGAGGTGGTGGGCTTGACCTGGTGGTCTCCTGCACACGATCGCCTGCTCACGGTACAGCAAGAGCTGATTGTCCTGTGGGAAAAGGCCTTACGGTATTAGGTACAGTGTGCCAAGTGAAGACCGTCTGCGTGCCTCACATATTCCAGCTCATACAGACGTGGCGACTGCAGTGTGTGAGCTGCTGGATGAGTCCAGGATATCTGTTAGAAGTCTATGGTGTTTCGTTCCATCTCTACTTGATTCAAAATGAGATGTTTCTCCATTGGTGGGTAAGTTAAAACTCTTCTGGAGTGTTTTTTGCTTGTTGGTACTCGCCTGATGCTCCAGTTACCTAGAGGTTTTAAACCATATAGAAGTGTCTACAGGTCTCTGAGGTGGTGATGCTTCATGATATATTGAAGCAATAGGTGTCATTCATCATTCGGACACGTCTCATCCTCTTGTTTTTGGCAGATGTTCTCTTTGGATGTTCTCTTTGGATCTGTATTACTTGTTTGACTTGCAATGGACTGTTGAGTTTAGACCAGGTCATTTTCAGATGCATGCATTTCAGGCGACACTGAAAACACTTCAAGCTTCTTTCTAGAATTGAACCCTGGATCTTTGGTCGTCTACTGGTTGACTGTTCAAGTGCGTTGTATTCAGAATTAATTTGTATTTCAGCTCCTTTTACATTATTTTGTCCAGGTTACTGTGCTGTTTGGTGAAGGTTTATTTATTCCGTCCTTCTACAACATTTGTCAAGACACTGCGGCTTTTAATTTTTCTCACTTTTTGTATTTTGGCATATTCTTTCTGGTCTCTTTGCTCTCTCTCTCTCTCTCTCTCTCTCTCTCTCTCTCTCTCTCTCTCTCTCTCTCTCTCTCTCTCTCTCTCTCACACACACACACACATTCCTCTATCTTTTATTCCAGTCTCTTGTTCCCATTTGTTTTCTTTTCTCTCTCTCTCGTTCTTCCTTTTCTTTCTTTGGAAAACTCTTTTTGATTTTATTTTGCAATTATTTTACTAATTATCCCTCTCACTCAGTCACACTCATTATGTGCAATAGGAAAACGATGTTGTTTTGAGGATATTGACATCGACTGTGGTGGGACGTGTCATGTGACCCTGAGTGGGCGACACAGAGACCAGACTGTCTGCGTTTGCACGTGTGCAGCGTCTAGTTCCACCCTCATCACATTAGAGAGAATAATGCCACAGTTTGAATTAAATCAGAGCGGTCATTAACTTCATTCCTCTGTCTCCCTCCTTGGTTTGTCTTCCACTGCTTCTTCACAGTCTCACAACGCGATACACAAGCCCACCTGGTCAGAGTGGAACAGCCGCCCCTCAGAAGAAAAACACAAGGTAGAATTTTCTTCTGTTCTCGCTGCGTTCTGACACCACACACTCTTAGCAGACCTTTGGACAGATAATATACTGATGTTCAAAGCAAAAGTGGTGGCTCCAGATTGTTCTTCAGTCTAGATTAGATTGAGGAAATCTCCAGGGTTTGGATTTGGAATCTGTTTATTTTAATCAATGCATTTAGCTGTAGCAGATTCATTTGTTCAGCATTCTAAGCAGTCATTTATGGCTGTTGGTTGGAACTAAGAGCAAGCGCTTCACACAGAGCTTGTAGGAACCACCTAAAAACCCTGTGAGTTGGTCTACTTTATGGGATTATGCTGCTGTGCAGTCATTCTGATGGACAAGGAAAATGAAGTTTCAGCATGTTTCGGTCAAGCTGTCTGGATCAAGGAGAAACGGGTCCATTTCCTGTTGATCCAAGTAGTTTTCTAAAAGTTCAATTGAATGGATTAATTTTAATTGTGCTCCTTCTTGATCCAGACTTACTAAAACTTCAATTAGAAAGATGACATGTATTTACATTCAGAAGAAATTCAGGAATTCTTGGATTAGATGTACAGTAGAAAATTGAAGAAATTGGTTCAACAAGGGTTTTAATCATTCTAAAAAGAATGATTCACATTATGCAAATAAAAAACTAGTGAAAAAACTACTTTAAAATACTAGTGTGAGGAACACACATCATTAAACATCACTTGAGATTGTCCAAGGACTTTCACTGAGATTATGCATGTTGTGCCAATTCATTTTCATGTTTTTGAGACTTGTTTTTTGCCCCTTTTGTCAAAAATAAATTTGACATATTTTAATGCTAATATTTAAAGTACTGTATTTAAGAATAGATTTAATGATTTGCTCACTCTCACTGCCTCTCTCCTCTCATCTCAAAATTAAACTGAACAACAAAATGCTAAATCGTTGTACTTTTTAGCTGATAGAATTATAAGAGGCTGGATATGACCTGAACTTTTTGTAGGACAGGATTGTTTCGAACTGACTCAGGCCTCACTCAGACAAACACATTTTATTCTGAAATACCGTAATTCTTCTCTTTTCTCATCCTCGCAAACAAACACGCAAGGAAAAAACAGACACATACACACACTCACACACACACACACACACACACACACACACACACACACACACACACACCATCTTTCCAGTTCATTATTGCACATGTATTTTTTTTAATGTAATAATTCAAGTACAGTAAAGGGATTGCATTTTAATGAGTGTCCTAGTGCATGACCTCCATGATTTATCTGTCCATTTACTGTAGAATGTTAAACCGCAAAGTCATCCTTGAATTGTGTTCTGTCATATGATGGTGTTCTGAAAAATCTGGTGGATCCTGCTCTTTCTAAGCCGCGCGTGCATGTGTATGTTGCAGGTTGCCAGGTCCGTCAAGACTCCCCGCTGCAGGCAGCGGCAACACCAACAGCAAAGGCTCGTCCAATCTAAACCGGAGGAGTCTGAGTTTTAACAGCATCGACAAGAGCAAACCGCTGCAGTATGCAAGTGGAAACGATAGAGGTGAGCGTCCACGCTGGTGTCTTTTCACTGCAAGTTGTTCAAATAAAAATAAAGCATTAATTCTTTCATATGTGTATATGTGACGGGTCAAGCGTCGATGTGACAAGGATTCCAGCAACATTTTATCGGTCGCCTGAACAAACATGCGCAACTAAAATTGTTCCACTGCTCAAGAGGAGTCAGATGTTACAAGTGCTACAACATTTTACTGTAACACCAAATTGTTCAGATGTTCCACTAGATGGCGATGTTGCCCAAGGATGCAGCATTTGTGTTCGTGCATTGGATTGTTGTCGACAAGTTGTCGTTTGGTTAACAATATTAGCTAATTTATTGTTATTATAAATTATTAGATAATTTAAAAATTCAAAACATGGAAAGTCTGGGAATTGAAAGGGTAACAGCCAGTCTTATGGTCGTGTGTGCTTCGACATCTGAAAAGGTGATCTGCTCTGGGCAATAACTGTCCTTTCCCTCCACATTTATGGATGAGGTTTGTGTAATATTTCTGCTCGCTGCACATAAACAGAGCATTCAGAGCTCTCTTTAGGTTTCACCTTTCTGTCAGCGCCGAAACATCATTCATAGCCCAGTTTATTAAACCACATGGCCGCTCAGCCACCAGAGTGTAAATCTCCAGCGACTGGCTGGTTAATTCAGAGGCCGGCACTGGTCTTGATGGAAGGCAGGTTGGGAGTTCAGAGAAGCGTGACCAGTCTTTCACCCCTTTGTTTGGCCCTCACAGCCAGAATCTTTGCTGATCACGGAACAAGTCGCATCAGAGTTTCCTTGCAGACTGTTTGTCTTGGCCACGCTGTCCAGTCAGATTTATACCTGCCTTTTATTGGTCCCTGTCATCCTGGTCACTGAGAGGACGACACAGCAGAGCATCTCTTGCAAATCTTATATAAAGCCTGTGTTATAATAAGACAAAGTATCCCTCAAAAACGGGACTTACAGTGATAGTCCTTTAATTGATATGCAGATAAGAAAAGCAAATGCTTTGTGTGTGTGTGTGTGTGTGTGTGTGTGTGTGTGCGCAAGCTATGTTCACTCTCAAATTCTTTGGCAGAGAACGGCTGAACTATAAATATATAATCTAATGCTGCTCTAGGAGAAAATCCATGCTATCTTAAAGCTGATCCAAGAATCTTTCATTATTATTTGAGGTTTAAATAGATGATATTGCCTGGACTTCATAGTCCCAGGTGTCCAGGCAGTGCAGTTATTGGAAATATCTACCGGTGAAATAATTTAATAAACTAACTTAATAAAATAATGTGGGGTGCCATGCTATGGTTGTTCAAATTGGCCATATAAAATGCTTTGTTTTGAATGTGCACAGTGGCATTGAAGTAGACTTGGGTCTCATCCCACTTTCTAGAACTTGTAGCTATGGTAACCACATTGATAAGGTGTGAGTGAGTGTGTGAGAGAGAGAGAGAGAGAGAGAGAGAGAGACAAAGAAGGAGAGAGAGAGAGAGAGAGAGAGAGAGAGAGAGAGAGAGAGAGAGATCAGTTATCTCTATGGACAGGGTTAATTTAGATGACATATGCATTGAAGCTTGTCCACACACTGTTCATTCATAGTCCAATCACAGTTCCACACAAGTCAAATCTCCTCATCTTCTGGTTTGTAGTTTTCTTTTAAAATACCCTGATATTTCAAGTCCAAATCAAAAAGGTGACTGAGCTGCTTTTTCTGATAAAAAGCAGAGTTTTTGCCAAAAGCGGATGAGTTCCAGACCACAGCAAATTATTTTGAATCTCTCAAAATCAATTTTGGAGCCAATTTTCCGCCTGAGTGCGTTGCAGAATGCCTAGGTTTTAGAATGAAGTAGGATTGCCGGGTATACATTTAACAATTGTATTTATTTGCACATTTTTACAGCACCTTTTGTCTTGCCCACATATTGGAATGTTGCTGGAGTCATTTCTGACAACGACTGAACATCCACGTTATTCACGCCATGTGTTTTTCCCTGGCACAGAATCAGCAAAGGCCGTGCCTCCTCCAGGCGGTATGAACGGCGGTGGATCTGTGTCCTCCAGCACCAGCGGGCAGCAGCTGGCCTCTGCCATCCCCTCTCTTACTGCTGGAAAAACTTGGCGTAGCAAGTCCATGAACATAAAACACAGTGCCACTTCATCCATGCTGGCCACCAAGCCACCCAGTCCAACTTCTTCTCCCACCCCTCCCACCTCATCGGACCGTCTTCGGCCTCCAATCACAGATGCTTCCAAATCGGCTCCTGGCAACCAGCGTTCCATGCTGGAGAAGTTCCGCCTCATCAACCCTCGCTCTGCATCCAGAACCTCACCCTCAGTGGCTGAGATGGCGCTCCAGGAAGAGGATGATCTGTCTGAATGTGGAGACGAAGGGACATGTAGTCCCACACCACCATGTGGGGTCCCAAAACAACAAGCCAAGACCTCAACGCCCTCTTTTGCACTGCCAAATAAGAATGTAGCCACGAGCAGCAACTGCAAGAACCAAAACATAAAGTACTTGCCACATCCTAAAGAAGAAAAGAACAAGTCCAAGAGCAAAGCCACCACACCACCTAAAGAAGAGCCGGCTGTGGAGTCCACAAAGAAGAGCTCAAAAATTGCCAGCTTCATTCCCAAAGGGGGCAAAACATCGTCATCCTCAAAGAAAGATAGCTCAACCCCTGCCTCCAGTGGCATCCCTAAGCCAGGTCTGAAGGCTCCAACAGCAACGACCAAGCCTACAGCATCCCAGCTTAATGCAGCCACGACAGATAAAACCAAACTTAATAAAGCCTCCCAGTCAATTTATGTGCAGAGATCATTGGGAGGCGCAGAAAACCGAAAGACCAGCATGGTGTCGTCGACCAGTACGTCGGCACTCTCTGGATCCACAACTTCTCATGGACTGGGTGGAGGTGGAGAACAGGGAGGAACCATTGTACAGCTGCCGCAGCAACAACAACACAACCATCCCAACACAGCCACAGTCGCCCCCTTCATGTATCGGTGAGTGAGTACAATCAAAACTAGTAGTTTCTGGATTTGCCAAACAGCCTGTCTTCTTTTTCTCTTTCTATTGTCTCTCCTCCTCATTACTGTCCTTTATACATTCCTAGGTCTGAAGGTCTCTCTCATTTTTTCTCTCTCACTCTCTAATTTTCTCTCTCTCTTTCACCTTCTCGTTTACATATATACCCCTCTCACGCTTTACACCTCTACGTTCCATATCTCCCTCACTTCTCATTCTGTTGTCTCTCCTTTACTCTCAATCCCAAACTGACCAGTAACACATATGGTTGGCTGTGTAATGTGTTGCTGTCAGTGTAAACTTGGCAAAACCGCTGCCCTTTCAAGTCTTTACATACAAATCTCATCTAAAAAGACTAATTTAAGAGTCTCTCAACCTGCACATTAACGCCCACTTAACATATGTTCACTACGTCTTTTCTAAAGCGCAGCGGGCGAACATCATGTCTTGATGGTATTAATAATCAGAGTGGGATCTTCTGTACTTTTATGTAATGCACCAGAAGGTCTTGTTTAGGGGGATGGTCTGGCTCCTATCTTCACCAAGATGCTGGTGACATCACACAATGACTAATGAGCGTGAAGAAGTCTGAGGACATGAAAAGCAAAGATTGAACTCAGTACAAGGATTGATGTTTTCATGTTAAACAAGAACTGATTTTAGAGTTGTGCTTGTAAATTAAAATGTATACTGTGCTGATATGAAGGATTCTGCCTTTTGGAATAGATAGATCAATTGGACTGCTTGCAGATCCCACAAAAATGTGTGTCTACGGTTTGCAATGGCTTCTAGTTATATCTGGGTTTTTGTTTTTTGTTTTTATTTTTCTAAATAGTAGTGTAAATAGTTTTTCATAAGAATCAAGACATGACCTATATTTGGAATTTTGTGGATGTCTCTACTCCACTCAGTCACAGAAGGTCTTCCATCCTAGAGCTTCTCCTCAAGCTGTAGAGCCTAAGTTCTCAAAGCTCGGAAAAGGGGGAGGCTTCCCCAAAGCCTTGGAAAGGTTGAAAAAGGTTGTGAAAAATGGCAGCCACAATACATAACTGATTAAAAATGCTAATGTACTAATTTTGCTTTGCGTAGGACATATTCTGAGAACGACTGCACTACAGTAATCACCCCTGAACCAACTCTCAGTCCCACAAAAGATCTGGTCTACGGCAAGACTGCCAAACAGTGCCTGGAGGAGATTTCAGGTAGGACGGAGACCACCACAGTTGCACACATTCAGAGCGAGCAGAAGTCACACACACACACACACACACACACACACACACACACACATCACACACACACAGATTATCTCTGCATGCTTCTAGTTCCATGTTGCTATAACAGCAAGAAAAGGTCATTGATGACAGGTGGACAAAGGCCGGCCTTGTTTGGGGGTCCATGCATCAGAATGTGTTGTTTATTTGCACTTGCGTGAGTGTGCTTGTTTGTGTCTGCGGGCTCCGGTGAGTGTTATTTGGCATCTGATGGAGGAAGAACAGACTCCACATAAACACATCTTTGCACAGCTGTTACAAAACAGCTGTGCAAAATAGATGTAAATTCCCCCAAATGATCTGCCTGTTCCAGAGCTGCAATCCTGGGAAAGAATGTCTTCAACCTGATCTGTTTATATTTTTTTAATTGATTTGGATAATTCTCAGACTATTAAACCTTATCATACTTCACTATGAAGAGAGAGCATTAATAGCGTAACACAGAAATTCCTCTTTCAATGTGAAGACTTGCGCTGTCTCGATAAACAGCTGCTGCAGGAATACATATCTGTCCATAGAAAATAGTTGGAAAGCAGGAGTTAAATAAAAAGAACGGGCGGAACCCAAGCTGTAGCGCACACACACACACTCACACACACTGGCTCGTTCCCTGCTGCTGTCCCTCGCACCGAGCCACATGCGCTCGCTCCAAACCGTAATTAATAGAGAGTGTGAAGAGTCCTCATGGCGAAGAGAGTGAGCAGAGGGAAGGAAGAAGAATGCACATGATAGTTCAGCTGCAGATCTGCTTTCGGCGCGTCTCAGTGCTGCAGTGAAGGAAAGAAGTGAAAGGAGAGAGTGAGGAGGACGACTCTCAGCGCATGCACCTGGATGCGGGATATTGGCTGCGGCAGGCAAGTGTGTGTGTGTGGGCAGTATGATATTTGATGCTCGGTGGTGCAAGGACCTGGTTTACGATTAAGCCTCCATGATAGAAGCCACCTGCAGCTCCAGCATTTCTCCTGCGTAATGGGAGGATAGGAACAGAACTTCAGTCATCAAGAAGACCTGTTAAACCATGAAGAGAGGAGCAGAGTTTTCTGTCTTTCAGGGCGGGAGTCCACCTCGCAAGACTCCACAGCCCCTTCCAGACAATCTTAACCTCCGCAAGCAGCGGTCCTTGGGAAACCTCGTGCTGCTTAGTGATGGTGAGCAGCGGGTGTACGCTTTGGAACTAGATGACCCATCAGCCTCCGGAACCTCATCATCTCCATCATCACCTCAGTGCGGACGAGGTGGTGTGCGCAGACAGCCGGAGAGCAGCATCCGCACGCGCTCGCTCTCGCTATCCATCACCAAGATGTTGTCCCAATCCGAGCATTCCCTTATTCCCGTCTCTCGGAACCGAAAAGGCAGCCGACTGGCACCTGCTAATCATCACCACAACCCGTTGGTGACCAAAGAGATGGGTGGCAGTAAGCCGGCAGACGAGAGTGCCAGGTCTAAGCTTGCTGGCACTGGAGGAGGCTGGGCAGAAGAGCTGGAGAGTGCCAGGGAAGAGCAGGCACAGCTGGATAAAGAGGTCATACTCACGATGTTGGGAGACCTTGAGCAGGTTTTGAATCCACAAACGCTTTGTAAGTAATGTTTTTTACGGTAGAATCAATATGTGTTCAGTTTTAATTGATTTGCAGTGTGGAGTTAAAGACATTACTGCATTATAGAGAACTCTCGTGTGAAGTACACCTGTCTGGTCCTGATGCAGGAGACGTTTAGAGTCAGATGAACCTGCAGGCGGTGGGAGAGCTGCTGCCCTGATCAATACACTCCTTTAGTCTCTCGCTCCGCTGTGCTTTCATGCTCCGCCAAAATTGACATTTAATTCTTAAAAGGCGTAGGTTATAAGACCACTATCATGGTATGTTCAGTGATATTTGAGCTTATTCTATCTACAACGTCATAGTTTTAGGATGACCTTGGCTGTGTTTTAGGTTTTTTTCAAAATTCCGCTCAACTGGAGGATTTTAAAGATTAAGTTTGTCTTGTCTGTTTTTGGTAAATTATGTCGTGTGTCTGAGCATTTTTTGCTTACTGCCTTGACGTCCGAAGTAGCGTTTCTAAAGAACCTTAATGAAGTAGCGGTGACTGCGTAGCCTTCATTATCAACATACATAGCTTTCAAATGAGCCTCTATTTAAGATAAGTGAACTAGCATTCAGTTTAAACCAGAAATTAGGCAGCATTTGGGCTTTACAGCACATGGCTTTAGAAACTAAAGCTAACTCAATGTGTTGTGTTATATCCTGAAGGTCAAAACTGTTTTAAAAGATGTCTTTTAAAAACAAGAAAAAGCAATTTCCCCCTGGGGATGAATAAAGTTTTTTGAACCTTTTGAATCTTGAAAAAAGGAAAAACATGCTGAGCTATTATTAAATGAGAAATATTATTCCTATTATTTATTATTTATATATAAATTATTATTAATATATCTTTCACTGTCTCTCTCTCTCTCTTTATGTGTGAGATTAAGTGTGGCTTGTGCATTATGTATTTATTTATTCAGCAATTGTTTGCAAATTTCTGCTCTGAGCAGACCAGACAGATCACCCCTCTCACCCTCCTTCACTCTTGACATGGTGCTTACAAGTGTGTGTCTGCTCACCCTCAGGCCAGCGAGCACAGCTGTGCCACCCACTGTTCCGGAACATTCCAGACGAGCTTCATTTCGAGTTTGCTCCATGCGTTGCTTTGATGCTGAAAACTACACCTGATAAAAGCCCTGTAGCTCCACGTGTGTTATGGGGCATGTTCCAGTCCATTACAATCTCATAATGCTGCAGTGCTGCCCTTTCATACAGTCACTTTAGCTGTGTCATGACTGTGTTTGTGTATTTAGTGTGGTCCTTTAACAGTTATTTTGTGGTTTTGCGATGCAACCTTCATGTATTCTGTAACTGTATTATTACAATCCACATGCTGGCACAAAGTACATCTGAGTGCATTCAGCTAAAACGTTGACACAATTTTAAATTGTGTTGTCTGGTGAAGAAGACAATCTGATTTTAGTGGAGGTTTTGTATCCAGTTTGTTTTATAAGTTAGTGTGAACATCAGGTTTGCTGTTTTTATTTCATTCAGGTTTACTTTCTTCAATCTCAATTGTTATGTTTTTATAATGCATTTGGTGTTTGTGAAGTGATGACCACGAAATCTGCCTTTTCATCACATCCAACATGAACTCGACATGTGAGAGCCGGCGACCACTGTGTGTTTCAGCTCAGTGTCTCAGAGCTCAGTTTCCTACACTGACGTCTAATGAATGTCAACATGGTTGGTGATGGTGCATTTCTCTCCTTCCACAGGGGAGGATCCGGAAGCCAGACGGATGCGGACGGTGAAGAACATTGCCGATCTCAGGCAGAATCTAGAAGACACCATGTCTAGTTTACGTGGAACGCAAATAAGCCACAGGTCAGTTGAATGTGTTCATGACATAAGTTCTCCCTGGCTAGACAGAGAATAAAAAGCATTGTAAGTGTGGGAATTGTTATGGGTAGTATCAATTAGTATCAAGTATGGGTTAGTATCGAAGCTCCATCTTAAAAGAAAAGTAAGACTCATACTTTTCTTTTCAAGTTTGGATATAATATCATCATTTCAAATCTCAGATCTTTTTTTTTTTTTCAGATTAAAATTTTTTTCAGATTTTTTCAGATTTTGCAATTCATTTTTATTGAGTACTAAACTAGAAAGCTGGATTATTCCATTATTTTTCGATTCGGATTCTTGTAGAAATTGTCATTATTTGTATTTTAGCACATGGTCAGCGTCTGCTTTTCCATCTAGTCACCACGTGGATGTCATTCCACAGGAAGTGCTTCAGCTCTGACATGACAGATGGTGCTGTCTTTTTCTCTGAGGAAGCGCCTTCCTCTGAAATCAATGCTTTTTTTTTTGGACTGCTAGCAGTGTTAGATGCTTTCTCACTCTCTTTGCCAAAAGCAACACAGTAAAGAGCCAATAAATCAACCGAGTCAGTGTCTTTGGTTGACTTGAGGCCATAGGACTGTGCTCATAAGAAATGACGATTAGAAAACACTATATTTCATAATGTCAGGGGATGGACAATCACGTATGCGGATAGATGGACTCTTTTAATCGTAGAAAAATGTGTTGTGAAAAATTTTGTGTGTATTGACTTCACTGGTTTGATTAATAAAGAGCACAATTGCAATGGTTCCCATTGGACATATTGAGAAAACTCCATGTACTTTATTCATCTGAAAATGGAAAATGCATTTTAGCTTGTTCTTCTGCATATTTCAGTTGAATCTATTTACCGTAGTTTGTTCGTCACTTCAATCTTTATTATAAAATTCAATCTGCTTATCTGTCCTGTTTGGGGCAATTGGTCTCATAAAAGAAAACTTTAAAAAATCTTATTTCTGTGCTCACAACAAAATAATATTGATTTGGTTCCCGGAGCTTAATATTTGTATTGATTGGCATCAGTCAAGGTCATGTCAGCATCTCAGAAGATGGTTCTTAATATCTTTAAAATCCATGTCATAAAACATTAAAAAATCATAAATTTTATACCGTTAAAAAATAAATAAAAAAGAATACCGGTAATTAACATTACAAAATTGTAATTGCTTGTTTTGATAATTGCTGTAATCAGACTCGGAATGGTATAATTATTGGACAATAGTTTTTAAATCAAATTTTTCTTCCGCATAATTAGCTTGATATTGCATGATAAATATTTGTTTGTTTATTAAATTAATATCACACACACACACACAGTTTTAATAACCAACAACATTGCGTGTTTGATTAACACAAATTAGATTTCTGAATTGTTTTGATGCTGTAGATTTGTATTCACACTCTGTTGTCATGACAACATTCCAGTGTATTGACAATTCCGACCCCCTGCTATTGTCACATTCACGCTAACTGTCATCACACAGAGGAGACAAGTGTTCAGATGCCGTTGGAATAAAAAATCGCTCTACATGATTTAGTGTTATTAGGCAGATACTTTTTAATGAGGCATGTATTAGTGTGATGTGGCATTCTCTCCACTAGAGGGATTTAGAGTTGCAGGAGCAAGTCATGTCGGGATTTACATTCAAGCAGATGATGTTTTCTCGGGCAGAGGCACACACTTCCGCATCAGTGAGCCTGTGATGTCTGAACACAATCACAGACCTATAGTGAACGCTTAACAACAAGGTGCTCTTGTTAAAGTGGATCAGACATGACATTTAATTCCAGTTTACGGAGGGTGGCTATCAAACACAGACATGTTGGCTTCAACTTCAATTTCTTTCTGCTTCAACTGGGACCCTCACATCTCCTTACATTAATTGTGTGTGTGTGTGGGCGCGCGCACGCACGCATGTTTGTAGGAAACAGATCTTTAAATTGTTCTCTCACTATCCCCATAGCAACACATTGGTCACAAATTCTGAAATGAATCTCCATACTCATAATGTCTTCTGAAACTATTTCCTGTTTAATATTTATTCGTCAGCACCCTTGAAACAACTTTTGACACCACCGTCACTACAGAAGTCAATGGTCGCAGTCTTGCCACGCTCACCAACCGCTCCTCTCCGATGTCATGGCGTCTTGGCCCGACATCAAGCCCCCGTTTACAGGCTGGTGACGCCCCCAGCTGCACGCCCCCCAGACCCAGCGGCGGCACAGCTGCTCGATATGGCGACGCCTCGCGGTTGCTATACACGGCCCCACTGAGGAGAGCGACTACAGGGGTACGAGGGTCCGATCCTGGGGAGAAGGGAGGGATGTCTGATGCGGTGCTGGAGGTGGATCTGACTGGGTACGGGAGTGATGGCGACATACTCGGCAAGCACATGCACGCAGATGATGTCAGCGGGTAAGAAGCATGAGAGATTTTCTGCTCAGAACATGCTCACACACTCAAAACACCATCCAACCATCTATTTATTGAGCCACCTTTCCATTTCTGGGTCAAGAGGAACAAGAGGTTGATCTGTAATCCCAGTAACCCGCAGGTGGAATACACACCCTGGATTGATGTTCGACCAAGCGCACTTCTCTTTCTCTCCAACATGCAGACACACTCTGTAACTTTGGCTTCTTCAGACTCAGGGAAGTCTTTGTTGCCCCCAACAAAGTTGGATTTCATTAAATTCCTAAATTATTTTTTTTTCCTTGCTTTTCTCAACACCAATTTTGTTAAATTGTGCTCTGTTGTGTTGATCCCTGGACCAAGACAAAAAAGTGTTAGAGGAACACATCAGTGCTCAGGGTCGCATATACTGTACATCATCGTTTGATCATACGGCAACTTTGCCCTTGCTGCATTCATGTTGATAAATGAAAAGAATATGCTGAAAAACACTGGAAATTCAGTCTGTAAAAGAATGAAGATGGATTAAAAAAAAGATTAAATACATTAAAATAGATTTTTTATTAAATTTAAAGAATTCTTTCTATCATGGTGCTCTAATACATGGTTTAATTAAGGAAAAAAATAACTTTTTTATTTACCGGTACTCTCATTCTGAGACGCTGTTGACAGTGAACACAAACACACACAACCACACACACACACGAACACAAACACACCAGCATAAATGAAAATGAAATGAACAGGCTGCTTGTTTTTTAAAGGTATCACACAGACGGAGGCATTTACTCTCGGAATATGGATCTGTACTCCAGATCCGTGGTGCGGCCCTCGGAGATGCCCCCCACTCGCGAGGTTGTGCAAAAAGGTGTCAAAGAAATGCAAGAAGACAGGTGAGAATTCCTGCTGCTCATCACACCCATGGGGATCTGATTCAAAGTGACTTCAAATATTCTTAGTTTGTAAATAAAAATATATATATTTTTACCAAAAAAATAATATTGTGACTTAATAGTGGATTAAGGCTGATTAATGTGTATATAATGACACTATGTGTATACATACTATTGCAAATAGTAGGAAGATAAATTGACCTTGTGGTTAAAGTTGTGAAAATCATGAAAGTGTCTGTTTAGAGCATGTGTGTGTAGATTAGTGTACTGACGTTTTCCATTTCATCAGTGAGCTAAACCAAGATATGAACGTCTCACTCAAAATTTGTGTTTTCATATCCACTTAGAGAGTATGTGTATTCTCCTGTCTAGAGGAAACCTGTCAGCCCTGCCAGAGTTTGTGTGGATTCTCCTTTACCTGCAGTTTTCTCGTATATTAAATAGAAAGATCATATGACAGATTTCTTCTGTAGCACGTGGTTTCTTCACGGTGACTTCTGGCCTATTAGTAGCGTTAATTGGGAAGATGAACATCTCTGGCTCTGGAGGGAGGAGCAGGAAGATGCTTCCAGAGGGACTCATTACATTCACTGTTTAATGTCCTTCCATCTCTTTTACAGTGTAGTAACAGCAGTGACTAAACACATTCTTCGTGTTGAAAGCTAAATGAAAGTGTAAATACAATAGAAGGGTGGGAAATTGAAATTTGAGATTGAAATGGCAACTTGATTTAATGTTATTTAAGGAGAATCTGAAAGTACGTACAAGAACCTATACAAAACTGTTGGCCAACATTTGTCTGCATAATAGTATTTCTGAACAAAATGTAGGGAATTTTTCAATGAGTTGGTAAACAAAATGATTAGTATTATAATTATCAAAATTTATTTCCATGTAAAATTCTCTCTCTCTCTCTCTCTCTCTCTCTCTCTCTCTCTCTCTCTCTCTCTCTCTAAACTGAGATTTTTGCATTTCTTCTATTGCTCTTTTAAAACCTGGCCTGCTGAATAAGCAGCCGCTGACCAAAAGCAGCTATGGTTTAGCCTTGTCCACCAACCGAAGTGCAAAAATGCTGTGCAGCTATTTAAGCTCCTCATGTTGTCTTCAGTAATCTCGTAACTGCATTCATTAAAACGACAAAAGCTGATGTCGACTTCATAACCCCTTCATTCTGCTGCGACGACAGTGGCGTAATCTTAGCGTCATGAGAATGTAATGCTTGTCTGAGAAGAACTCTCAGTCTGCACATCAGTTGCCATGCAATTAATCCAATGGCGGTTCGCTATAAATATTCTCATCATGCAACATTGATGAGGCCCGACCGTCTGCGCTACGGGAGGACGAGGAGACGCGAACTGACATGAATAAGTAAAAAAGCCTTTGCTTTCAGAGCTGAATGACGAAACTGGCGTCTTTCGGCAGCTTGCTCTGCACTCTAGCACTTGAAACGGAAGCTTTGGGGGTCGCGCTTTTTGTGAGATGGGGGAGAGAAGAGAAGACATGAGGGAGAGATTTCTTCTGAGCAGTTTTGTCGAGATTTAAGGAACACATTTGAACAAAAATTCCTATTTACTGAAACTTTCAGCCACAGGCTGGTGAAATGAAACTTTAGTTCTGTGAGTATAAATCTGCTGCTTCATTTATCTCAAGGAAATGAAGGTCTGGGCTTCTTACAGTCCTCCTTCCTCATTGTGTCTCATTTGGGAAATTTCTCAGTAATGGAGATTAATTTACCTGCTTCATGAGTGATTTTTCCTGCTCTTCTCCCCATTATTACGACTGCTTAAATTCATTATTGATTCTGGAACTGGATTAGAGGTGTGTGTGTGTGTGTGTGTGTGTGTGTGTGTGTGTGTGTGTGTGTGTGTGGGTGTGTGCGTGCGTGTGCGTGTGTGTGAGAGAGAGAGAGAAACAAAAGCCAACATGAGATATACATTTTTTTTTAACTCATTTGTCAAAATGTCTCGTCAGATTTTCCTTCCTAAGTCGTTGTCATTTCCACTTTGCTTGATTTTTCTCACAAGAGTTTGTATTTGCAAAACAGTGTCTTTATATATAAAAAGGAATGATCCTCTGGCACTTGTTTTGTTGCTCAGCAGTTTTAAATTGCAGACCTCCAGCTCAACACTTGTATCGTCTCATTACCGGGTGTTCACCTGGGATAAACCTGCCAAAGTGCAGACTTGGCTTTTTAACATTTCTTGCATATAATTAGAATTACTGGCAAAGCAGAGCACAATGATCCTCATGAGCTTAGCAACATGTGGTGTCAAAAACTGTATAGCAGTTTCTGATAGTGTTTTCTTTTTCTCATTAAATCAAGTCTGTTGCTTCTCTCATTGGGTCGAGGGAACCGTGTCGAGCACACATTACAGCTTTCAGTCAGCCATTGTATTCCCATAGGAGTTTTTGATTTGGTGGCTCCAATCGATGAATCAGAATGACTGGGCCATTTCTTCTTGATCGGAGTATAACACCATTGGAATCTAGTTATAAACTAAAATTGAGACAATCCATTCCATCTGCATGTCAGGGGGTTTTATTTGTTGGACATAAGTGGATATAAAATATTTAATTACCCGTTGTCACATTTTGTAACTACCACAGTTTAATGTAAATATCAAAGCAATGAAAACATGGAGACATATAGTAATGTAACCACAGGCTTTTGGAACTACATCACTAGACTGTGGAACTCAATTTCCGACAAGCTCCAGTTATCTTGGGATTCGTCTGCAATGAGGTTGCTGGAACACTGGTGTGGAAAAGTATCATGTATGGCTCTTTGTGAACCAAATAAATCAACACCAAAACAATGTTCTGGAAACAGCTGCTTTCCGTGAACTGGTTCTACCATAGTTTATTTTTCTCTCTCGCTGATTTTTTGGTAATTATTTAATTCATTTGCTTTGCTCACTGGTTTTATTTATCACCTTTGTTATATTTATTGAACTGGTAAATGTATTTATTTACTGCTGCTTTGAGGCATTTTACATGACTTTGAAAGTAAAATTGAAACTGAAAAAAAAAATCTTAATCTGTATACAAGAATTTATAGCCATTAACATAGCTAATACTTTTGTAATACGATTGTAATACTTTACAACATCCATGAGAGAACAATCGTTTAAGTTGTAATTCTGGTAGTATAGCAAGCAGCAAAATCCCATGATGACTCTGTGATGTGGAGACTTCTGGGAAATTGAGTAAGATTGAGCTTGCTACATTTAATAAATACTCCAAGAAATGGCTGGAGGTCTCAGGGTCTACAGATTTATTGACTCAATTTTTCAGGATCTAGTGGTGACTTGTTTGTGACTGATTGATAAGACTCACCATTGACGTACTCTTCCTACGCAAGGTCACTTTATTCAAACATTTTTTTGTCTTTGAATGGCGAGTTCTTTACAAGACAAACCTACGCTCTCATGTAATTGAGCGAACTAAGATTGAATCTGACAGTAGATATGAAACTCCGATTCGGATTGGAGACTCTAGCGAGGACCTTGTTGGTTGAAGACATGTGCTGCTTTTCTCAGAATGCTTGATGGGCTCCGGGGAGGGTCGAATGAGAGACGACTCTTGCTTCCCTCAGCTGGTCTTTGTCAGCCGAGCAAGTAGGTTGTAGTCTTGTTCCACTTTCTTTCTTTTGTCCTGATGTCTTTTGCATCATTGCAGTGGTGTTGTTTTGATAATTTCTCATCAAGGCTGAATCAAGACGGTGAGTTGGTCCTTAATTACTACAACCAGCTGGTAACCTCTACGTAATTCATCCATTATTGAGTTTTTTTATCATGTTTTGCCGTTTGTCTTGGTAAATTAACAACTTGCAGGTTAATAAAAAATGTTTCATAAAATAATTAGCATATACAATCATATATATTATCATATCAATATCTCAGTTTTTGGTCACTTTGGATGTCAGAACGTACATGGTGATTATGGACAGATTATCCTTCAAAATGAGCAGAAATGCAGTTAGTGTTTTCTGTGCTGTGTTTTTTAAGGAGATAAGGAGATTTCACATGTGACATACTATGGTTTGTTGCCATACAGTTGTTACCATACAACTATTTGCATGATGTTTGAACTATGGAACATTTTGCATAATTAGATGTGATACGAAATACGGTAACTGGCGAGTGGATGCAGCAAGTGATGGAAATTTTATTTTTTTTTTGGGGTCCACATGTGGCCAACATCCAGACACTTGTGTAATTGTATTCTTCTCACGCTGAATATTGCACGAGGACGTTAACCTATGGTTGAATGGCGTTTGCACAGCACTCTGAAAAAATCAAGTCAAAATTTGATTTCACCTTCAGCAGAGTGTTTCGAATAACCTCAATAACACATATGAATGTTTGATAGCAGAGGCTTTGGCGCTTCCTATGCAAACTAGCACTAAGTTATTCCTCTTAACATTTGGCTGTTTCCCAAAAAGACTGGCATATGTTGAGTCAACCCAATATTGCTGAGATTTTAAGATCAGTTCTTCAAGCGTGGCGATGCTGTCAGGAGCCGATATAGTCCAGAGACAGCATGTCAGAGGCTGTCAGACTTGTCTCAAATGGGCAGATACAGAATAGGGAAGTATAAAATATTCAGCCCTTATAGTCACGCTTCTAGGCCAGAGCTCTGGAGATTAAATCTCGCCACGTCTATAGAATTACTTCTGGATGTATGGATGTCTGGATGTCTGGATATTTACTTGTGCATATTGAGAGTCTGTGTACTCTGTACACCTTATGCAAATCTGAATTGATTTTTATGGGCTTAAACAGAAATCAAGATTGGGCAATCTTGATGGTTATGCAAGTATTACTGATGTGCTTCAAGACAACAGGATACTGATAGTGGGATACTGCCGTTTAAAAAACAAAATTGCTTCCAAAAAACATGTAAGCGTGTCAACTGTTATTATTACTACAAATTTACTTGGATTTGCGTTTATTCGTGTTTATTTAACATTTTTGCAGTTTTTTTTTATAAATTAGTTTTTTTTACAGGATATTGGTTTTAGCTGATTGCGTATTCACTTGGAATACCTGATTACGCCACACATTCCAGCTATACAGGGACACAGTTTATGACCTTCATGTGATCTAATGGTTAGAGAATTGGACTTGCAATCAGAAAATTACAGGTTTGAATCCTGGACCAGCAGTTACGACACAGTTAACACTGAAGTCCATTATTGAGCACCACTGCTGAAGTGTGTGCGTTCACGTATTTATTTATACACTGTTTTTCTGTGGCTGTGATGATTCCCAGCTTTGGGAATAGAAAGGTTATTGGCTATATGTTCTACACTGACCTAGAATGGAGTTGAGTGATTATTGATTTGTACACTGCATGTGTAAAGCCTGTTGTTTCACCAGAAGATCTGTAGCTCTACACGTGTTAAAAATGAACATTAGAAGTGTGGAAAGATGTCCAAACAGGCTACATTTAGAATATATTGTGACTAGCTTAACTACAGTGAATCAGTGTACTGTGTATTATTAGTTATAACTCATATTAACCTAACAAATGTGCATAATGTATTAAAATGACTTGTGTTGACGCAGTTCACTAATATTTTTGAGTTTATTTTGAGTTACTTTTTGAAATAAATACATGTAATATATACATCATATCTATTTAAAGCATTTGAAATGTTCATGTTGTCTTGATTTTTCCCATGATTATTACTATGATTGTATGAAGGCACAACAGCTGGAACATTTTTCTTCATTGCTGTGAGTTTAACAAGGGATGAGAGATGAGGTCATTGCATCCCAAAGTTTTAAGTTATCCTCTCTCTCTCTCTCTCTCTCTCTCTCTCTCTCTCTCTCTCTCTCTCTCTCTCTCTCTCTCTCTCTCACTATACAGTTGGGACGACAGTAGCTCGGTCAGCAGTGGTCTGAGTGATTCTTTAGACAACATTGGCACTGACAATCCCCCCACACATCCAGGCATTTCATCCCGCAAGAGCAAAACAGCACAGGTAAACATACTTGACTTGAATATTTATGTCTGCTCAATCCCCAGCACTTTTCTAAATTGCTGTATATCAGCATTCTGTCAGAAGGCCAAAGCAGATTGCACACGCCGAGAGTTTTGGACAATTTGCTTTGGCTAGTAAGAAAAGTTTAGCCATCTGTCAGATTAAATGCCAGTGGGAGGTTACAATGCCAGCTACAGATTCTGTCTGTCTGATTCAGTCAAATAAGGGCACACACCGACACATTGAGCATGATGGAAGCAGCTGGGCAGGTGCAGAAGACCTGAAGAAGGTGGATGAAGAGATAGAGCCAGGGATGGACCCTACCTGTAAGTGGAAGACTACATCCTCTTCCTCGTGCCAGGGGGATGACTGTGGCCAAAAAGCAGGTCTGACCATGTCTCAAACGGGGTCTTGGAGAAGAGGCATGAGTGCCCAGGTTGGCATCACACCTCCACGGACCAAAAGTACATCCACCTCTCACAAGACTTCAGGTAAGTCTATTGCATTTCAATGTATAGAAAAAAATATAACTTTTTTGTAGCACATATGTTTAAGGAAAAACGATGGAGATGGAAGTATTTTATAAGGAAGACAGAAAGACAGGAATTGCTTAAACTGTCTGAGACCCATCTCTACCATGCTACAGTTGAATGTCTTTATAAAAGATATTTCGTAAACTTTAAGGACCATTGACTTGTTCTTTTTGTTACGTTCTCGCCAAACTGTACAACCGATTTTGTCCAGTCACTTTTTGAAACACTCAGCAGGAACTGCAGTGTTCTTGGCTCAGCAACAGCACTGTTTAGCTATTATTTTTCTTAAAA
>CM051496.1:13087275-13107120 GCA_028031935.1 Paedocypris micromegethes
TAAAAAAAAAAAAAAAAGCACGTTGGCAAGAACAGCTAATGTTGGCACAGCTCTTTGCTTTAAATTGGTGATGATTGATTGTGTTGTGAACTGATTTGGCCCTTTTAGCCAAGACTATAGAACAACTGAAGTTCTCTGTGTTGGAACTGCTCTGTGTTAACTGACAGGTAAAACAGATGATGCCAAGGCTTCCGAGAAGGGCAAGTCCCCATCTAAAACTCCTAGTATCCAGCGCTCACCATCAGATGCAGGCAAAAGCAGTGGGGATGAAGGGAAGAAGCCACCATCTGGAATTGCACGTCCACCTACTACAAGTTCTTTTGGTTTCAAGAAGATCCCAGGGCCTGCTGGATCCCTCATAACAGCCAGCGGAGCAACTCTAGCCAGTGGCTCCGCAACTCTTGGCAAGATACCCAAGTCTGCAGCCATTGGCAAGGGCATCAGCAACGAGCGGAAAACAAGTCTTGATGATGCTGAACAACAGGATGATGCAGTATTGCTGGGATATGGAGGTACTAAAGTTCCTCTCCAGTACCGCTCCCTTCCTCGACCAGCAAAGTCGTCTAGTGTGTGTAGCAGTGTGGTGGGACGCAGTGGGCATCGCTCCAGTTCAAGCAGCATTGACTCCAACGTCAGTGGGAAGTCTGCGGGAGGAAGTGGTGGTGTGGCAGGAACTTCAACCAGCACAAAGAGAAGAGACACTGGGAAAGTTGGGTCGGGACGCTCCAGTCCTGTCTCCATTAACCAAACGGATAAGGAGAAAGTGCCAGGATCAGACCAGGATGGAACAGGGTTATCCACCTCCCCCAAATCCAGTCCTACCTCCACTCAATGCAGTCTCCGACAGCCAGGCTCCAAATACCCAGACATTGCGTCCCCCACATTCCGCAGGTAACCAACTTTTACTGGACCTGTATAAGCTAGAAGAAAAGGAGGACCAGACAGTTTAGACAAAAATGTCACAAGCCAGACGTGAGATTAACTGATATAAGAGTGAATATGAAGGCTATCAGAAAGTAATAGACTGTATTCAGAAAGATAGGCTCAAATCAGATGGTGGAGAATTGCTTTTTCTCCTGCCGTGACCTCTGGGTTAGTGCGGAGAAAGTGTTCCTGAATGTTGGATTGAACCGAGCTGCCGTGTTGTTCTGTCTAGCGATATCTTGTAATGGAAAGAGTGGTGATTGATTGGAGGGCTCATTGTTTTAGTAGCCTTCACAGAACGTTTGCACTCTCATAAATCCAGTAAAATTAGATTTTTGCCTAGGATCAGTTGTTTTTTCACTAGGATTGGAATTATTGGAATGGAATCCAAAGAAGTGTTTTTCGCAATTTCATCATAACAAAATGACTTGGGATATAAAGGGATTATTGCAGCATTCTGCAATAATCAAAGCATTATTCATCTGGAACTTCATAGTTCTAAATTACAATCAAACTCAGAGTAGATGTACTTAACCAGTCTTATCTAGTCTTAACTAGTATTTTCTAGTCTTAACTAGTCTTTTCTTTTTGTCCTAGATACAGTTCAACGTTTAAACATACGTAATTGTTTGATCCATTCCTCTTGGTTTATCAATAAACACTTTTTTTCCAGTTGAAATATAAAGTAGTTCACGTTTCTGTGAGTTATTTAGTGGAATCAGATTCAAAATCAGCAAGAAATGTAAACTTATATATTATCAAATTATAAAACAATTTGATAAAGCTAAGACAAGTTACTTCACTTATATGAAAATTAGGAATTTCTTTAGTTAAAATCTTTTTTACAACTTGCTACACAAGTAAAACATATGAAAGATTCAATAGTGACTTCCACTTAACTCAAGAATATAATTTTTAATATTGTGTAAAGATCACCTTTTTATTCTTACAGTGCTGGAAGGCATAAAAAAATATGTATTTTCCATTTTTTTGGTAAATTAGGTTTTATCTCAGTGTTGTAAAATGAGATTTAGTTATGTATCACACTGTAAGGGAAATGGAATTTGAAGAGGGTCATACTGCCACCTGCCGTTTTTGGGTTGTAAGTGCATTTACAAGAACTTGGAAAAAAAAACCCAGATGATTCAGCAATAATAACGTAGCTTGCACAATGTGACACTACTGTAAATAGGAAAAAAGGAAAAAACCTTTATTTAGACATTTAGACATTTGATTTACTTGCAATTTACATCAGTTACCAGTGGTATGGCATTATTAGGTTTTTTTTTTTTTTTAATATACCGGTACATATATAACGTGGAGACACTTTGTACTACCTTTCCTTTTTTTTGTGATTTTCTAGGTTGTTTGGCAGCAAGGGCAATAGCAAACCAAGTTCTCCTGGCACCCCTGACTCCAGTAAATGCCCATCAGCCCTGGGTAGCCCTCATAGCACTCTGGCACGCCAGGCCAGCCTCGACTCCCCATCCTCTGGCACAGGCAGTCTGGGCAGCATGGGTGGGCAGAGTGGTGGTAGTAGCCCACTTTATAGCAAAACCCCTGACCTGGGTCCAGACTCATCGGCTTCCAGTCCAGCATCAGCCCTCTCTCTGCCATCCAACAGTCGGCCGTGGCCTCCAAATCTCAGCAGTTCGTCAGCAGGAAGTAAAGACACACTGAGCTGCCATAGCATGACCAGCTTACACACAAGCTCCGAGTCCATAGACATGCCCATCCCACACCACCACGGGCCAAAGGTCACTCGCACCGGCAGCGTCAAGTCTACCCTGTCTGAGGGGTGAGTGTAGACCCCAGAAACTTATCATAAACAAGTGCAATACATAAAGTACATAACTGAGTTTTTATTTTGCAAACCAAAATAATATATACTGTATATATAGTTTATTTGTGCATTAATTAGGTGATTTTCTGTTTTATTAGCATGCCTCTTGACAGAAACACTCTTCCCAAAAAAGGCCTAAGGTAAAAGTATAACTTTAACTTAATGGCTTCGCTTGTTGACTCTCATCATGCTCGCTCTTTCTCTTGCTTCCTCCCTTGCTTTGTGCAGGCATGCTATTTTATTTGCATTTAATAAAATTATTAAATACTCAACTTAATACAGAAAACAATAATAGATAAAACACAAGTTGTGGCATTTCGTGCTTTAAAATAAATCTGGTGTGTTCTATAAAATATAGAATTTGTACAGAATTACACAAAACTTTAAAGGAACGTGTGTGAGAGGTTTTTTTTTTTTAGATTGAGCAGATACTTTAAGCCACATAGAGCTGCTGGCTTCACATTTATTTTACAGACTGGCACAAACCCATTGTTTGTCACCACACAGGTATCCGCCATCATCCAGACCAACGTCACATGAAGAGGGGAAAGAATGGCTGCGTTCTCACTCCACCGGTGGTCTGCAGGACAGTGGCAGCCCCTTATCACCACCAGGCACAACCAGCAACAGTGCTGGCAAATACCACTATTCAAACCTGCGTATGTGGCTGTTCATTTATCCGTTGTGATGCTGTTGAGGTTTGTGTGATCTGACCGTCTTTGTTTTGACCGCAGTGAGCCCCACCAGTATGTCGCAGTTCAGTGTTCCCAGCACCAGTATGAGCCGCTCTAACAGTATCCCAGCACACGACTCGTTTGAGCTCTATGGAGAGGGGCATCATTTAGGAGGCAGTGCCACCTCACTGGAGGATCGGCCACGTGGCATGAGTCGCTCAGGCTCCTTCAGAGACAGCACTGATGAAGGTCAGCGGACCCTGTGTGTGTTTGAGCGTGTGTGTTTTAAAGCTGGGTGATACATTAACATTGTAAAAGTTCAATATGAGTTGTGATTATTTCTCCAAAAATTGCCTTAATTAACATTTAATTTTGTTTGCCTTACAGTCCATGGATCTTCTCTGTCTTTGGTCTCCAGCACTTCATCATTGTACTCTGCAGTGAGTGGACTTTTATTTTAAAATATTAGAAAAAATGTACATCTGATGTAAATAGGGACTTCAAATTTTTTATTAAATGTATCTTTTTACATTTAATTACGTCTAGCGTACCATCCAAGTTGTTACATTTTTCAATGAAACACTCCATAACAACGACATAGTTTATTTAACTAAATGTAACTTAATGCACTGTTCAGAGAGGCTAATGCTAGCGTCGGCTAGGAAGCGTGTCGTACAGTCGCTCATCGTTTGAACGCATTTTCTCACTTTCAGGTGCTGTCATATTTAGAGAAGGTAAATCATTCCTTGTGCAGAAAGCTTGTCTGTCTCCTCTTTCACACTGAATTCTAAGCCCTAACTTCCTAATGTTTGCTTCAAACCGTTACTAACAGGGAAAACAGCAGATCTGATCAATGGAATTGGCTTTGTAATGTGCCTTACTTGTTTAATAACAGCTAACAGGAGTTTCTTCTGAATGTTTTTCTGCATACTCACACAATACTGGTGATGGTGAACGTGTAATGCTTCTCGGTTCCTGACCTGTTGTTTTCATCCTCAGGCAGAAGAAAAAGCTCATTCTGAGGTAAGAGCATCTCCTGGTGTGTTTCCTCTGCTTTCCTTGTTTTGTTGTGTCTTATGAGTGACATGTAAAACTCAATGAAAAAAAATGCATTACAACACACACATCTCAATCAAAGAACATAACACCACAAAACAAATATGCAAACACACACTCACTATCTTGCATATACAAACTCTCACGCAACAACAACAACACACACTTCACATTTCCCTGCTGTACTAAGGTATGTATGTGTATGTGAAGAATAAAATATGATATGACACAAACAGGCAATCTCACACACTTTTATAACTGTGCTCTTCTTTTCTACTTCAAGGGCCAAACTGTCCAGAACACAACGGTAATTTCTCATCTCACAGTCTTGTTTCTAGTCATGCACTCTTGATTTGGACCTATTATGGATGTTTAACCTCTCTTTATGAAAAATGCTTGTTTCCTGAATAGCAAATCAGGAAGCTGAGGCGGGAGTTGGACGCGTCACAGGAGAAAGTAGCGACTCTGACGTCTCAACTCGCAGCAAACGTGAGTCACACAACTTTGTTTCTTTTAGATGTAAACACACAATGTGCTTAGTACATTTTTATTTCAGTTAGTATCAGCAATAGTAGTAAAAACATTAAATTATGATCATATTTGTCAATGTGTGTCGATTGCGTCTAAATGTCTTATAGTATGTATGGCATATTTTAAAACAAACAAACTGACAAACACTGATTGTCTTCCATCTAGTC
The DNA here is from genome assembly GCA_028031935.1 of Paedocypris micromegethes. NCBI lineage: Eukaryota > Metazoa > Chordata > Actinopteri > Cypriniformes > Paedocypris > Paedocypris micromegethes. The sequence goes on from CM051496.1 coordinate 13,092,471, forward strand.
TAAAGCCAAACATGTCATGTTCGATTTCATTGAGCTCAGGGAAGTTTGTCTGGCCGTGGTCTGGACATCTTGACAGTTTAAGAAGCTAGTTTGAGAAGCTTGACGGAGCGTGAGACAAATTCCTCTGATTCTCGAGGACGACTTTGAAATATCAAAACTTGAGTGGAGCAGATTGATGTGTCTATACCTGAATGTTCTGAGTGTTTAAGTGTCAGAATTTCTGGTGTAAAGAGAATTCTTTGTTACAAAAGTTACTTTTACTCAGTTTAAAAAGATGAAATATATNNTTTTTTTTTTTTTTGGAGGCAATCTTTAATGCATCATACTTGTAAAATGTAGTAAATTAAAATAGTAAAGTGCCAGTTATGTGTAGGCATAAACTCCATGTGCTGTTTTATACATATTTTCTTGACAGCACAGCAAATTGTCATATCAAATTCGTGTTGTATTTTTGTATGTATATCGGGCATTTTGCCATATTAGGAACTTGATTTAAGAGCGTCGTCAGTTCCTAGAAGAGATTTTTGACATGATGAGATGTGGATGTGTGTATCTGATCCACATCAGAAGACTCTTCAGCGGTTATGCGGTGGACTCCCCCGCGGGGCTTCGTGTTCGGACACACCATAGACATGGTGCATCCTTTGAACTGGATCTCTGTAGCTGAAATCTGAAACAAGCCTGGCAGCCCTCGAGACATCTCAGAACTTCACAGTGCCGGTTTACTATAGATCAGATACTCTCCATTGGATCAGATTTGGTGCAAGATGTGATTTATGACGCCTTTCCCCTGCTCTGAAGTTCAGAGCCTAATGGGTCTGTGCAGGCGAGGATAAAAGAACTGTACATAGAATCTGTGGGTATCTCGCCTACGTTTTCTGTTAAAATGCAAGGAATGCACATGGTACTTGGACAGTGTATTGTTCTTACTGATGTCCACTACCCACACTTAAAAAATAGCCACATGCATTTATTTTAAACTATATCATGTATGAGGTTTGAGTCACAAGAATCTAAGAAATAAAGTGGGAGTTAAAACGGAGAATTTGATTCCAAATTTCATTACACATAAATATGTTTACTAATTTATTTATTACACACACACACACACACACACACACACACACACACACACACACACACACCCGTTATGCAGCAACATTCTTTCAAAAAGCCTTTTCTTGCACAAAGTAGATGGTATAAAAAAACAATAATGAAGTGTCTAATGCTATTTAACATAAAAATAAAACTATGATGAAATGAACACATTAAATACGGTCACACAGACTCTACACTGCAAAACACAGTCGCCAGCAGCTGAACTAAAATAACCCTGATCCCCTGCAGCTCTGCATGCGTTGTGTGTGTATGTCCACAGGCCCACCTGGTGGCAGCCTTTGAGAAGAGTCTTGCCAACATGACCTGTCGCTTGCAGAGTTTAACCATGACAGCTGAGCAGAAGGTTGGTAAACACACACGTACACTTGCTATATTTCTAATTTCTGAAAAAGATTTGCCGCACAGCTTGAGTGGTAAGTGTAAACTAGTGATGTGTCGTAGGAGTCGGAGCTGGCGGAGTTGAGAGAAACCATCGAGGCTTTGAAAGCTCAGAACTCAGATGCTCAGACTGCCATTCAAGTGGCCCTCAACGGCCCTGATCATGTTCATAAAGGTGCTGATGGTGTTCTTCAACAACTCTAATGACCCTGCCATTCATATTCATTAATTGCGTGTCTTAATGAACAACACTCAGTGTATTAATCAGTCTAATGAATGAATATGCTTAGTTTATTTGTGCTGTAAACTGAGCGTTTGTTTGTATGGCAGACCTGAGGATCTGTCGGCAGAACTCTTCAGAAAGCATGTCCAGCATCAACAGCGCAGCCAGTCACTCCAGCATGTGCAGCGCTAAAGACATGGAAGACAAAAAGAAGAAGAAGAAGAGCTGGGTGAGTGACAGCACCCGTTATCACGCTCTACTTAACTTTTTAAAGCCGTAAATTCATGTACTTTAAAGTGTGAAGGTTAAGCTGGAGTTTTCTCCCAAGCACTTATCTCCTTAAGAAGGGAACGCAGACATTTCTTTCATTCATGTCCATCAGGCCATCTAACCATCTCTCACATCCTCTTTCACACTTCTTCTGCCGCTCACGTTCTCACCACACCATCAGGGCAAGGATAGAGGAGACAAGGTGACTGTGACGTTCCGTCACTTCTGCATGCAGCATTTAACACGACAAACCCCTTCCATTCCTCTTTCTGTTGTTCAGAGCTCAGCCTCAAGGAGACACTTCTGGCATCAAGACACTTATTATTGTCTGTTGCTCACGATGGTCGTTTCTACTCAAGATGCTGTCCTGCATGTCTTACTTCTTGTCAGATTTTCTACACACTTTATTGTCTCAATGCAAGTGGACTAATTCTTATGCAAGGCATGTGATGAATCCTGAGCACTTGAGGTGAACAGCCATTGGGGAAATAACACCAGCATTATTTGTTACAGTCACTGTGAAACTGCTCGGACGCAGGACTCTGTTTGCACTCGTAAATGCAAATTATCTCCTTTTTCATGCACTTATTAATTAAGCATCTGCATAATTCAAAGAAGGGCCATATTTGACATTGAGTTCCGGCCCAGCTCTGCTGTGGAATATAAAGGACGGGAAATTGACTTTCTGTTGATTATTTTAACATCTAAATTTCCTAGTTCTGTGTCGGTGGACACAGTGGAGAAATTATCATGGACCTCTGAGCTACCGAAAAAATCATGATGGTCCAACAATACATCTTTAGTCACAGTGAGTAACAGTCAGTGTGTTCTGTCCTCAGGTGGCTGATTCCATCCCTGCCCAGGTCAGTGCCCCACCTCAACCCCCCACCCCCCAAACCCAGACTAACTTCCCAGCGCCAATCTTCTTCAATCTTCTGCATGACTTCAGCATCGTCGTCTTCTTAACTGAGATTATTTTATAATTGTTTATTAAATGCAGGTATTAATTCTGAAGAAAAAATCAGTGCGCAGTACTGGCACCTTTTGAGTTTTTTTTTTTCAGGGGCGAAAACATAAATTAACATAAAACCTGAAGTAGAGTTGACAAATTACGAGTTTGATGCATTACAATGTTATATTGCGAGATGCATTTTTACTAATTAATATTTTCTGTCTGCTTAAAATCTTTTTTCAGACGTTGCTGTTTTTCTGTATTCTGTATTCCGTTGCTGTATTTCTGTTTGCCGACTGATGGTTTTTAGTAGGGTTTGACAAGATTTTCAGCAGTGTTGTCTGATTTGTGTTTCAGCTGCGGAGCTCCTTCAAACAGGCCTTTAGTAAGAAAAAGCTCAGCAAACCCCAGTCATCCCACGATGAATCTGAGGAGATGAGCGATTCGTCCTTTCCCTCATCACCCAAACTACAGCACCCCAACCGGCCGAGCAACACAACTCAACCTCTGCGTTCCTCACCCTCCACAACCGAGTGAGTCTCTGACAAGTGCAATTATCACATGCAAACACTCTAAATGATATCTATTTAAACACAATCTGTTCTCTTTCTTTTTTTCATGATCATAATCCTGCTGCATTCTTTCTCTGTAAAATCTGAAATGTGTCCCTGAATCCCGTGTGTCTTCAGAAAGTGTTTTTGCGATAGCAAGTCTTCCCCCATTTGGATGCCAAAGAAAAAGTCAAATGGTCATGTGGTCTACAAGCACAGATCTCGGTAACGGCAGCAGTGTGGCATGCTGGGAAGGATTGAGCGTGTGCCATGGTTTAATGGGATTTAAAACCTCCTTAGCTGCTTCTTTCCTAGTCACCCAACTGCAGCCACAAATATTCAGCTTCAAACTTGTTTTTTTAACAGAAACTTTTGACATTGTGAAATGCATTTAATCTCGATTAGAGATTGCATATGAAATGAACAAAAAATCAGTATAAATTAAAAAAAAAAAAAAAATCAGCATGCTGCACTCTAAGTCCTAAATTAGCTGTTTTAGTGCAAAATAGAACAATTGTAAAATAATTAAAAACGGACTGAATAATCAAATACTACACACAAATTAATCACAAATGTGAATATTTTTGCTTCACAGTGTGTGTTAGTGTGTGCACAACTGTTCTAATAGCCACATTTCACTGACTTTGTTGTGTATTTAACCCTCTTGTGTTCTGTTCTTTTACATGGGCATTTGACTGTGTTGTGGACCCCTGACCCTCCATGTTTGGTGTGTCTGTGTGTGTGTTCCCGCAGACTGTGTGAATGCACAGAAGCCGAGGCTGAGATAATCCTGCAGCTGAAGAACGAGCTGAGAGAGAAGGAGCTGAAGCTGACTGACATCAGACTGGAGGCCTTAAGCTCTGCACACCATCTCGACCAGATTCGAGAAGCCATGAACCGCATGCAGGTGCGTATGCATTGTGCAAACTTTAAATGAGCATCACCTGATTTGGGGGAAATGACGGAATTGTGCAGTTTATCATGAGCAAATGTGGGTCTTTAGAGGTCACAGATAACGTAAGTCATGGAGAACGTTAGAGTGGTCTGCATTCTTGTTTTATTCCACTCTGCTGGAAAGAGTTAGTTAGAATAAGAATATACTTTCCCATTAAATTAATTGTGACAAATCCAGTGGCACTAATTCCAAGATGAAACATCCAATGCCGGTTCTTGATACTTTGTATCAGCGTCTCATGGAGTAGATGTGCCTGAGCAGACACAGTAGACAACTAATCTGAAGATGAAAGAGAGCTTGAAACAGACGTCCCACAGTCATTTCTATTCTTCAGACACCAACGGCCAACCAAACTAGGTCTTAATCTTCTTAGTCAGAGTATTTTTCACTCAAGTGTGTGGCAAGGTAGTTCAAAGTGTGGGATTAGATGTAATCTAACACACACCCTTAATTGTCTTAAATGTCTTTGTTGTCAACAGAATGAGATTGAACTCCTCAAGGCAGAAAATGATCGGCTAAAGTCCAGTGGCAACAGCACACCAGCAGCCACTCCCGCTAAAACCGTGCGTCCTCCGTCAGAAACCTCCAGCACCTCTTCCTCCTCCTCACGCCAGTCTCTGGGCCTGTCGCTAAACAACCTCAACATCACCGACACTATCATGTCAGGTTAGTCCCTGTGATGACATTTGCCTGTGAATAATACTGTGGTACCTCGGTTCACAAATGCCTCTTTCAACGAACAACTTGGTTTACGAAAGAAAAATTCATAAAAATAAGCCACAATGTACAATGTCATCGTCTCATGGTGATTGAGAAGAGAAGGATAGACACAGAACATACTATATTGTGACACTGTAAAAATAATTTTTATTTGACACTTCGTACTTTTATATAGATTTAGTGTTCTTTGGTTCTTGTGTTCTTTTGTGTTCTATGCTTTTCCCGAATTTGCATTGAACTATGGGAAAATGAGCCTCAGGTCACGACCATTTTGGGTCACAACCACAATCAATTTCACCAAATGTGTTTGTGAACTAAGCTATTGCTATATTTGGAAGAAGTTTTTAAGTAAATGTAAAAGCAGAAAGTTTCAGAGAACTCTTCATCCCCTTCCCCAGCAATTTATTGAATCCACATAATGTTGGTATGAGTCGTGCAGTCTGCTCATTTTCGTATTGCATCTGGCCACATTGATTTTGCTGTGGCATTCTGGTGGCAGCTCCGTCATGCAGAAGACGGTCTGTGGGATATAAAGACTGTGGGCAGTGATGAGTGAAATAGCTTTTTTGTCTGTAAAGCAGGATTAGAGCAGCCGGCCCGTGGCTCTGCAGACCACTCTGCACCCCGGCTAATTAGAAACAGTGACTTTCTGCTCTCTCAGGACTTTGAGCTGGTTAATTGATGGAGAGATGTGTGGATGTGCGGCAGGGGAAGTTATCGCTTCTCTGCAGAACTGCGTGCCAGTGGAATACAAAGACCATACGAGGCTGTGCATTCAAAGTCTTGTTAAAAAAGTCTTTTTTAAGTTTCACTAAGTGAAAGCCAAACGTCTAACACTTTCTTCAGTTCTGTAAAAGTTTTTTTTTCCGCAGTCAAACTTAGTGGAGCTGAAGTTTACTTGACAGAAGTTCAAACATTCTTCACCCATCCCAGTGATGCTAATTCTGTGTGTATTCTCCATGCAGATATTCTTCTGGATGATGGCTATGAGGGAAACTTGCGTAAAGAGGGAAGGAGTGTTCGCATAGTTGTCTCTATCAACAGTGATTCTAACAGGACCAAGGTACTTTTTGCTTAAATTTAGTTTACTTTGAAACTTTTATTGGCGGACCGCCTTGTTAAAAAATGCTAAATGTTATTTACTTCTCTACCAAGGATGCACAGAAGAAAGAGTATCTGATTGGCTCCATTGGCGTCAGTGGAAAAACCAAGTGGGATGTGTTGGATGGAGTCATTTGGCGACTATTTAAGGTATGTAAAAACTGTGTATTTATATTTGTAATCTTTAAAAACGTGTTGTAGTTCCATGATCACATTTTCTGGGACTTGATTTGCTATTCCATGTGGTGCAATTCGCTACACAGGAATATGTTTTCCGTCTGGACCCACTGACCAGCCTGGGCTTGAACTCGGACAGTATTGTCTGCTACAGGATGGGCGATGTTGTTCGTTCACATGCCTCTGAGGTGCCTGAACTGCTGCCCTGTGGGTATCTGGTGGGTGACAACAATGTCATCACGGTCAGTCTCAAAGGTGAGGGTCGAAGATCCTTCACTTCAAATGTCTTTGGTTGCTACTTCAAGTGATTTGAGCGTCTCTGTTTGATGTAGGTGTGAAAGAGGCTGGAATCGATGATCTAGTTTTTGACACTTTAATCCCTAAACCCATTATCCATCGCTACCTAAATCTGCTGATGGAGCATCGTAGAATCATCTTGTCTGGACCCAGTGGAACAGGAAAATCCTTTCTGGCCACCAAACTGGCTCAGTTCATTATTTCCAAAACTGGTCAAGAAAGGACAGACTCCAACCTCGCCAGGTTCAACGTGGACCAGAAATCCAGCAAAGTACATGTTCTTTGTCAGCAACCTTTGCTTTGTTGAATTGATAAGTAACAGGGTTTTTGGGTTTGTTAAATGCAGGATCTTCGGCAGTATTTGTCCAGCTTGGCCGAGAAATGCAACACGGAGGAGTGTGAAACTGAGCTGCCCACTGTAGTAATTCTGGATAATCTCCATCACATCGGCTCTCTCAGTGACATTTTCAATGGATTTCTCAACTGCAAATATCACAAATGGTAACTGTTTTTAATCTTCTGCTAGCTTTTATTATAGGCCAAGAAACCAGTGAAACATTTCTAAACCTACATCCACCTTTTAAAAGGACTTTTTTATGCAGTAGTTTTGAATTAATACATGGTTCTTTCTTTCACAGCCCTTATGTCATCGGAACCATGAACCAGGGGGTTTCCTCTTCTCCAAACCTTGAGTTGCATCATAACTTTAGGTATGAGAGCTTTTGAAATTCCTGCATTTATCACAATACATCGAAATAAATTTTTATTAAAATCGAAATTAGTTATTTGGAATTCAAACTGAAAGACCCTGGAAGTGGATCAATGATACATTTGTGTTACAAGCAGTGCTTGTGTGAATGCATAAAACATTCTATTAGTGTGCCATCTGACCTCTATTTCCTCAGGTGGGTGCTCTGTGCCAACCACACTGAGCCAGTGAAGGGCTTTCTAGGTCGGTTCCTGCGGAGGAAACTGATTGAAACTGAAATTGCGAAGAACATGCGCAGCAACGACCTCATTAAAATCATCGACTGGATCCCCAAAACATGGCAGCATCTCAATACCTTCCTAGAAGCCCACAGCTCCTCAGACGTCACCATTGGTAAACACACAAGCCAGAGCTAAACTCTGTTTATCTACAATATTTATGTAACCCTGCCACCATCAGGTCCCCGGCTGTTCTTGTCCTGCCCGATGGATCCAGACACCTCACGCGTGTGGTTCACCGACCTGTGGAACTATTCGCTAGTGCCATATCTACTGGAGGCAGTGAGGGAAGGACTACAGGTAACAGCCACGGCTACTCTAGAGTGTAAAAACTATATAACAGTAAATGATTTGGTGTCTTGCTTTAGCTGTATGGCAAAAGAGCGGCATGGGAGGAGCCATCCAAATGGGTGATTGACACATACCCCTGGAGCTCCGCCTCTTTGCAGCATGAAGGCCAATCACTGCTGCAGCTACGGCCAGAAGACGTGGGCTATGACGGCTATAGTTCTTCGAAAGATGGAACCACCTCAAAACACGTGTCTCAGAGTGACACCGAGGGCGACCCGCTGGTAAAGACAACCTTTTCTACACATGCAGTTTTACATTGTCACATTAGATAACTCAATATGGCAGAAAGAAGAGCCCAAGAAGACCAAGAGGCTCAATATGGCCCAAGAGCAGTTGGAACATGAGCAACATTCATTCATTTGCATTCTAAGCTTCTTTATTGACTTCTGAGTAACTGGGAGCTTGGGCCAATCAGGGCCTGACATTGGCAAGGACGTAATAATGAAGGATTTTGGTTCACTGACACTGGACTTTTCTCTAAACACTTGTGCACTCTCATCTTGTCGTCTCCTCTTGTTTGTGTTTTTCTGAGAACAGACGTTCAGGGATTATAAGGTGACACGACTGTGGTTGTTTGTGTATTTATGATCTAGTGTAGTCTGGTTCTCGGTCATGATCGGAGATGGAGTTTTTCTGTGTCGTGGACTTTTGTCTTGTACGTCATTGGTGTGTTATGTCGTGCTTGTTTTTGTGTGTCATGTTTCTACTCCACCTCTGCCTGTTCTCTCTAGTCTTTTCTGAATCGTGTTTGTCTTTGTAAAAGTATTGCGAATTCCTTCATTTTGGCTCGAAAACAGTGATACATATTTCCCTGAAACTGAGTGATTACCTAATATTTTCAATTTGCTTCCGGAAAATCCAATAGTATTTTTAATATTAAATGTAACAACAAATAATACAAATACACAATTCTGACTTACATGGATCACATTCAACGTCTGCATTACCAGAAAAACAGAAGTACAGCTTTTCACCGCAAACATGTTTTTAAAACCTTGAGTGTTTTTTTTTCCCCCAAAACTCATGACACAGATCATTCACTGGTGGCATGCATCACTAATGGCAACATTATTTATGTTGAAATAATTTACGATTGCATCATTCACTATGACACAATTCATCTCATTCACGGTATAAATATTCACTGTGTCCTTATTTATGAACATTATTCACTGTGACATCATTCAATGTAAAATCATTCATGGTGACATTATTAATGATGGGCATCACAGCTGTTTATCTTTCAAGACTCTAGGTCTTATTTTCAGGGAAACACAGTTGCTGCATGACATTTTTGTAAAGTTTCCATACAATTTGGTATAAAATTCATAAAAGTTGCATATTGACGTTGTGGCATGTGAGCATCGCAAAACTGGATTTGCATTTAATTGCTGTAAATGTGGATGTTCTTTCGTTCGTGTTAGATGAACATGCTGATGAGACTTCAGGAAGCTGCCAACTACTCCAGTGCCCAGAGCTGTGACAGTGACAGCGCCAGTCACCACGAGGATCTTCTGGACTCTTCCCTGGAGTCTGCCCTGTAAAAACGCAAAGTCCAGTCCAGTCCAGTCCAGTCCACCACCCCGGAGCTTCAGGTCCACAAAGGTGCTTGCAGAACTACTCACCGACGGGAAATATTTGCTTCTGGAGGTGATTCTCACATGTTTACAGAGGCAAGTTCCAGGAGGTACAAAAATTGTGAATTCTAACCTCAGCAATGAAACCTGTGCTGCCACGGTGCCAAAACCAAGTGGTTTACAATCTTCTCACTGGCACCCATCACCATCCCCAACAACAAGCACAAACGTGCATTGCATCACTACTGCGACAGGAAGTCACGCGCCGTCCTGCGACCTGCAGCACATGGCAGATCCACTTCCTGTGATCTTTGTTTCATTTCTTATATAAAAGGCCAGAAAATGGTGCTTTCTCTCTGCCTTAAGTGAGCTTGTTTAAATGTGATTTACACGTGATGTCTTTTGGCAGATATATATGAAACCAACTTGTTTCCCTACAAAGGCCGCCCCCATATTGTATTTTTGTTACAATTACGCCTGCGTGTAAAACAAAGTAAACCATTATATGACAGTCCAAATGTATAAAGTTTTAAAAATAAGCAGATCTTTATGTACTCTCAGTTGAGCTGGGCTCACTTACACCAAGAGCACAAATCCGAGGCGATGTGGATACGCTAGCATGCCATTGTTTTCGTTTCTGCGAATACTAACACGGTCTTGCGACTGGATTGTAAATATCGCACATCCTTGGGAAGAAGCACTACCCGGTTTCGCCTGATCCGTTAGTGTTGAAACCAGACAAAAGCAAACGATCACCGAACTCAGCGCTGACGTGTCTATTAAATCTTTATAAAGTCTTTACTTTTTTTTTTTTTTTTTTTTTTTTTTTTTTTNAAAAAAAAAAAAAAAAAAAATCCATGGCAACTTGGGCCTTGTGTCTTTACTTTATCACGGATCAGTCCTATAATACTGACTGTGAAATTAAACAAAGTGAATGAAAAAATCTAATCGCGTTAGAAAATCTGATTAATATTAAAATCCCACAGCAGGGGTTTATCCAAAACACTTTTTGGGGCCAGTAATCTAGTCTGAAGCTTCTGAATCTCTGTTGGTTTGATGATTGTGTTTCACACACACGGTGCTATTGATTTGACCTTCAACACTATCAACTTTAGCGGAACGGTCATGACAAGGGCCGCATGAATGATCTGATTTGTTTCTGCATGTGCATATGTAAGGATGTTTCAGCACTGCGTTGGTGCTATCGTAACCGCCAGACTCTTAACTCTGTGCCTGACGCTTTGCTCTGCAGCCACTGGTTGTTTTTTGTGTCCAGTTACTCTCCAAAAACATGTACGTGGAAGTGCAGTCAGTGTTTCAGACCGCCTAAAGGTCCCGAACCTCACACACGAATCGTGACTGTCCGAGTTTCTGTTGTGATTTCTTTGTGTTACGCTGAACCCGTTTCTCTGTGAGGAAATAGCATTCAACTTCCTAGAAAAATGTCTTATTTTATTTTCGTTTTGATGGAATATTTGTTTGTTAGATGTTTTATATTTTGTACATTTGTAAGTAACATATCATGTAAATAGAAAGAGACCACAATTTAAATCAACTGGGGGATTTTGTAGTGTTTGTAAAGCCCTTCTATATGGTTTTGGTGTTGATTGAGCTTTACGTGTTTTGCCATTATTTATATATTTATCAAACAAATGATTTGATTTTATTGCATTTTTTTTATCCGTTGAATGATTGTCATATTTTGCTTCACAGTACAATTTGTAATTGTTTTTTTTTCGCCAATAAAGATCGAGTCCAGAACCGTGGCGCCCTCTTGTGGTCATTACGGTATTTAAAAGCTGCGTGACGAAGCACGATTGGTATTGTTCAACAGCGACATCCACTGGCGGCTTTATACGGTGGTGATCTTTAAACGATGGTGTTCTTTCCCACGTTTTCATACAGATTATTATTACTACTGATTATTTCATACAGATTATTATTACTGAGATAAAACAATAAAGAAAAAATGTATAAAACAATAAATTAAAAGGAAAAAAAGACGGATTGATGCTCTTTTCCACCACTGGTGGACCACCAGTCAGAACATTTGTATAATATTGTATTATATTAGTAATGTATATTAGTCATTATTAATGACTTATTATTGATCTACACGGGTAGGACCTGTGAAACAGTTTTTGACAGAGCAACTCTCTGAATCAACGGCTCAACACAAACTGGTGTGTATAGGGAAGATTACCATAGGGAAGATGTAAATATAAGTAATAAAAAATGAATGAAAAAAATACATTTTTAGTTTATACAAAAATGTAATTAAAATTAATAAAACACTTATCAGAAAAAAAAAATAATTTGTTGTGTTTAATGGAAGATCCAAAAGTACAAGATGTGTTTAGGTGGTTTTAGTTGGCCCATCAATTTAAAAGATCTGATCTAAAAGTCTGTTTAATATTTATGCGTACTTATTAATAAAACATTCCTTTCTACATTATTTTGTTTGTGCTTCATTAGGGCACAATTTTGTCTGAGAATTCCTGAACCAATGTTGCATTAACTGCTTTAATGCTGCAAACTTCTACAGAAACACGTGGAGAGAGCACAATCATTTGTTCCTTTTACCTTTACACTCTTTTCTGCTTGCTGGTTGTTGACGTGGGAAAGAGAAAAATCAAATGTAACCGTTCAATGTGTCGCCTCTTCACCTATCCATCCGTTACTGAATCACCTCACGAGGAGCGTCACACCATAACTACAGCCGTATTGACCAGTGCTTGATCAATCGTGGAGATCCATCATGCCCTTCTGCCTTTAAGCCGGCTCCATTCCCAGCACAAAAGAAACCATTAGAGCCAGATCCCGAGCAGAGCCTGGCTCTGAAAGTTTGAGGAATTAGCAAGTCAAAGCTGAGGAACAGAATGGGAATGACGGGTGCAGGTCACCTTCATATATAGAGGGAATGAGTCACCTGAGCCCATATGCTCACGCACACACACAGCGTTTTACATTTTAGCTCATATTAATATGCAAATCCACTCAAAATCTCCTCCAGTTCCTCAAAATCCTCATTTTGCCATCAATAAAAGTATCTAAACATGTCCAGGTGTAGACATTGGTTCTTGGCCATTTGCTATTGGGAAAAAAAATCTATTTTTCTGTTGATCGCTGTATTTACATGTCACCTGACATTATTCACTGTGTTTTTCATTCATCACTCATCAGTAAAACAAAGTTTCGACTTTGATAACACAGTCATTGTGCCACAATGAGGGATGCAGGAGTTCAGTCCTAATTCCAGTGACAGAACTTTTATTTAGAAACAAACAGATACGGTCACGAGAGACCGAAATCAAAAGTGCCACTTCAGGCAAATAAACACTAATGTTACCATTAAGCCAGGAACATGGAAAGCAAGAACACCAATCTAGACATAGATTGCACATCTGATAACATAACAGACACGAAGAAAACCAAACTAGAGCAAACAATCATACCAACATCACAAAAATCCCAAACCGATCCTGGACCAAGCAAAGGAAAACACCTGCTGATAAAACTAATAGCTCAGAACCAGACACAGATGAACATAATAATTCAATCATTAGAATTAAAACCTGACACCTGGGCTGGAACTCTAAACCCTGACACTTTGAGATTGGATTTAAAGGGGAAATATCTGTCGACCTTGGTCGGTGTTTGGTTTAATCTCCTCTCAATCATCGTCCAGACACATGTGCCAAGGTCAAGATGGATCCCGGACAGATGAAGCATCACAGACAAGGTGTGTTGAATTGTTCCTTCTTTCTTGCTCAGTGGTCCCATATGAAACTGATTAGGACTCTATAATAGGAATATAGAATATATTTTTGTATCTATATAAGATACAAAGGTACAAGTTTTGACCTTGTTGTTGAAGCGATTTGAGAAAACAAAGAGATGGACAGTAAAATAAATGTGTACTATGAATGCAGTGATATTTGAAAGCCAAAATTTTCTGTTTGGATATTACACACTAATCCAGAAGAATGTGTGGTTTTCCGATTATTTCTCCGGTTATGGCGGCACGTCGCCAGCCTTGATTCGTGATTATTGCTGAACACAATGAAGAATCAAGGCAAAACCTCTCAGAACATTCCCTCGCGCAATTGCATCGACTTGACAATCCCACTCCAACGCGATGATCGTGTGTGTTTGGATCAACAGATCAATGTGGTGATGAATGTCCGTCTCATGGAGGTTTTGTTTAGAGCTAACGTGTCCTTGGAATGTCGAAGCTTTAATAGAAACTCTCGCTTGTTTGGAGGCTTTTTTAACAACAAAGTAATCGTTTACCTTCTCCATCGATCTTCCGTCATGGCGAGAACAAATCCTGTGACGCTTGTTTATCCTGCTTTTGCTTTGGTCAGTCATTGTTCATCTTAAGATGCGTGTACGTCTTAGTGTATTAATCACCGTTTGAAAAATTATTCCCAAACACATTGATTCTGCTGTATATTTCCTACCTGCCTGATTAAAACTCACTACTCGGAGCTGAAACGAGACCCATGTCTGTGCTGTTTGGATTTGGTTTGTACTCGGTGAGGATTTATGACACTGGTCAGGAAGCCTGATAAGAGAATGACCGCAGGCCTAGACCCTTCATATAGAGATCTGTTTGTCCTCTGCTTCTGCCCAGCCCTGGCCTCAGGATTATGAGCGGATGGACGTCCACTCTACTGAAATCACGCCACACGCGTCTGTTTTTCTCGCCGTCGACTGCATCAGTGCGTCTGCATCTTTTTTCCTTAATGGAATTTGTCAGTGGGAAATTAAATTCTTCTGTTGCGAAATTAATTCCTTTCAGATTTCGTGTGCGTCTGACTGTCTGAGTGTGTGCACATGTCTATCATTCTGTGTGTGTATCTCTGCGTGCATCGTTCAGTCTCAATGTCATGAATGGTGGTTGCTAGAAAGCTGGTCGAGTCTCGTATGCAGTTTAGATGTTTAATGATGAAGTCCGTTCGGCAAAATCAGGGTCATAAGACAGGCACA
>CM051496.1:13107130-13160498 GCA_028031935.1 Paedocypris micromegethes
AAAAAAAAAAACATTTGTTCCCTGAATTGTAATGTAAAAAAAAATACAATGGCAGAAAATAAATGTTTAAACAAACCATGCATTTCAATGTACATACCTCAAGACAATAAAAAAACTGTATTTGAGAACAGTTAAACAGTTAAAGTAATTTTTATGACAACAATAAAATAAGAAATTGCATTTTGGAGGTTTATTGGATTTTTGAAATTGCTTTCTTTGTACAAATATTTAAACTGACTTCTGATGACATCACAGACCGAAGTAAAGTGATTGAGCACCGCAATGCCGGTAAAATTTAAGAAAATTACCGGACCGACTTTACCGGTAAATACTGTTCACACAAGCGCTGCCATTCCAGCAATTTACCAGAAAAGAACTAGTGAATATTCTGACATTATCACCTGGCAACGCCTTTTAAACAGCTGCACCTGCGTAAGCACAAAATGAGTACGTGATAAATGTGCGCGCCACCCTCTTCAGAATGTTCTGATTGGCTCAGAGCAGTCGTTTACGTCGGCACGCACTGACCTTCTGCGTGCTTATCCCGGCAATCTTCGTTAAGCTTTCACACAAGATAGTTGGCAGGAAATTTACCAGAAACGTTACACCTAACCATGTCGGCAAATTATCGAAAGAAATTTACCAGCATTGGTCTGTTCACGCATGACTGCATGTCACCAATTTCCCGGCATTTTGCTGGTAATCTCTGTACTAAATATACTGTAATACTCTGGGCTAAAATGACCAATGAAGTCACATGACCGCAGGTGCTAAGTGGGCCCAACCTGAAAATAAGACTTAGTAAAGCATTTACGCAACAGCGTGCTTATGTCGATAACGATTATGACAACTGAACCATCTCTTTAACACCCATACTTTTCCATCTCCAACAATGGTTCCGCTTTGCCGTTCAGAGGCAAAAACGACAAGGCAACGGCATCTCGCCATCCATCAGTCATTGACAGGCGTGTGGCCTGGTCGTTGTTGAGGAACGCCGCTGATCTGTGAACAGCCGATTGGGAGATGCGTGTGGATCCCGGAGGCAAGGACTCCTGCATGACTCACTCCTGTCCAGAGACCAGCGCCACTTTCCCTGTGACAAATGACTGGTCTGACACATTACCGAGGTGCAATGCTGCTTATAAAAATAATTCTGAAATCTGATTTGTGGCGTGACTCACACACAACTTTCCAATGCTGTCGGAGATGGAAGTCGGTGTTTGTCATTCCCAGCTTGTGCATCAATGTTCACCATTTGCATTCACATATTCATAAACACATATGAGTTTTTGTAATTGACTGTACTTGTAGTATTCTAAGATGAAGTCCAGATTGCCTAGAAGAGCCACGGATGGTTGGAGGATGGTAATGCAGGTATTTTATTACCTGTAGTTTATTGTCAATACAGCGTTGGGGTACAACATTGTGACGAAAGTGCAAATCCTTGGCTTTTTCTTTTGTAATTGAGGGGAAACCTGGCAGAGGCCAGGCTAGTGCTGGGTGAGGGCTATTTCTGAAGGACACTGGGGAGGTTACAGCTGGTGTCCCTGCTGTTTGGTGTGTAAAGCAGCCAGGCCGCTCAAAGAGAGACAGTCGACTGCTGCTGAGAACCCGTCTGTCCTCGCTGGAGTCAAACTCCTCTCTTTTCCTCTTTCACCTTTGGTATGCATACTATATACTTATATACATGTATATCATTTTTTTTCCAATCATTTTTGGCAGAAATGAGCACTGCCGCTTTAGTTGTGAATTTGCATGCTGTCTGTGTTTGCGTGGGTTTCCTCCCACAGCCATGAAACATGTTTCAGGTGAATTAGCTATAACTATAAATACATCTTTGTGATGGGAACACGTGTGGTCGCTGGTGACGTTCAGCATTCTGTTGGTCATAAGGTCCCATGAAGAGAAAAAAAATGACCATGAGCTTTTGTAGTAATTCACCAGGGTCTCTGGAGACTCACAATTTGCCTCAAGGACATTGCGTTTGCACTAAGAAAAAAAAAAAAAACATCACTTATAGTTGTTTTTTATTCTATTGGCTTTATTACTATTTTAATTGTAATCGTGAGCATTTTCACTGCAGTCTTTAGCAGCCTGACATTTAATTTCTTACAAATGGAGTCATTTTCACTTCCTACTGTTTTATACCTTTTGTTCTTATGCAACAAGCTGGCCTTTAGAAGAAGAGACGTTTCACTGTGAAATTGCTGAACTATGAGCACAGTGACGCTTGTATGTGACATCAGATTAGCCACCGGAATGGATATTAACTAGAACTGTGGTCCAGATCCGGGCCATTGTGGAACTAATGACATTGGGTGGAATAATAGCCACTTATTGCGTGTCCTTCTTTAGGACTGGAGGTCACGTTAGCTAGAATTCATCGCTTTAATTAGCACCTGACAGCTCTTCTTCCCTTCCACTGATGGAGTTCCGTCCAGGGAAATCACAGCATCTACACATACGTGCCGAGCACCATTCTTCACAGTTCTCCCAGCTAGACCTTGTCACATTTTTCATAATGTGCATGAAGACAATACATGTGTCTTGTCTTCTCCATTCATGCTTTAGGAAGTGTACAAATTCGAAGAGCAGCTGATGGTCTGTGGTAGTTTTGCTGCCAGAACCATTGCCTGCTTACTGCATCATCATGCCTGACGTCCAATCACAGCCAAGGACTCAGTGATGCAGTGCTGCTCTCACTGGAGGGATTCCGGAGGAAGCACCTCGTGACAGCGCATGGTTAAACAGGCAAGAGTGTCTCTCTCCCACTCACTTCTTCAGTTCCTCTCCCTCTCTTTTTAATTCAATTCTGGATGGAAACACTGGCTGGTTTTGAAGAGCCAGAGCACATTGCAGTGCACACTACTCCATGCAATCTCGACAAAGAATAGCAACAACAACAACAACAGCTTCTCTCTCTCTTGTGCGCGAGTGCTCACTCTCTCTCTTACTCCATCGCTCTCTCCCTCGCCACCGACACCAGACTCCTCCTCACCATCTCTCTGTGACTCCCTGTATGATTTGCTCTTCACATCCTCCCAGCCGAAGCCGGGGATAATAGCACGCCACAGGCAGGTATGCGCCCGTTTCCCTCTCTGAAGTTGCATGCTGCTGCTTTGTCTCGTATTGGACACAGATTGAAAGTAGAGTGGAGTATGCCATCAGAAATGCTCACTTGCAACGTGGGATTTGTTTTCACGCCAGCATGGATTTTGCCGGCGGTTTAAATCGGCACATGAAGGTGGTGGATTGTTTCTGGGAGATAGTTCCGTGCTTATTGAGCTTGAGCTGAATGTGGCTGGAGAGCGTAGATGTGTGTTGTGATGTCTAGGTTTTTGAGTGGGATGTGTGCGAGTGGCTGAGGACAGAAGGGAAGAGAGATGGAAGCTGAGGAGCTGTATTCATTCTCGGGAAACTAATCCTGCTGCAGTCCTCGCTATCTGATAAACACTCTCTTGCCCTTCTTCCCTCGCCATCCTTCACGTCTGATGGGTTTATCTGTGGCAGTGGAGGAAATTATTCTAGAATGGCTGATAATTCCCTTAGAAATAGACCTGTCTTTCTCGGAGAGCCTGATTTGTTCTGCTTTGGGAGAAAGCCAAACGCACGATAGCGATTTATGAGGCAGATGCTAGCTTTTTATTTCGGTTTTGATTTTAATTTCACTGGATTCCATTGTGGTTTTCAAATATTGAACTGGTCATTTGCATGACCGTTTTCAAAGTGTCAAACTAAAGCTTTACCTTTTGTTTGCATTTCATTGTGGAAGTTGTGGCACATTGTGACTTGATTCTCCACCTTTGCGCCCGTGTTGTTGGCTCGTATCTCTGTTGGGCAGATCAGCGGTTGCTATGCACGGCTAATGTGCGAGCGGAGCAGGGATTGCTCCGATGAAGCCTCGGGCTTATCCAGTTTAGCCGTGTAATACATTAGTGCTGAGGAGCGGCTGTAAAACAGTTGCTAAGTGATGCCAAATGAATAGCTCCAACTCCTCAAAACAAGTCACAATTCAAGTTTGGCACGTGTTGCAATTCTCTGGGTTTTGAATGCAAAACATTCTTAATGGATTTTAAAAGTTGGAAGCAAACGCGACTGTATTCTTTTTCAATGGTTCAGTATCAGAATAGAGAATCAGACGTGAAGTATATTATAATATGTTTTTGGTGTAGTTTCAATATGTATAAAGGCGTTTATTGATATAGGGCAGATATTATTTAGAGATTGGAGAGTGTTCGACTAGAATAGGCTGCGTTGACCTTTAACACTCAACAAGCTAGTTGAACCCTGTTTAGATTTGTGAATGGGAAAACCTTTGTTTGTTATTTTGTATATAAAATGAATTTCAGTATGTTTTCTGGATACATCTCTAGGTCTAAATTGGCATGGCATTATGCCAATTAATGGCATTACATTTTTTTTAAACACCATCTTGTGATATGTGATGCTTGTTTTAAGAAATGGAAAAATTATAAATGATCTCAGGATTATTGAGATAACTATCACAATTGTCACAGTTCCACAATCCAATGAAGCAACTTCTTTACAAAAACACACTTTCTGTATGTATTACTTTTCCAAGTCATACATAGCCCCAGTATAAAAATGAGGTTTGCGGACCAATTGACTAGTCATCTTGCTGCAATGTTATTGTGCTTAATCATTTTGTAATATTCTTTACTGTATATCTCTGACATTATTCAGCCTTGTACATATTTTCTCTAGCCCTTTGCAATTAGAAAAAAACTTTTATCCATGTAAGATAATTCTTTACATAAGGTGATCTGTAATCACTCTCCAATTTCTATATTATGCATCCTTTTTATGCAGTACAGTATGTTCATCAATTTGTTTTCACTTATTGTTTTTTTTCTTTGCTCTTGAGTTTTTTCAAAGTGGTAAAACATTGTAAAGGATGTATGTCTCTGAAGGCTATGGTTAGATGTAATAGAATGCAGAAGATAAAAATAGCATCTCTATTATGATTTGACCTTGGACAACTGGCTGGCTAGATCCGGATACCTGGACGGGAAGTGCAGAGATCACTGACGTGCTCCGTGAAGAGTCCAGGGCAGCCATGATAAATGTGTGCAATAATGGAACGCTGTGTTCTCATCACGTTACACCACCAACTCACACACCATCTAAATGACACTGCGGGCTTGGGTAACTAGGACGGATTCAAATCCAGTAGAATATAATGGATTAATATGATGTTATCATTTATATCCATTTTCCAGAAGAGGGTATCACAGCACACCACCAGTGTCCTGATTTGAGAGCCACGGCTCTTTACGGGCAAATAAAAAAGTAAAACCTCTGTTTGAACAGGCCAGATGCAGAACTAGCACACATTGCAGCAGCACGGCCTTGTGGGTAAAGCTCTTGAATAAACATTGTTTGATGTATCCGAGAACAAGAGGACTCTCAAGGTCAGTGGGGGAGCAATGAGATGCTTGAAGATTGCTGTAATTTAAAATAGCACAAGTCATTCAACTTCAGATTTTTGTGGCACATTTTGGTTGGATGTTGTACACACACACACACACACACACAGAGACCCACACGGGTCATATTGGTTTCAACTACCAATGACCACTTAAAGATGGCAAAAAAATGCAGACTTAACTTTTTAATGGAACATTGAATTTACAGCATTTATCAAGTGCACGTACAGTAGATGCAGTCGCCTTGTTTGGGCTGTTCCCTGGTTCCATGTATTGCTTAGCAACGGAGGAGAGGTCCTTAGAGAATGTAGCTCTTTCTGACTCTGTAACAGCCTTGGCACATGATCACACAGATGGAGGCGAGCAGATCCCGTTCCATTGCTATTGCTGCGCCCGTGTTGTCATGGAGGTTACATATGTGCGCGGTTAGAGGAAGTGATGTGAGCCGTTTAATCGGTGCACGAGGGTCCAATCAAGGGCTGAAGCCTTGCGCACTGAATATCGACCGTGCACAGACAAATACATTATTGCATTCAACACAAGGTTTATATTATTGTGCGTTATGCAACTCTGTAAAATGCAACTCTTTTTATTTTTGTTACTGTAATTGTTTTAATGAATGTAATTTCTATTAAACGCTTAATGTAAAAAAAAAAAATGCAAACATCTAAAAATACATCTTGGATTCCATTTCATTCATGTGTCATTCATTAGCTGTTATTGGAATATACTCACTAAACAAACAGTATTATTCTATTAGAAAATACATATAAATATTATTATTGTAATGTTATATTATTACATTGTAATGTTGCTAGTATATACAGTACAATAAATGTACACAGCTAGGAAAACTAGATTCATCTGTTTTTAGTCTTATCAGAGATGTCTTGCACAGATAATGCAAGGATTAATGGATCAATACTTGTTCAGATTTACAATGTCGCCCTTTAGGTTACTCTTCTAGAAGCAGTTGTGTATTATTAAGTTGCGATGACTGACCAGCAAATGACGAGTGTAAGTCAATGTTTCTGACCAATCAGAGCAAGTCGAGCCGCTGCTTGTTTCCCACCTTTCAAGCGGGAGACGTGCACTGTGTTTTTGTTTTAACACACATAATGTAGTTTATTGCACAGGTTATTAATTATTTTAGAATGTTTATTTGAACGTGTTTTACGGAAACACTTTTAAACTTTGCAAAGAAAACCTCCAAATTATTGGCCAGCAGTTTTCAGTAGTTCATAATTCACACTGCAAACATTATTTCAGAAGCCTGTGGCGTGTAGATGCCTGAAGGTGAGTGTGTCAGCGCCAGTGGGGATTAATTATTACTAAAGGCCAGATTCTCTGGGCTGGAGGACATTTTGAATGTTTTATGAATTTCATAAAGGACGAACAAATGAAAAACAGCAGCAGAGTTTGCTTTTGTTTAAAGGCCAATCCGTCTGCTGGTCTGTTTAGCACTCCATCCATCTGTCAAAAATCTGTCTATTTCTCTATACATATGTCTGTCTAACAAAAATCTGTTTGTCTGTCTGCATTGTATAAAAATCTATCACTAACCAACAGTATATTCTATTCAATTTTATTTTAAATGAAAGGGTGTTACGTATTAGGTTGACAGAAGCTTTTATGCAAATAGACTTGCAAAAGGAGCAGATCGTGTTCAGTCTTTCTTAAGGATGGTTATATTATCAGCCGGTCAGGGATTCAAGCCTGCAACCTTTCGGTCTCAAATCACTAGACCACAACTGCCCTAAAACAAACCTGTGTGTGGTGTGTGAGCGTGTGTATAATCCAACTAATTATTTCTCCTGTACTATCCTGTCCTCGTAAGTAATGTCATTGATCTAGAATGTGCAGTAATTGTAAAGGACCTGTAAATGATAGACAGTACTTCCAGAAACAGTCGTAAAGTGTTGTAAACTCTAAACTCTACGAGTTTGTGCCACAGGACATCTTTCTAGATGAATAAATCAGGAACATTTCACATAAAACCATAGCAAAATATTGTAGCATTTTGACTGTGAGATCCTTTGAAATTGGGAGCTTTGTGTGCCCAGAGAAGAAAGTTGGAGCAGATGTAACGTGACTGAAATACAGCAGGTTGAATGAATATTTTAAGGGCAGTACTTCTGAAGTTCTCATTACTAGAACACCGGCTGCCTTTCCCCACATGCCCGCCGTGATCTTCTGCTCATGCAAGCATCCTCGCTGTCTCTATGGCGACCAAGCCATCCTCATTCCTTCCATGTTCTGTTGGACCTCTAGTGTGAAACAATGCAAATGAATTCTTTCCAGTTTTTTTTTGTTTAGTTTCCGCCGCAAATCTGAATTGCGTAACTATACTTTTTGAGCAAAGATCTCCCTGTCTACCATCTGTCTTCAAAGGTTTCTGTGGTCGGTGCAGGAGCGTGGGGGTCTTTTGACAGAAAGTTAAATTGTCTGCGAGGTTATTGCAATTTCCGGAATAATAAGGCGCCCAAATAGGCCCGTGGCTTCATTCATGCTACTGTTTCCTCCCTTAGCCGTTCTTCATCCTGCACTTGTTTAATCATCTGACAAACTCTGAGCTTCCCTGAAGGATGCTGCCATTGAAGCGCTTGTGCTCCTCCGCACACACACAACACAGTCTTCTCCTAAAACATGTCCACCCAGCCCAGTGTAAAACACTCATTATCCAGTCGCCGAAGCGGCTGCGCTCGCCGGCAGGAAGCCAGGCCAGTCCTATTATTGACTAATGTAATGATTAATAAAAGCCAGGCAGACACAAAGATTATCTAATGAAGAAAATATAAGTCTCCCTCACTGAACGTCCAGGATTGAATCGTTGTAGACCATTCTCTAGTTTGAATATTCTTGATTGTATGTACAAAGACTACAAAAAAATGTAATAGCTGCAGTGAGTCATGGCTGGAAAAGAAATCTGTTATTTGTGTGCATACACAAAACGTAATTACATAGGACATTCATATGGATCACAAGTAATCACAAATGTTTTCATAAATCACACAAATTGCCACTAGATGTTTGTTTCACATGTGATTATTGCGGTAGTTTAAAAGTAATGCATGCCATACATTAAAACACGTACATACACTGTTAATCTAAAACTTAAAATCAGGATTTTATTGCTGCAATAGCACATAAACAAGTGGTTAAAGAACAGTAATAGA
This sequence comes from Paedocypris micromegethes, assembly GCA_028031935.1. NCBI lineage: Eukaryota > Metazoa > Chordata > Actinopteri > Cypriniformes > Paedocypris > Paedocypris micromegethes. Next base: position 13,115,754 of record CM051496.1, read on the forward strand.
GAAGCTAATGTTGCTTTTCTCTCTTTAAGGGCTTTATTCACTTGTCAGATTATTATTCTTACTCTGGTTTGCTGATGCATATTGTGAGAGGTTGTGTAGGGTTGGGTCTTGACCTTGGCCTGCACTTCACCATTCCCGCTCAATCCTCGTGTGAAACTGAGATCTAGTAGCTTTAAATTGGTGGGTTTGTATTAGCTTATAGATGGAGAACAACTGTCCGGGTCATGATCTTGCCCTGCACTTCACCCGCACTGCTCATTACTCCTGTGAAAACTGAATTCTAGTAACTTTTAATTAGTGGGATTGTGGATGCCACTGTCATAACTCGTCAGCTGAGCTACAGTGGCAATGCACTTAATGAAGATAGATGCTAATTACACACTCACAAATCCTGAACCTTTGATCATTAATGACAATTATACTCATCATATATTCAAATGAAAACAAATCTTTCAGTCAGAGATTATGAACATCGATACAACAGATGTTTTATGTTCCTTTAATCCACGCCAGGGATTTGTTAAATGGGAAGATTTGTTTTTGCATCCGTTTTATGATGCTGTAGCCCAGACTCCGTGTTGGAAGCTTTCATTAAATTAGTAGAGCAGGAGGTTATACGAATGTGTTTAATACGTAACCTTGACTTTTCCATAATTGGAAGTGCACTTTTTAAAAGTTATCTAATAGATAATTTTGCACTTTTCAAAGGTAGGCGAGATCTATTTGCTTTCTCACTTTCTCTTCTGATCTTTTTCTCAGCAATAGTCAGTCTTGACAAATACAGTATGGATACTGTATCTTGACAGATATAGTGTACTGCACGTCCTGCTTTTATGTAATAATGTTACTTTTTATATATCTTTATTCCTTTGTTGCTAAATGTCTTGGTTACTTATGTAATCTTGTAACCTGATGCATGGAAATGAGATGCTCTGTCAGCGAGATAGTATGGGTAATGTAGTGAGTCTGATTTGCTTCTGTGCATTCTATGAGAATTCTATGAGACCAATGAGAAAATTTGAACTTTCCATGATTAAGAAGTAGCCAGACCGTAGTGTGATTGACAGAGCTGCACAACAGTCTTGTTGGCCTATTTCTATCCAGGCAGCACCCCTCCCTACTCCCCTGATGGCCTGCGCTCACTGGCGAACCGGGACTGGCCAAACGAACCGCGCCCGGGCACGAATAGGATCACTCACACTATCATACGAACCGTGCTTTGGTACCCAGGCACGGGTCCGAGTACCCAGAGTGAGTGAGCCCTTAGCCTCCTGATGAGACCAGGCTGGACCAGGAAGTCCATCGCTATTCCTGCATAGTCTCTGAGCAAATTTCTCTCATTCAGCTCTTGTGGCATTTGCAACTTATCTCAGTCAGTGATGACACTCTACACGGTCTGGATGGTAGCTTGGAGGGGTTCTTCAAGAAATCTCTAATGCAGGTTTCACTATAGACTGCTGTATATAGTGCTATATACACTGTATACTGCTGTTCCAGACTTAATTTGGGACCCAACGCAGAAGGCTGCTCATCATTAGATGAATCTATGTGTCATCCTCCACCATCTCACCCCAAGACCCTGCTTCATCTTAGCATCTTCCGGGGCCAATACGCTAAGCTCGCTCTGGGGCCCAAAAGAAGTGGCAGAAGAACTACTGAAGAGGAACGCTTGTCTCTTGTGCAATGTTGCCATATCATTGTGTTCACGCGGCAAGTCCGGTTCTCCAACTCAATTAACGCGTGTTCATTAGACATAATAAAATCCTCAAATTTTCCGAATTTGAACGTTGTTATCATAAAGACTTGTCACTATTAGGACAATTCAATCTGCACAGGAATTTAGTTTTTGTTGCCGGGTAGAAGAGAGAGAAGCCGCTGGGAAGCTCTGCCAAGTCCAACGTTGAGTTTAATTGAAGATCATCCATAATACACTAGTCTCTTTAATTATTTCAATCAACGAAGCTGTTGTGCATGATTTGATACATGTCTTTTAAAAGGTGAAAGGGTGCTGTATGCAAATTCCTGCATAAACTGTGAGTTTTATTATTAGTCTGTAGAAAAAGCCGAAGCAAATCAGGCTTGCCAGCGTTCCCTCCACTGTCACTGTTACTGACAGCATGTAAAGTAGAGTGACGGCTATGGAACAAAAATTAATTAACATTCTTCTGGCTAATCATGATGAAGGATACGACGTTGCATGAGTGTTCTGTCATCCTACTGATTTTGGCAAATCTCATTCTGAATTGGAAAGATACTTGCAAAATAAGAAAATCTTGATAATAGCCCCTTTTACACAGCAATGCCCGTAAAATGCAGGAAAATTACCAGACAGACTTTACCGGTAAATACTGTTTACACAAGCGCTGCCATTCCCACATTTTACCAGTAAATAACTATTCACACAGCGTTTTCAAAATAGCGTCTATTTTGGTGAAATCATCAACTGCCGACATGCTTTAAACAGCTGCACCTTTGTAAACATGGATAATGGCGGTACTTGTTTCATGTGTGACAGCGTCACTAAATGTTCCTTTCATTTGGTGACAAATATCATCATCATCATCCCCCCAAATTATTAAAAGCCCCTTGATTTAGCTGTCATTCCAGTTGGAGAACATTTCCGACTTTCATTTCTGTAAACAGCGAAAAGTGAATATTCTGTGACATCATCACCTGGCAACACCTTTGCGTCACAGCTTCACCTGCCTAAGCGTGAGGAGTATGCACGCGACCCTCATCAGAATGTTCTGATTGGCTCAGAGCGGTCGTTTACGTCAGCACGCACTGAACTTCTGTGTGTTTATTCCAGCAATCTTCATTCTGCTTTCACACAGGGCAGGTTTCCGGTAATTTACCGGAACAAAGTTACCAGCATTTCTCAGTTCACACATGACCCCATGCCAGCATTTTACCAGTAATTTAATGGCAAGGTCTATGTGTGAAATGTCAGAGTTGTGTGTGTGTGTGTGTGTGCGCGTGTGTGTGTGTGTGTGTGTGTGTGTGTGTGTGTGTGTGTGTGTGTGTGAGTTAAAAAAAACTATGTTTTCACAAAGAAACTTTTGTTCCTATTTACATTATCAAAACCAGTTAGATGAAATAGTGGTCACTATAAAATATTGTAATTAGTCACGTTTATTTATTTTTTAATAAAATAAACGACTCTTCAACTGTATCATTTTCAAAATATTTTGTAAATAACTGTAGTTAAATAATCAATGCCTATTATCACATAAGCCTCTCTTTTATTTGTAAGAAATGATTGAATGTAAAACATTCAGAATTCAGTGTTTTATCCTAAAATGATTTATCTCACAAAGATTTTCTAATAACAATTGCAGTGGATGTGTGTTGCCACTAGATCCTGCTCCTCGCTGATGGCTGAGACTCCATGTCACCGTGTCTGATGAGAGACACGACACTGTAAAGTCACAGCAATGGAACAGCAGCACTTTACCAGCCACAAGGCCTTTTACTCCTAATAAATCTCCAGATTTATATTTTTCCAGTTTTAGAACATTTCACAGATTGTGACTATCCAGACCACTGTCTCGTAGCGACAGACCCCTGCAATCGATATCACAGCTGCTCTTGTTCAGATACAGCAACAAGCTTATTCTCTCTGTCTGATCCGGAAGATTTTAACATTTGTCCACTGACTCTAAACAACCAAGAGAAACACCAAGCAAACGATTCAACCCGAGGCTAAGTCTGGAGAAATACAAGATGTTTGCGGCTTGGGTTGACCATTGGAAAAAATTAACGAGTTCATTTGTGCGCTTTGAGACAGTTAAAACTGTGAAAAGCGCCTTACAAATACTCATTATTATTATATTATTATATTTGGTATTTCATAACTTGATATTTTTTCCTTACTGTGAGTTTAGCCGTTTTTATTTTCAAGTTTTTGAATTTGTACCTGCCCTGTGTTTTCATCCATAGGTTTTAATTCAACCTTGATATTTTACTTCATTTTAAAATAAGTGACATCTAGTGCGTCTCTTATCCAGTTGCTACTGGTTGCAGTAGTATTGCTCGTGAAACCAGACTGCTCCAGCAAACATGCTTTGACGTTTATTTGATAAAGTGTGTTTGTACCAGCCGCCATTAGATCTGAGCCTGAGGCCAGAGCGAAGACAAGCGCTTGGTAATCGTGACGCGTCTGAGATCGAAGCCGTGACTTGTTCTTGATGGAATAATCCAAGAATTGGAAAAGAATATAGTTTAAAATAGTTTCATCTTATTTGGAAATCATACCAGTACTGTGATAATAGCCTTTCTACTTGTGTTTTCATCAAAGTTGTGGGTTGATTTGATGGTTAGTCAAACTGACAGAGAGGATGCTGGTGTTGTGTGAAGTGTTGAGGGTGGAAATGTGACCATGAGGTGTCTGTCTTTAATCACAGTCTGGAGGATTTGAACATTGACAAAATGGTCTAAAATGTCTAAGGCGTCACCAGAAGCCAAACATGTATGGATGTTGCGTTAAGTACATGCATTTCTTTTATTACTTTGTCATTCATTGAGAACGTAATCCAAAGTCCGTAGAGATTAGTTTTCCCAAGATGCTTCTCGTAGAATTACTTCAAATGTAGCCACTGATGGTGATTTATAGAAAAAGCTTTTTACACTGCTGGGTCGGTGGCTCCTGCCAAGTGTTAAAGCTTCTAGATGCTGAAGGGGAAATGAACAGTTAATTTCTGTCTTGAGTCTTGGCCCAAAAACGGTTTTAGTAATGACTAGTCTTTCTCTCCGGACTCAAAATGGGCTTTGAGAAGTTTCAAAGGGAGAGATTTTTGATTCAACCCCGAAGACAGTTCTTTGAGTATTGCCAAAATGACTCTGTGTATGAGTATAAAGACCTGTGGAGAGCCAATTCTAGCTGTTTCAAGTGTAAGTGTGCTTTCGAATGCTTGAAAGCGGTTTTCAGCACCAGCTCTTCTGGACAGCTCCCCTTAAAATAAATACGCCATTCATGTTGCTGACCAATGGTAGTTACTTCCTGATCCTAGTACCTATCTGTCTCTTTCGCGAGGCTGTTGCTCATTTCAGATTTAAATTTACTGATGTCTGTCTCTGTTGTGATTGAAACAGGGATTGAAGGGACAAACCAGCACATATTCATTCACAGAATTTATCCTAGAAAATGATGTCTCTCTCATGCCAAAAAAGTACATGCAAAGTATTTTTCTCACAATTTGCTGCTCTTTTTGACATGTAGTTTTAAAGACTCTTGTTGGATCTCTAACAATGTTGTAAGACTAATTGAGCGTCACTGATCTGAAGTTTAAGGGGTTCTGTTGAAACTTCTGTATTCCTTCTGAAGTGTGTTAACGGGAAGGCTGGATGTAGACAGTTCCATTAGAGCAGATGTCAAACCGCTCACCTGCCCTTGTATCTCCTGCTATCTGTCTCTCATGTCGCAGACACAAAGAGAGACAGAGTAAACTGTGCAGCAACTCGCTGACTCCTCAGTCAGTAATGGCTTTTCCTGCTACGTGAGAGAATAGTCAGTTTATTTTATTCTCTTTATTATTCAAAGAATCCCATCTATCTCTTGACTTAATGAGATTCGGTTGTGGATGATGGCACTTGGTGGTCGTGTTCGTCTTTCTCTTCTCTTCAAATGAAGAGCCTGATAGATGTAAAGTCCGATTTTATCCCAACATCTGAGATTTTGCATTTCTTTGATTCTTGGTCGGTTGCGTCTGGCGTATTTGTACACGCAACCATACTGAATGTAAAATGGAGAGAGGCACATTTAAATCACAGAGTTCAAAAAAAGAAGGAAAAGCGCTCATTTTCAGTGTTGGCCATAGGATTGTGATTTATCTTTGCTTTGTGATATTTCTTTCATTTTATTTTCTCCTGCCGTTTCTGACTTCAGTAAAAGGCATTGCCATCACTCACAGAATTCAGCTCTGACAGAAATGTCAGAATTTACATCAAAACGACACCAAGTCAACAAAGGTGACTGTGTGTGTCTAGTGGTGCCTCAGAGATTTTTCTCCTCTTTAAGTCCATGACAGGATGTGCATTTTAATATACTGCTGAGTTCATGAAGCTCACTCTCCAAAACAACTGGAAATCAGCTATTTATATAGTCAAAGAGTGGGATGTCTGAAAGCTTAATAGATTGCACTGTGTGTCTGCACATGTCTGTAGTTTTGCATTCGTTCTTGTTCAATCTGTCAGGCTTATCAATTTAGAATGAGTTCTGCCCACAGAGCTGGAGGGAATGACCTTTCCCAACGCACTATACACAGATTAGCCTGCTTTGCCATTGAGAATGATTTGCACGTTGCCTTTGAAAATGAATTAAATCCATAGATCTGAGGGTCCTAAAGTGAACTGAGAGACCAAAGCCAAAACTGTCCACTCAAAGCGTTTGTTCCTCTGAATAAAACGAGTAGAGTTTTGCATAACAGTCATATTGGGAGTGTCCAGTGAGCCATCATATCTGCCCGAAAACCACACTTTTTTTTTAAACTGCAAAAAGCACAATAGGCTGTGAAACACGACCGTGTTTGAACGTGTGGCTTTTAAGGTGACAAAACAACATGTCCAATTTATTAATCTGGACAGGACTGTGGAGTACTCATGAAATATTAAAATATGGAATCACATCGATTTAATGGCGTTTGGCACCTTTACCACTTGTGATTTAAATGTGAGTTTTATAAATAATTCATACGTTTTCACCGCTGGCAATAGTCCAAAGCTTAAACTAACCAGAGGAACTGCTGTTGTTTTAATGGACTGAAGTCTTCCAATGGCCATTCCGCAGCTCTTGTTTTCCATGCACGTTTTTGTTTATAAGAGTTCCAACATAAAAGACCTTTTGGTTTAGACATATTTGGTCTCCCTGAATTGGTTTCCTTTTCAAGCATGAATAACAAAGAATGAAAATTTAGATGCATCAAATTGCATCAAGAGATTCAGATGATCTCTTGTTTTCTTTTTCTCTATCTCTGATAAAAGGAACTGATAGACACGAGGGATACAGAAATGTGTTTTTTTTTACAGCACAATCTGTGTCTAAATTCAAATGATGCTCAATTGGACCAAATGATGGGAAGCGCGTTAACAATTAAAAGAGTTCAGCGTTGTGGGTAGTTGTAGTTAAAAGCCATTTTCGTGTGATGTTTGTTTCCTTTGTTCTGTTGAAAAAAGCCTGAGAATCCATTGAGTGTCCAGCCATGGTCTTTCATCTCTTCTCAAACTCGTCTGAGTGCACTGACAATGCTTCAGATTACAGCGCCTTCCAAATCTGGCTAAATCTCTCTGTGATGTGCAATTCTAGTTGGTTAAAAGTGTAGAAGAAAGGAACTGCAGTACTTGAGTTCCATTCATAGCCAGAGCGTTTTATTCTGGTTTCAATGCTCTTTTTACATTTTTATGACATTACGCCGAGATGCCAAATGCAATTTGAGGGACTGATATATATTCAGATTTTGCATTGTGCTAGTATAATATGAACTTTTATATATATTTTTAAATTATTAGTTGTGAAAAGACTGATGTTTGCCAGTTTAGCTGTAATCAGAACGCCTTTTTGAGCTTAATATTTCAAAAGGGCATTTGAGCGCAGCTGGCTTATTTTATAGAAGTGTCGAGTCTCTCAATGCTACGACATCTTCTTCCTGCCCGTACCTTCTGTCTGCTCTCAGTACACACGACGGCTGGAAACACCATCTGACCAAGTACAGGTGTTCAGAAATGACCATTTGCTTCTGCGCTGGGAGATGGTGAACCCACCTGGCCTGAACAACTGTGCCACAAAGCCCAAACATGTGGCCTGCGGCGGAGAATCGTCCTACTGGACAATGGCTTGAAGGTGCCCTGATTTGCGTTGCATCTGGCGTCCAGCACAAAGTGGGACACTGGCTGTGATTCAACCTAGATCCTATAATCGTAGAGGTTAAGTTTTAAGTCATAGACTCCAAATATCAAAGGAATAATTGTAATAATACAGTGTTTCTGGTCTCCTTGGTCTAAACAGAAAATGGCATACATTGTTTAAAGTCATGTAGATGATACACACACGCACACTCACACACACACACACACACACACACACACACACACACACACACACACACACACATACCTGCACAAACACTGGCCTAAATACCTATTCTCTGTAAGCAGAAAAATGCTCTAAACACTCCGGTGCCTGCTTGATTTCCCCTGATAGATAACACTTGAGTTGTGAACCGAACCCCAAATAGCTTAATTAACAGAAACTTGCTAAACTTAACTAACTTTCTAATGCAAAGCTGTTTCATTCAATGCTATCAAAACAATGTGGACTTGAGGTCACAAGAAATTTAACAGTTAGTATTTTACACTAGTTGGTACAATCAAGGTTGAAAATATACAAACATTTGGGGAAAAATTACATTCATATGCGCAGAAAATGCTGCGAGAGCATCGCGATTTGTTTGTGCTGCTGGGTAATAGCAGTCTGATTAACTGACAGTAAATGTCAATGTATTTGTCTGACTCTTTCGAATGAAAATATTAGAAAGTGTATTTCATGCTTGAACGTCTCCATCTAGCGAGAACGATGCTGTGGAAACACAAGGTCAAACGGGGATTGCCTGCTAAATGCAATATGTTGTCTTGATGTTCAATATTTTCGACGTCTTTGGAATTCAGAATATGCAAGCTCAAAAAAACAAAATGCATTCTGCTCGTACTTTCTCTCCATGATTGTCATGCTAATCCGCCACAGACCGACTAGAACTGTGGTTGTCCAGCTTACTTGAAGTTCTTTCTTTGTGTGAAACTGTTACCCGCTGTTCTGCGCGCAGGAAAAGGTCACAGAACAGCCATCGCATGGCATTGTTCCTCTCCTCCATGATGATTTCACGTTTTATGTACTGGTTTTGTTAGCGAGAAAATTGCTACACATGCAGTGCAGGAGAATTCAGTAAACCCACATTACACGTCTCCAGGCTTCGGCCCGTCATTAGACATGTAAGTGGCACAGAGTTATTTATATTTAGACGTGTCTGCACTGCTGCATTTCTCCGTCGTGCCAGGACTGTTTTTCTGGGTCAGAGAGAGAGGAAGCGAGAGACGCAAGCAGACAAATCTTTCAGGATGCTGCATCCTTCGGACTTTTTCAGTTTGCCACCTTGTCTTCCATTTTGGCCTCTCTGGCTAAATAATACTTGACTGACCATCATCAGGGACTCAACATGATTGTGAAATACATGTTTGTATCAACATGTTTGTCCACTCAATTGTTACCAATACAATGGCATATTTGTGTGTGTGTGTGTGTGTGTGTGTGTGTTCGCATGTGACAAACAGAATGACAAGAAAGAGAGACATAAAGAGACTGCAAGTTATAAGGACAGACAGGAAGAAAGAGAGAGTACAATCAATCTGAATATAACCACTGTCGTAGAAGATAAACTATTTATCTCAATCTAGATCAGCAATATAAAACGATGCATTACTTTTTAATTAAAAATAATAATAATTATTTCTCAAAATTTGATAACGTATGGTGCCTTATAGTTCTACTCTACCTCCGTTCAGGCAGATGCAGAAGACAGGAGATGCTGAAGTCTGGCAGTTTTACTGCAGCCGCTCGTCTTCCTGTCGCATGTATCAATCATTCCAGCTCTTTGTTCAAGGATTCAGGGTATTTCTTCCCTGATGTTATTTTCAAGCCAGTTAGAATGTGTCACTGTTTATATAAATAGAGAAAGTAAAGGAAACCTTTTTTTATATAGTCACTTAGGAACAACTGTAGTTGGGTTTGGGTTGAGAAGACATTAACACTGCTTTAATCTACTCTAATCCTCTACTCCTCCTTCGAAATAAAAGTTGACCTAAACATTAAGTGTTGATAGTAATTTTTTTTTAAATAATGATTTGTTTAATAATGGTTTAACAATGCTCTAAAAACTCTAAATCAAACTCTCTTGACGACCAGGGTTTAGTTTGTTCTATACCAGGATGAGGATCTCAAAGTGAAATAATATTAAGTGTCTTCGACTGTTTAATATTAATATAATATAACATTAAGTGTAATCGACTGTTTGTCTGTCTGATTCTGTAAAACCTTGATCTGGATTAAATGAGAAAATCAAGCACCGACCAATCAAATGCAGTGAATCTTCTATCACTTGCTCTCGATGAGGCAATCGTGACTCCCTGTCACCTTGCTATCGAGTGCCATTACAGAGGGCAAACTCTGGGTCAGACTTTCGGCTCCAGACCTTGTCTGTTGGTTTGCTAGAAACAAGATATTGGAAAAGCAATCTTCAGGTCAAGACCTAAATCATTTATATTGTGTCTATATTGCAGGAACATTTCAAACCTCAGCAACGATGTACAAATGTGACTCATGGTCCAAACAGACCAATCACTTCACCGTAATACCGCCATCTCGATGTTTAGACTGTTGTAACACAACGATGCTTTTTAGCCACTCGGTATAAAATTTACTGTTGTGAACAATTAGGAATAAATAGCTTGAGCTACATTCACATGTGTGAATATGAATTAGGTGCATTGTACATATGCAATCATGCAGAGGGTTTGTTGAATAGATCTATTGAAGTCATAAAGCACAGTAACCTTTGTACCATCAGATACCTTCTGATATGTCAATATCAATTAGTTTGATGGATCTTTGTTCTTGTTGAATCTCTATCTACCGTCTCCTCTGCACTTTAAATCTTGAGCTTTCTGTGCTTTTGAAGAGAGCATCAATATTCATTTGACGTGCTAACATTCATATTGATGCCAAAGCCTGCTGGGACATCATGTTTTGTAACCGTCTGTTTCAGTGGAGACACCACAAACTCACGTCTCAGGACGACACTGTGCGCAGACGCCGCTGTCGACTTTCACGGCGCTGAAGTGAAGAGTTACATAAGCAGCAGACTGTGTAGAGAACCACAGAAACACACAGGCAAACTATATTCTCTCCGTTTGAGATTCTTAATCAAAGTAATAGAATTTTTTATACCTGATTTTCCATTTCTGGGTTATGGCGAGCTGGAGTCAATCTCAACATCGGGACACAACCACTGGACACACACTTTCTCTCACACTTAACGACAAATGTTCTTACTCTCAGTAAGACCTCGAATGAGCCTTGTACTTGAGCCACGTATGGTCCAGCGGTCTGTGAGAAGACGCCACTGCCCACTACGTCACTGTTCTGCCACTAATGAAATCCAAAGAGTGTGAAATGCTCTGTCAGCGGGGAAAATGGATCTAATCAGACAAACAGATTTGAAACCTTCCGCCTAAAGATTAGTCTCGACTTTACAGTAAAAATCCGACATCACTTTCCAGACTCTGATAGAAATTTGGAAATGCATTTCATTTATGCCTGATTACATTTTCATTAAACTGTAATGAGCAATCAGTGTGTGATTTTCCTGAAGAGGGCTCCATCGCACAACACTAATTACAGCATCTCAACTCCCAGTCGAGCAAATAAAACAGGGCCGGTTTCGACTTCCTCATCCGACTTGAGTTCAGCACAAACCCGGATCCTCTTGTTTACCAAGCGTTTATAATGAACCTAATGTGGCACTGGGAAATTACAGTCTCCATTTTCCTCTGCCAACAGACATTAAATCCAAATTATAGCTGGAAATATAATGTCATCATAAAGGATTGCTTGACATTGGCTATAGACAATCACGGCCCAGAGGAGACGTGTAATTGTGCATCATGTGATACCAAAAGAATTTCAATGTTGGGAAAACAGTGCTACTCCCAGCAGCCCAATAGATACGTACATGTACTCTACTGTACTGTATAAGTAAATGCATACACATGTTCAAATAATTGATAATAAGTTTGTTTTCAGAATTTAACTTCATTAATAAAATTGAAAGTAATTACATATAGATGGTGTGTGTAATAATATTTTTGAAGATAATATTTCAAAAGGTATTTTTAACCATTTTGTTGTGTGTGTGTGTGTGTGTGTGTGTGTGTGTGTGTGTGTGTGTGTGTGTGTGTGTGTCTGTCTGTCTAAGATCTCTGATCAACAACTTCTACAGTAATTTGTCTTGAGAATACTTTTAGTCGACTGATTCAAAAGGAACACTCAGATTCCCCTTAGCTCCCGGGCTCAATTTATTTCCGAGGACTGAAACACGCCGATTGTGTCCAACCAGTTCACTGAAACGTGATTCCTTTAAATCACATGTGCACACGCTTGTTTACTACAGACGCTAGAAAGCTGATCAAATGCCCTCTTTGCTTTATTGTGCCAAAACAAATTCTCTTTACTCCATAAAGAACCTTTCTGACACCGACAACCCACTTCCATTAAAGCCACTATCTCGTGAAAGCAGCAAAGTCTGGGCAGACAGGCTGGAGAGGAACCTTCTCTCATCCTCACACACCACTTGTAATTTTAGGGTCTCAAAGGCTCTCGTCTCGACTGCTTGTTTGTGCCATTCTCAGGAGAAATTGTATCTGAACGGCCAAGGATGACGATAACAAATGCTCTTGCTCGGGCAAAACAATGTAATGTGTTCTGGGTGTTTATCTCATTAGTCGGCTCACTCCAGAACCACAACAAGCCCAGATGAAATGGCCAAACACAGGCATGGCTGCGTTATTAAGTTAGCATGCTAATGCTAAGTGTTTGACGGTGAAATGAAGAGGTGGCGGGTAATGAGCAGTTAATTATCTGTAGGCCTCGGGGACCCCTGGGGCGCGGCCCCCAGTGTGTTTTCAGCCGCATTTGTGTCTGAAGGTCAGAATGTGTAATGAGTGTGTACATGGCCTTTAAGGTGTTAGCGTCTGTGTAAATGCCTCACTTAATCACAGTGTCGTCATAAATCGCAACTTGAGAAGTATTTTACTTTCACAAACAATCACATTTACACAAAATTCCATGTTCACATTGTTATAAATGAAGATGGAAATTGTAGAAAGACAATGACAAACATTTGACAGACAGACAGACATATTTTTTTTAAAAAGAGGAAGCTTACTGACTGACAGATGAACAAATAGCACGTAAAGAGATAGATTTCATGTATTAAATGATAAATATGTGACAGATTGATTGCTAGCCAATAAAGAAAGGGAAGGAGGAAGAGAGAGTGTGATAATGTGCTTTTATCTGCATTCTTGAGTTTGAAATCAAGATGATTCCTCTATTAAAAAATGAGTTCTCTAGTACGCTGTGCTGCATCAACAAAAATGGTTGCTCTACTGTAACTTTAGATGAATGTACTTGCCAAACGTTTGTCGAAGTAAAACTCTTTCTTCGTCACATGGTTCTGATTTGATTACACATAATGGGTCTCATTACTTCCTTTCTCATCCAAAAAAGTGGCTTTTTACTTTCTTTTTCTTTCATGAAAGGCTGCTGAGTGACTCCTCTGTTGTACATCTGAATAGACGCTTGATTAAAATGTCAAAAGTAATAAGCAGAAATGAGAGACAACACTTTGATAAGTGGCTGATCATTAGACCACCTTTAAGGGCTTGATTGCCTTTTATTGCGGAGAAAAAGGAAATTGAGCTGTGAACTGGGATACACGCAGTGTTCTGTGTAGCTGTAGCTGTTCTAATCAGTCTTTTCCACCTATAATGTACCACCACTGAGCCATTATTTTCATTTTTTGTGCACCAAAATGTGGCTTTTAATTAAAAACCTAGCTTGGAGCTTAAGTTCGCTGAAAATGAATTACGAAATGACTACAAGAAAACGTTTTTTACAGTATGAATGGATTTTATTCATCATCTGAGGTATCGATAGCATGTAAAAGTAAGGGTCTGTTTTACGTTTTAAAGTATAAGCCAGTTTTTGCTCAAATATCCCACACTGCAGATTTTCCTTCTGGAGTGACTGAATGATCACTTTTCTCATTTAATTTGATATGCACAATGTTTTCTTTCTTGAAGCTAAATTATGATAAAAAAAAAAAACAATATTTAAAAAAGCATTTAGTTTGTTGTCTTTCAACTTGTAATATTTTAGTTTGGAGTGAAGAGTTTCGAGATAAACACATATAGGTGTTTCTTTTGACTCTTGAGGTTCTTGTCCTCATTCATCATCTTATGTCTGTTGTGATGGATGATCCAGTCCACAAAAGTGATACACACAAACTTACCGTCAACACTGGCGGCAAGTCTATATATTTTGTGGAGACATTTATATTTCATATTACTATCTATTATTGACTATTTTAAAGAGCACTATAGATGACGACAAATATTCCCAAACGAGTCAACAAATGATTATTAACCCCAACATACCTTCAGCAATACCCATACCTCTTTTGTTTGTCTCGTCCTTCTGATAGACCTACAATAAACATATGCATGTTTTATCCACATACCTGATAAACACATTTCATCTTTGTCTCTTCTATTCTAATTTAATCTTCTAGTTCTCTGTTGCTAGCTGCAGGCCATTGTCCAGCCAGACCACTGTCATCAAACCAGATAAACCAATACTGCCAAGTCTCCACACTCACTAACAACATAGTAATTCGACTTTTGGTAAAACCTGGCCAGAAGAAGACGTTTGTGCTTCATAAACCAGTGATAAATGGCTCTATCTGTTGGTGCAAAAATGATCTGTAGATAAATCCGAGGCAGTGCAACGGAAATAATCTGGATAGTGAAACTTGCAGGCGCTGTCATGATATCAAGATTGACGGTGGTTCTGTCTATTATGTGTTCTCAGTTTTACTATCCTTTGGTCACGACCAATAACTCCACTAATCCCATGTATTGTCTCTTCTGATTACTTGGCAAGTGTTCCGGTTCATATTTGTCTAAAAAAATGGCTGATCGGTTTATAAATCTGACTTGAGTCAACAAATTGCTTTAGAGTGTAACTGATTTGATTTTCGTATCACTTGACTTGGTTTGATGGCCACACAAAGCTAGAAGGATAAAATGAAAGCCAGATCCTGGATGTTTCCCAAAGCTGAGATATTGTTGGCTGAATGTTTGTCTTAAAATATATGAGAGTACCAACTGCAAGCTTGAAATAAAGGTTATGTAAATGTATTACATTTCTAAATCAGTTGTCAGGAAGAGTAACCTGCTTTCCAAATCTCAAGCTTGTTGGAGCTTTCTCATGATTTCCTCATGATTTCTGTCAAGATTCCTCTATCATGCCATTTCTAATGTGTCTTACCCTCTCGTCTTAAAGCAAAGCAATCTGGGGCAGATCAGCAGCAAAAATGCTTTTCTTTCCACGTTGGAGCAAAACTGCATGGGCTGCTAAACGGCACCAGAGCATTCAGAAAGAAAGGTTTCCAATATTGCTGTAGAAACGAAAATGCTCCGTTTTTTGTCTCCTGTGGTGTTCAGCTGGGCACTCGAAGCGAGACAGTCACGCGCCATCTCATGAGATGAAAGAGTGAATCTGCTTATCTCTCCTAATCCATTTCAGCTGCATTGAGGAGTTCTTGACAGTGATGATCTGCACCCTGTAAACCAGCAGCAGTGGAGTAATAATTACATAAACCTTCCCCAAACCTCGTTTGGTTGGAGACGGACAACATCGTTCTAAATAACGCAGCTCTAAGATCTGAGCCTGCATCGTCTCACATACCACACCAAATTAGCCAATGGCTTTATGAGGGGTTGCCTAGCAACCACTGAAACATCTTTCACACCAAGTTCACATCTCAAGGTTCCCGTGAGCGAGTCGTGCCCAACAAGCGTCTTCCATTCTCTTACCTATTCAAGCGCCATCTGTCGCCATTCAAAACATAAATCGCCTCTCATCCGCCAACAGGCAGCCATCACTCACCACATGCACGCGTGTGCTCCATATTTAATCCTTATTTACACTTTACCTGAAACTTGAATTGAATCATGTCACTTTTATTGTTGTCTTATCGAACTGTTAATGCTTCTAGGAATAGTGTTCAAGCATCTACAGAAGAATTCCTTTATAACAGACTTGATGAAACGTTGTCTTTTACTAACAAAGTCCGCTTTGTCTACCATTATGTTTCTATCTAATGTTCTCTGTCATTTTCTAATTCTAAATAATTTTTTCCGTGTTTTTTTCTGTCTACTCTCTACCTGTGTATCCAATCCATCTAATTTTATATGTGTAATTTTTTTGTTAAACACTGTGAACTTGTATTTGCGTAAATACGGTATAATTTGAATATAAGCACAATTTTAGACGCTCAAAAATTGGAGGGGTACTTATATTTGCACAAAAACAGTATCTTCATTTTTCAATTCAATTCAATTCAGCTTTATTTATAAAGCACCTTAAAAACAACAAATGTTGGCCAAAGTGCTGTACACGACCAATAAAACATCAGACGTATGTCGATATAAAAACACTGAAAACAAGGATAAAACATCTAGAAATAAAAACAACAAATAAGAATAGAAGCAATAGACTGTAATAAACAATAAAAAAGATTTTTCAGTAGACTACCAAAAGGAGTACCTTGCTTATCTTGTGCAAACGTGGCCAATATAGGCTGATTCCGATTTTTCTTTTTGTATCGTTTTTTTTTTTTTTGTCTGCTTTGTCTCCATTCCTCTTGTCTGCTCCTACTCCCTTACTCTCTCTCTCTCTCTTTCTTATGCGATCTTGACTTTTCTCATTAGACTTTATCATTGATTCCACAAAGATTTCTCTGCTATTTCAGCTCTGCTTATAATAATTTCCGCCTGGTGGACTATTTTCATGCACAGATGAGTGGACGGAGCCTTGTTGGTCTAAGCGAGAACTGTACGAGAGGGGCCGATCTCATCCTCATGCACCTGAAGAAGCCAAATAATGCATTTTGATTGCATGATTATAGTTGTGGCTGATTCTGAGTGCTGTGATTTAGTTTTAATAGGCTTCCAGAGAGGGATGTGCTCCAATTCCAGATCTATAAAGGGCAGCGGGCTCATCAGAGAGTAAGTGCAGTGTTAATGCTGCTCCAGGAGAGAGAGCCCACATCACATTTCTGCTCATGGCTTACACAAAAGCTCTTCGCTGAAAAGTAGATTACACATCCTAGATTAGCCTCCAGTGTGAGATTAAACAGACTGGTTTAATCACACTGAAAGATGCAGCAATCCTTCTAGAGTTAAAACTTGAAGTGATATGGCTGGTTTTAGCAAGCAGGTTAACGTGGGTTACGATTTAAATCAGCTTGTGTGGCAAACCAGGACATGGACGAGACGCGGCATTACTCGTTTAAAGGAAAGATTCTGATTGCATGGAACGTTTCTATAATTTCCCGATGTTTCTACAATAGCAATATTCTTCATCGACTGCCTGGCTGCTCAGATATTATTACACAGATGTGTTCCCGCTCTAATTATGGAGATCTATATTTGCTTCTAGCCTCTGAATGACAGCAGCATGGACCATAACGTAAAACACGGTTTGTAATTGCAGGTGGCCGGTGATGTTTCTGGAATCTTCTGTGACTGCTGCAGGAAGAGCAGCTGCGCATCTGCTGCTTCACTGATAGTTTGTCACCTCGGCTTGGACTGAGAACATCAATCAGAGCCAAACCTTGTCCTGTTCGTCTAAAGCGTACGGCAATTTCAAAGCTAGTAGCTTTTTTATTTGTTTTTGTGTGCAATTCTGGATTTCTGTTTCCAAATTAATAATCAATCCATTTGTCTGGGAACCCAAATGGCTTGAGATTTGATTTGAATGAAACAAGGTGATAATATGTGTTTACGTTTCTTACTTCAGATCTCAATGATCCAGTAAAATGAAAGGCATGAACAGATTCATAGTTCCCATTATCACAGTGTCATCAGCGTGTAATTGTTGTATATGTACATTATTATAGTGTAGTATTATTTTGGTGTGGTGTAGTGTAGTAGTAGTACATTGATGCATTACATGTTTTTTTTTAATGTAACTTTGTTTTATTAATTATTAATAATTGTTTTATTGTTTTATTGTTTTATTAATTAAGTATTGTCTCTAGATCATTGAATGTATTAATTGGTTGTATGTTTTTAAAACAATAATGATTATCGTAACATTTATTAAAGATTTATACATACATTTTACACGTGTAGAAGAAATTAGTGGAACAATATTTTGTGGGTGGTTTTGAACCATTTATGTGGAGGTGGCTAATAGAGTATATTTATATAGAGTTTAATATAGTATATCTCATAGATATTTTGCCACAGTCTCGCATGATGTTGCTTAAAACCTGTAGAATTCTTACAGTGGCTTTTTTTTGCATATTTTCCAGTATATAATCTGCAGGTAGGCGTCTGAAATGTCATGCAGTTGATGCGTATGACCAAGTGACGGGTCCAGACGGCGTGTTTCTGAGCCGACCACTGGCTTGTTTTTCTCCTTCATCTGTGGCTGCATGATTATCACTGCATTTTGATAATGTGTGATGCTGAGTGACGGATCTAAACTGACAGCTCGCTTCTTCTGGATGGTCTCTTTCCTCCTTTCGTGTAGCGTATGAAAAAAACGAGGAAAGTGAACAGGGGGGGAAAGGAGTGCGCATTTAATTATGCCACTGGCAATCGAGTACAAACCGGAATTGATGTGTTGAATTTAATCTTTGCCGATGTGTCCCTGAATCACGGGAGAGTTTAATAAATGGTGAATTAGTGCCCTTCATATTTATTTGCCAAGCACAAAAGGACGTGTAATAGGATGAATTAACTAGGTGCCGTTTATGTCTCGACCAAAAACAAACAGACTTCCTCTCCTTGATCCCACATTCTTCTCTCTTGATGAGAGAGGAATAACATCCACATTAGTCATCTTGTCCGTTTTACATTATTCATCTTATACGTTTTACCAGAATACTGTATCAGGATTTTACACAAATGTATGGTTTGATGTGGTCAGACTATATTGATATGTAGTTGTGACCTAACGGTTGTAAAGTTTGACTTTGAGGCTATTTTGAATCTGGGACTCGCATGACCGTGTCTGTGCACACTTCACTGTTTGAAGGGTTAAATGCAGACAGCAAAACCTAGTCTGGGTCCCACCTTGGCTACTGTGATTGCAACTTGGCTTTGTTAGACACTCACCCTTGTGGTGTCTTATTAGAATATCAACAACTTACTGTTTCACAATGAAGTTTACAAGATGACAGCTGAGATTTCCATTTTAATAAACCGCGCTGCTTGTCGTCATCTTTGCTGCGGATATTAGCTGCTGTCCATGTCGCTAACATCCACTGCCGTCTATTATGTCTCTTCACCCGACTGAAAGAAAAGACTGTGATCATGTCTTATTAAGGAATACATACAGGCATTGTGTAGTTGTATCCGATGGCTGAACAAATATGCCAAAGAAGCTTTTAAGCCTAAATGAATGGAACAGGTTTTGCAGAAGAAACCAAGAAACAAATGTAATATGCAAGATGCTCTAGTTACATGCATAAGTAGCTCATTCAGCTAATATATTTCTCTTTAGAATCTCAATGGGTGATTCATTTTCTTTCCTTGTTCCAGGTTTGAGCAGGGCCTTTTTGTGAGAGCTATGGTAATACAGGCAATTTGGTCCAAGACTCTGCAAGCTTTGAGCATCTCAATGCCCTCTTCACGTCCACGGCCCCTTGTTGTGCCGTCTTTAACCAAATGAAGTCAAACTAGTCCGGTCTCCCACTGTGACTCTGTCTCCGCCCAGACTGTGCCACTTTGAAGTCTGGAGCAATTAGCCACTGCCTGTGAAGAAGCATCTACAACTCTGATGTGAGGCTCCATTTTCACTGATAATGATCTTGGAAATGCTCCAGCACATTTGTTATCAAATGTATTGAAACTCGTGTCCGGAATCTTTGGAGAGTTGCAGTCCAGAAGGCGGCCAATGGTCATTGCGCACAGAGCGCATGACAGTGCAGAACGTCAAATTTTATAGGCAGAAAGCCTGAGGAATGTAGAAGTTCTGAAAGCCACACAAGCAATTTTAAATGAAATGAATCACAATTCAAAATTCTACCCATGAGTCTTATTTACTACAGTATTTTTTTTAATTTAGACAGAAATGTTGTATATTTCTGTTATACTAGTGGTTTACTGGTATAAATATCCTTTTTTCATTTAATATTTAAATTGTCTAAGTGTTTAATGTGACTTTTCACTGCCCATGTTTAACATAAGCAGGCCACTGCAAACTCACTTTTGTCAGGATTATGCTGTAATTTTTACGTTATAAGAAGCCTGTTGGGAACCATCGGCCAGTGGGACCACCATTATATTTCTATATCAGGTGTTCACACGGCAATTCTGTCTCTCTGCAGTTCTTTCCGTGACAACCAAGGACTTGAGGGAATTTAATTAGTCATTGTACAAAAGCAAAAAGATCTTTCAGCTTTTCTAATCCTTTCTCTAAGAGTTTTGTGAATTGGATTGCAAGATTTGGCAAATGTATGATGCTGGGCTTTTTTCTACCATAAATGTCCCTGATTTACCCTTTTCTATATTATCATTATAACACTTCAATGTATTTCTTCCCTGTTCTAATGTGGCCAATTACACGGCCTTAGTTTATGTTCTGTCAGTGTAGCAGGAATCACAGCCTATCAAAGCCCGCAATTAGCTCTGTGGCCTTTAGCTGAAGATCTTTCTTATATTGAGGAAAAGAAATGTATAGGAAAAAAACGATGAATCCAATAACTGCATTGACCTTCTTCACCAGCCTTTGTACCAGTCAAAACGATGCCCTTTCAATTTCAGCAAATGAAATTTATTTTCTATAGCACACAGAAACGCTCACGGAGTTTAAAAAAAAAAAAAAAAAAAAAAAAACACACTTTTTTTTTTTTACAATTGTTTTTAAAACGATTTAACTTTGTTTAAGGTCAGAGCATGTTCTTTTCAGGCAAGCGGTACAGTACTGTGGAATAGGCTTGTGACGTGTTTTTGTTCTTTGAAAACCGTGAGCAGAATAGACAAACTCATGGTTGTGTGGCGTAAAATCTGTCAGATTTTAGATTGAGTGAGATTAATAAGAAAATCACATCCATTAGTAGATGCAGGTACAGAAAGTATTCTAGAGAATCTCGAGAATATGCATTATAGAATATTTTTGTTGAATTTGTTTAAAATAAAAATTCTAGAAACTACCAAGCAGGAGAAATCACTAATGCTGAGCTACTCATAGGTGTTGAACTTTTGAGCCAGAAAGTATTTCTCAGTTCTAAGACACCTTTGGGCCAGAGGTCCCAAATGATTTTCTGAATCATTTATCAGCTTCAGGCTTAAAATAAAATCAAATTCCTGCAATCTTCTAATTATCGATATACTTTTTACCCCTCATAAAAGACTCCCCTAAATCAGCTTATCCTCACAGATATGAGCAGACATGACTTCGGGGTTATTCTGGGGCTTTAAGGGAAAGATATGAAGATCTTCAGGATTATACATGGACAATAGTCTGTGTTCAAGTCAACACAGCTGGCAGCAGGACTGCACCGGAGCTTAGATTAGGGATTCATATTTATTCTAGATCGGTTTAATTTTCAAATGCCTTTCCCTTGTCTGTACAGGGCATTAGATTTTGATGTATTGTTATCTGCGTTTATTTGCATTTGTTTGTCTGTTTAAATATCAATACAGACCATCTGCATCCGTTTTTGTGCATAACAATTCTACTGATAAGTATTTTTCAGAA
The DNA here is from genome assembly GCA_028031935.1 of Paedocypris micromegethes. NCBI lineage: Eukaryota > Metazoa > Chordata > Actinopteri > Cypriniformes > Paedocypris > Paedocypris micromegethes. Next base: position 13,137,352 of record CM051496.1, read on the forward strand.
TGAAAACTTGAGCTCAAATATATAGTGACAATAATATAAAGTGAGTTTGTCAATAAGGCCTCTACGGACCATTTTGAAATTGTGCTCTGCATTTAATCTATTCAGTGTAGCACAGACAAACCTGGAGCAGTGGGCAGCCTTAAGCCATGGTGTCCAGAGAGTATAATGAGATCACTGTATTCCTCAAGGACACTCAGTTGTGAAACCCAAATGACTGGGATTCGAACCGGTAACTCCCTAGCACTTAACCACAACTGTCACGTATTGAAATGTATACTGCCAAAGTCAAAGTCAAAGTCAAAGAAACTTTATTTGTCCCCGAGGGGCAATTAACGAGACAGTACAAAGCAGCAGTGTAACAGTAAATAAAGAAACAGTAAATAAAGAAAGAAGGAAAATAAAGTGCAAGGCACTGTGCATAAGATGGTAGACATAAGATAATAGACAATAAGAGAGTAAGAGGGTAGAAGTCTGCAGTGAGGGAGAAGTCATGGCTACTTAAGGCTTGCGTTCATAAGCAGTATGGCTTTCGGCACGAAGGTGGCTCTTCTCCTCTGAGTTTTACATGAGGTGCATCGGAACCTTCGACCAGACGGCAGAAGTTGAAATGCCGGGTAGAGGACGTGCGAGGAGTCCTCTGTGATCTTGCTCGCTAGCCTTAGGGCCTGCGAGTCGTGGACGTGCGATAGAGTTCGAACAGGCTTGCCGATGATTTTTGAACAGATTTTACTGCAGTTCTGTAGCCTAGTCCTGTTCTGAAGCGTGATTGAGTGGAACCATCCAGTTATGGAGAAAGACATGATGCTTTCAATGAAGGAGTAATAAAAAGTGAGCAGGATGTCTCTGTTGACTCCGAAGGAGCTAAGTTTTCGGAGGAGGTGCTGACGCTTGTGACACTTTCTGAGGATGTTTTCTGTATTTGAAGAGAACTTGAATTGTTTGTCAAAGATGGTACCAAGATATTTGTATTCTTCAACAAGTAGAATCTGCAATACAGAATAAACTCCAGGTTATTTGAAATCATTTTTAGCAAATAGTCTTGCATGTGTCCATTGAGCTGCAAATGCTTTGTCTTTCGTTTAATTTATTTTTTTGTCTGGAACAATATGTGAAATCAGCAGCCGTCCAGTTTGAATTTTAACATTGTAGTGTCTTCTGTGCTTGTGTAATTCTAACATTGGACCTCAATGCAAAATGTCATTGGCCTTCACTTCATCTGCTTCTCAGCACTAAATGAGCTTTGAAAGCTTTGCCTTTTGGCCTTTGTCTGGAAAATCTGATGTTGAGTCATTGGAACAGATCACGCAGTGTATCAGCAATGGCTGTTGAATAGCAAATGTCAAAGAATGAACAGAATACAGACATGACATGGTTTTGAACATTTTGTTTACATGTGTAATGCTGCAAAGAAAATTTAAATTGAGCTTTACACCGTGTCTGCCTCATGCAATTAAAGCAAAGCTATGCTCAGAAAGAATCGCATCTGTTCGGTTGGGTTGGATTGGATGACGGATTTGATGGACAAACAGGTGTAGACTGTAAAGATGAGCTTATGAGAGCAAACAGTTTTGTCGGTTGGGTGGACATGAACAGCACCCAGTATTAACAGGAAAAGCAAAACAATTTGTCTCCTAGATCTACAAATAAGTTCCCAGATGATTTTTGTATGGCCTCAGGTTCGGGCTCTCTATTAAACTCTATAAATCTTTGCTTCATAATCATAATGGGTATATTATGTATAAATCAACTATATAAAATAGCAGGTCCATAATGGAAACCAATAAGTTGTTTGTGACTCCGCTTTGCTTTTACTCTACTCCTTATTAAACTGTAACAAATCAAAGAAAGAATACCTAATGAACACAAATAAAAAATACCATTTCATGAAATAGTTATAATAATAATTTATATAGTATGCATATACTGTATATTGTCTGTATATATATATAACACACACACACACACACACACACACACACACACACACAATGAAATATCTTTCACATTAATATTACAGTTATTGTCAGCAACATAAATATGCAAAAGTGAAACAATCCTAAGAAAGTCTTTTCATTTGTTCGGAATAATTGTATTTTTGGAACAAACGACTGGTTAATTATTATAATTAACGGATTATTAAATTTGCATGAACTCTCCAGAGCACAAGCCTAGTTTTTATTTCATGTTGAAATTGAAGCACAGGTCTTCACGTGAACTGAGTTTTTTTATTCCTCTTAATTACTGCAGCCTCCAGGCCAGATTCAATCTCTCATTGAATTTAAGAGCAAAACATTTCCACCGATTAAGTTTACCGTTTACACAAGCCCATTCAAGGTAAAAAGACGAATGCTTTTTTAATGAATCAATCAGATACAAAAATATTTGATTGCTGATGCTTTTTAAAGAGAAATGAAAATGAATCAAAATGCATTTGAAAGATCTCAGACTTTATGAAGAAAAGTATGCAGACACAAAAAGAGCTACAAGACAAAATGTATTTGAAGCACTTGACTTTTAAAGACAACCCGTCTTTGAGCTCTCACTATCCCACAGAACTTAAGCAGAAGAGACATATCATGCAGTTAAAAAATGGTTTTTGTATGTCAATAGAAGATATAACACAAAAAATGATCCCTAAACCATTAAACAAAGCAGATCAATACATGTGTCTTACCTGTAGTGTCATGACGCTTTTACTCACCTTTTTTGTAAACACATGAAGTGCCTGGCCTGCAGGTTGAATGCTGAATGTCCTCATGAGTCTGCGTTGCCCGCGGGCTGATCGGTAGAATGTGCTGAAGATGGCCGTCTCTGCGGGTGGTCATTGACTGTATTGTGCTAATGTGATCTTTTCTTCTCCTTTTCCCAGAAAGCACAAAAAAAGAACTGGAGAACGAAAAGTGGAGAAAGCTGTGCTTCCTGTAAGTTTCCATTTTAAAAGCCATTTATTTCGAGAGTTGTTTATTTTGTTCTTTCTCTCAACCCATCCTTTAGTATATTTCTCTGTCTGACCTGTCTTTTTTGTCTGTGTGTGTTTAAAACATCTAACAAAAGTAATGTTACATTAATTAAAGTAGTTTAGCGTTATGGCTTTTAATTGATTTCTGTCTCGTCTGTTGCATGTTTAAATGTAAATTCGGTCTACGCTTGTTATAGATGGCTGCAGGGTTCTTTGTTAGAGACAATTAATGGTAAGAACTGATAATGAACAATGTGTTGCAAAGTGGTGACATTGTGGCAAATAATTCTGTGGTGACTATCTTGTGTTTTATTTTCTGCACTTTCCTTACTCGATTTGTCAGAATTATTAACTTTTTATTTATCAACCCATGAACCAGTCTCATTTCAAACAGTTCAATCAGTTCTAAGCCTCCAAAGCAGCGTCCTTTCAACAGATTTGGAGTTGCAGTGGAGTTTACAGATAAGAAGAGATGTCAGAAGGACGTCTGAAGCTAGTAATTAATGATTTCACTTGTACTTCGCGAGTATGTGTGTTTCTCTTATGATGAATGGAGCTTGCGGACCCTGTCCCAACTGTCAACCATGATTGACGCACTGTGCTTGTGCCCGTCCAGGCTTCTAGCTCCGGGTTCTGTCGTTCTCTCATCCACTCTTCAGCCTCATCCTATTAGCTACAGTATTAATCACCACCAGTGCTGTTAATTGCTTCATAATCCCACCCGTGAGCTGAACAATGTTTTGAGAGGAGTCACCTCTGAATCCCTTTACTTTCCTCACGCCTCTGCTTGTTTCCCTTCATGCACTAATCCTCTGCTGATTTCTCCGACAGATAATCTGTCACTTACACTCCAAACTGAGACGATGTGGCCATGCTGATGTAAGAGACAAGGACCCGGCTTCTATTTGTCAGAAAGGTCATGCAGAGGAAAGAAAGCGGGCACAGGTCATGTTTGGGAACTAAGCTTAAGCCGTTTTTCCTCCTTCCTTAGTGTGAAAAGATCTTAATCGGATTTCACTTTACCTTGCCGATTATTCTAGGCCAGACACAAATTGTGGGTCTTGCTAGTCGGTGAAGTCACCCATAGACTTCACATGAAGCCGTATCTGAGGGTCACGCTTTCATGAACTGTCTTGAGTAAAGACACAGTGCATTGAGCTTGGAAATGGAGGATTATGGTGGATAAACTCAAGCTTCTGGTTTGATATTTGTATTTACAGCATACCTGGAGATAAAAGACCCTGCACAAGCTTATGAATGCAAAAAGCATTTTGTTGGCCTATTCTAGCTGAACTAGATTGACAAGAGTAAACTGTCAATCTAGACACCATGTATTATAATGCCATAGGTACAGTGAGTCTTTGTAAAATATAATGTAAAAAAAAATTAGATGCCGTATTTATTTTTCCTTAAAAATTCGGCTGAAAGAGGGGGGCTCGACTTATACGCGCGGTCTACCGAAATAGAAAATATTTTACTCAGAACAGTGCGCAGATATTTCACCCTTTCTTACAAAAATAAACAACAGAGACACAAGCGCAGTAATTAAATGAACATTTATGACGCGAACAAAATACATCTTTCTGATAACGGCACAAGCTGTGCGAAGGAGTAGCACTCCGCTGGCCGCTGCTCCGCGCTCTCACAGGCACACACACACACACACACACACACGCACGCGGTCGCACACTCTTTTGGCTCAGCTCTCTTCTGACTAGTCTCTCTTTGACGTGGGGCTTCACAAATAAACGAGTCACACGGTGGATTTCGAATGTTGTATTTATTCCCAAAACACGAGTTAGCATTAGCCGTCCGATTCTCGGGAGAACTCGGGGCAGGGAACTTTAAAATGATAATGCAACCATACCAATGACAAATTAAACTTAAACATAAATTAACAAAAGCTTAAATAGATTAATACCAACATAAACAAACGTCAACTTATAAGCGAGTAAATACGGTAAATGAAAAACAGGCCCTGAAAACAGATGCTTCTCGTTCTAATTCTGTTCATGTTGTCCATAAAATCATGACAGAATTAATAGAGAATAATAAAGAGAACCACAAATACATTCTGCCATATTTATTTATAAATCCTTTTTAAATAAAATATTCACATACAATTTTTCAAGTCACAAATTCATTGATCACCCAATTGTTTACAATTTTTTAATAAGTATAAATTCCCTACTACATAATATGTTATAATATACATGAAAAGTGTCTTTCATTCTTCTAAATAAAAGTTCAAGTCAGGTTATGAGCTGAAATGAATGAAATCAAGCCCAGTAATGGAGATGAAGATGGCTGCAGGGATGTTTGCAGCTTTTATTCAGACTTCTGTAGCATGTTCGGTGCATTAGAGGCTTTCACAAGCCCAATTCCACATCCCACTTTTCCTCGCTTTTCCTCTTCACACAGCGTCATCAGCAACCCCCCTGCCCCAGACAGCAAGGGCTTGACGCTCCTCTTTTAATCCATCACATTACACTGTTCATTTTTTTTTCACGTGTTAATCAGCGTAACGCTGCACTGGTACGCAATTTCAGAAACACCAGAAGCAATTTCACATCTTTGGTTGGTCTCAATTTCTACCCAGCAAATTCTCTGGGTTCCTTTCATAACCTTGTCATAAACGTATCACAGCTTTTGGCACATTAACAAGTCAGATCATTAATGCTGAATTAGGGTACAGAGTTTTTCAAAGAAACGTTATCAAATTCTGACAGATTTTATGGAGACATGGATTAGGCGATTTGCTAAATGCTTAATCCTATTGTGCAACCGCTAAAAATAAAAAGAAATACATGAATTGCTCCATATTATTAAATTACCAAGTAAAGGTACTATTTTGTTTAATCCCAAAATTTAGATTTTTTTGGTAATGAGATGTGAGTAATATGTTGATACATTAATACATTTTAGGCATTTTAATAGAAGCATTTCTAAATAAATTTGTCACAGATTTTTTTGGTTCATATAGCTAGAAGTTCACAATTTCAACATTACAGCAATTAATATGTCAGGGATACTTATATGATGATAATATTTAACTACTAATTGGTTAATTCCTTTTTAAATATTTTTTTTAAGTGCTTGAAATTCTACTGCTGAGAAGAATTCCTGTTTACAGAGAGATTGTGTCTTTATAATCAATTTCACTCGTTTCTTTCTGTCTCTTCTCATGTTGTTATGAAGTCAAGACATGATGATGTTAGAATAAGGGATGCATTTTACATTCATTTATAACGGTAAGAGAGAAGCTGACATTGGTGTTCAGACAGATACTAACAGTATCACTTTCCATTTCAGTTTCTCCATGGTAACAAAACCATGTGACCCAGCTATTTTGCTGCTTTCAGTGAAGCAGAGCCAATGTAGGGAAGCTTACAGACCTCCAAAGGTCTCTTTCATGAAGCTGACTTCAGGTTAGGTGATCGCCTACCTTCCATGCCCTTTCTGCTTCCTTTCTATTAGGTTAAAATGAAAGGTCATGGGAAGAGTGGGCATTTTTAGATCCAGCCTTTGAGCTGCTGGGCATGTTTGCTGCATGGCCTTGCAGCATTATAGTGTTGAACCTGGCTGAGACAGACAGAGGCTTTTTGGAAACTGCATTAGACGAACACACACACACACACACACACACACACACACACACACACACACACACACACACACACACACACACACAGACACACACACATCGCTCTCACTGATCACCTGAATCAACAACCGGTATATTCTCATGATTCTCTGTCCGTGCTGTTTAAAAGCAAAATGGACATGAATCTCAGCTGTTTTCTGGAAACAGAAGCACAAACAATCCAAATTACCCAAGGGAAAGATGCAGTCTGCGTTCATCTTCTTGAAATCTCAGAACAAATACAGGAAAGCTTGACTATCAGTATATGAGAACCTTCAACATCCACATAACAAGACTGAGTGAAATTTATCCAGAGCCACAAGCAAAGTGGCGTTTTACCACTTAAACCAAATGAAGACTAATAGAGCAGCTTGTTCTCATCCCAATGGCAATTACAGCACCCCACTGTTGCTGATTATCCAGACAGGATGGATAAATCAAAAAAGCACCTATTGGATTCTAGTGATGTTTGCAGAACTCGAGTCAGCAGAAATAATGGCTGGAGAAGCTTAAAGATCTGCTGACCAAACTGCATTTGACTTTCAAGTAGCTTTTGCCCCCTTCCGTCACAGTGAATGCTAACCAGTCTCCATGCTTCAGGGCACCGTGAGAAAAAGTTCAGTCCACCTTGTACAGTATTAGTGGACATCCGCATCTTCAAGACGCATTTTTTCTAAAAAGAATTACACTATAGTAGTGCATGGTTTTAAAATATACCAAATGAACCACTTTTAGAAGTCGAAAAAACAGCAAAAAAAAATATGTCTTTGCCTATGAACTTGACTCTGCTAAGGAAGGAAAGTAATCATACAATTTCAATAAGGGTATCTGACCCTTGGGGACTGAACGCCAAGCAAACCGTACAGATACAATAAAAATTCTCAGCCTTCAGGCTCGAACCCCTAAAAATTATTAATTTTCAGAGAGAGAGAAGCCAGTATGAATCCAAGTAACAGAAGGCAACAAAAAATAACTAAGGTTAACTAAATAAACGGATACTGGAGAACAGATAGCTGGCAGGTTAAGTCTTTGATAGAGCCCAGTTGATGAAGCGCCCAAGACCAGACAATGAGTGACCAACAGTGTGAGCTACTGAAGAATCCTTAATGATGGACACAAGTGCACGTGAATAGAATCAGTTGATGAGAAACCGCCATTTGTCAGCGGGTTTGTGGCGCGAATAATGCACTGCTTTAAACTATCCAAGCAAATCTTCTCCACCCCGAGTCATCTTTACAGGCTTTTAACGTCTTTAGCTATACATAATGCTAAGCTAAACGATGTATAATATAAAAATAAAATTATTAACATTGAAAGTAAAACTTGAGCACATGATGGAACGTCAAATATAAAATGTCTTTTATTTTGATAAACGTACAAATTCTAACACAGGCGAACAGTTGCATATTGTGTTAAGGCAAACAGTAATTACCTTGACCTTTTCCTGAGATTTCTCTACAGAGTGTAGCACAACTGCCAAACATCTTGTGTCTATTGGTGGTATGATGAAGCAATGGGTACCACTGTCGCCTCCCGGCGAAAAGGTGATATGTTTCAACAACACTTTCCTTAAATTTGAAGATTGGCTTTCTCTTACTGGCTGTATAAAATAGACTATAAAAAGTAAACAAAGTACACGTATAATGCAGTACGTGTTGCTTTTGTAACAGGATTCTGTCTCTGTTCTTTACCCTTCCCTGTCACACCTGTACACATTTCTTATATAACAGAAGGAGAAGGTGGTAGGGGAACCCACGCAGTCAGCTAACCTGTGCCCACCCCAACCTCATCGTTTCAGCCAGAAATGTATTGGGTTGTTGCATTAGAAGGATCAAAGTGAGGCTTAATCTATTCCTCAACCGTGCAAAATATCTAGGGCAGGTTCTTCCTCAAATTGTTCTGAGATCAGCCACCCATGAGTCAGAGACGTCAGCGCAAGCTGCAGGCTTCTCCAAAAGAGCGCTGTACTAATGCAAAGTTACATTTGGTTAGCGTAAAAAATTTTAAATCGCATAAGAAAGGCGCAGCATTACCGGCTTTTTGCAGACAGAAAGGTCACAGTAAGTGGTTGTGCTCATGTAAATAAAAGTGCATCATTGTTAAAGCCTGATTTAAATTTATTTTCATCTTTTAACACTCAGTGTAAGTGTTGTTCTGAGTTCTGGTGTGCTGTTAATGTAGACATTCTAAAATATGGAAATTGTTGAAAAACCAATATGTTGTTTGTTTGTTTTTTGTTTTTTTTTGCCAAACCAAGCTCATAAACATGATCATAACCATGAAGATATTTTAACATTTGGCTTTATGCAATGCAAGTCACTTTGGATAAAAGCTTCGGCTACATGAAGAAATGTTTTGCTGTTGGGGATTTTGCTCCTATGCTGTTTGTTTGGTTGGAAGCTTCTTCACTTTTGTTGCAGGCGCCATCACTAGCATAAAACAGTAAAATATTTTGACTCTTCAAACTTCAAGTACGAATGTTAATGCTTTGGAAAATAAATCCATTAATACAGACATCTACTTCATATGCAGCTATTTCATTTTTAATCACTATTTCTAACTGATCTAGTGTAAAATGAGTTTCTTCCCGAGCTTTCTCTTATTTTTCAGCCTGTGTGTTAAAAAGCAAGCCAGCAGAAAGGCACCCGAGTCCAGTCACTGTGCTCTGATCACTCCGCTAATTACAGTCAAATAGTGTGTTGGGCAAATGTAATCGCGGAGAGAAATATTTAAACGATGCATGTGGTGAATTCAATCACACAGTTCTGCCACTTAAACACAGCCTTTGTAATCAGAACTGAGCAATTCTGAGGAAATATTCAGTCTCTTCATTGACGGCGAGTGTTGAATAACAGTTCATGATAACACGAATCTACTCCACTACAAGTACAGGTTCTTGATTTGAACGCATATTGCACCAGCATCTACAAGCATTTTGGTTTGGGTTTTCTACCTTAAAATTCACACCCAAAGCCGCCTGTTTGCTTGCTGTTTTCTAAGGTGTTTTCTATGACTACTGAACCATCTCCATATCAAAAGTCTTACAGAATTCAGCAGTGCGTGTGTATCCCCTTTTTCTGCACACTGTAATTGTTGGTGAATCACGGAACTTGTTGACTTGGGTGTTCCTAACAACAAGGTTCATGTTCTCCAATTGAAAAGGAAAAGGAACTCTTCTCAGGTTGGCTTTCAGAAACACCAGCCAAAATACCCAGATGCTTATTAAATGCCTCTTTGGCTCATGGAGGGCTCTAAATTGAACATGTGAGCGTAATTCTGGAAGTCTGTTTGTTGTGTTCAAACACAGACTGTCCTTCTGTTACCGGTCCTGGAAACAGTCCTCATCGCCGTCTTCTTCTCTGGCTTGTGTAAAGAGTGTTCTACCTACAGTAAGTCCCAAGATCCCTACCATTTATGATTCTAATAAGTGGATTTCTTTCAATTCATGCCACTAGAAGTAGACTTTTATCAAGGTAGAAACATTTAGAAATGTGTTTTTCTTGCAGTGGTCAAGGCTTTCACAATTCGAGTTTTTTTTCTAATTTGTTGTATGTCCTCTATAATCATTCAGCAAAGAGCCTGGCCCATGCAATTTTCCGCAGTACTAAAGGTTTTTGTGAAGCCTAGCTCAGGTTACCAACAATGTAAGATGGGTTTTTACCAGTAGTGTCAGTGTCAACATCCCTCAAGAATACGTGTGAGCACTGGGAGACTGCCAGATTATATCCGACCAGATCATACAAGGAATCTTACAAGAAAGCTGCAGATCAGTTGCTCAGATCAACGCTTCAGGCCTAAGCTTTAGAAAATCACACCAGCTGACCACATACCAGATGCCATTCATGGCCAGAACATCAATTGTATTGCAGAAGTCCATGGGACTGAGCATTGAAGACTGGATGTTTGTGCTTGCCAACAGAAGGATATTCTTTTTCGGATATATGTATTTTATGCACAAATGGCTCGTAAACCCCTTTTTGGTTGATGAAAACAAACTTGTCTAATGTTTCATTCTCTGTCTCATGGTCTCGACTACCGGCAAAAATTCTGAGAGTCAGTTTCAAAAACATTGGTGAACGTTTATTTTATGCATTTAGCAGATGTTTCTTAGAATCCATGATGTTTGATTTGTCAAACTCTAGTGAATGAGCTATAGCAAAGCTTGCCGTGGAGATTGACTTTCACCAACTCATACTTTTGCTTCTACCTGCATTAACTTTGCAGTAGGATCTTGCACTTTTTATTTGAGATTTAATGTAATAATTGCATAAACGCCTCAAAACACTATCAGAGTTTCTCTTTATCATGATTTCAGTCTAATGATTGTTCCATTTCTGTAATGGAACAATTAAAAAAAATTGTCAATTTTGTCTCTGGAAAACAATGCAACTATATTTACATATTTACATTTAAAGTTATTAAAATTCAGATTTTGCAAACAAATAATAAATATGAAAAAAATAGAATCAACTACCCTGACTTTTTCCCCGAGTGTAAGACCAACTGGGTTTAACGACTCGATTCCATCTGAAATTATTTATTCATCTACCTTCATATAGTCTTTCATTTTGGTACAGTTAGGTAGTAAATTTTGTATATTTATCATTGATGGAACAAATAAAGGTTTTCTTCTTCTTCTAAAAGGTTAGTCAACATAATCGCTCCCTGTTCAAATGAATTGCTTGTACATTTTCGATGGATTTCATATTAATGTGTCTACTAGGACACAGTAACTAGATTACCTTTTAGTGTCTGTTTGGCTGTGTTCCATACGTTGATAAGCTTGGTGCATAACAACCACCATCATCCCCACTTTTATATTTGGAGATAAACGTCACCATTAGCAGTAAGTTTTGAGTGCAAGCCTAAAAGAAGGTTGCTAAGGAACAAAGAAGCTACTTCAGAAAGTGCAGTTATTTCTGATTTCTTCGTCACAGCTTTTCACACCTCTGATGGTGGAGAATTTGAAGAGGAGACAACAAGTTGATAATGTGTGATGTTTCCATGGTGTTTAGAAGAGAATGACAGTACAGTACTATTAGCCAAGCAACGTAAACAAACATTCATGGATGTGTTTCAAATGTGAAGAGTAGCCTTAAAAGCAGCCCAGTCATCCATGTCTCATTATCTGCTCCATCACATGCTTTCTTTCTTTTCTAGTTTTCTTCTTGTCTAATCTCCTTCTCTCTCGTCCTTTTCTCCCAAAGCGAGTAGCATATTAGAAATGTCAACCTCTTTCCGCATTGACCTTTTGCTTCAGGGCACATCACAATGTCCAGGTCATGCCATCACCCCAGAGAAGCTGAAGATCAGCCAGAGCGTCTGGAACACAGAGATAGAAATGCAATGTCTCCAGCTGTCATCATCCTCCTCTCTCTTTGCTTTAAAATCTCAAGATGATCATACACAAATTGCTTATGTATTTCATACAATCATTGGCTGCATGATCTCAATTCCCAGGTTCTGATTGGCTGGTGCTGAAATCATGTGCAATTGTAGTCATTATGTCTATCTGCTTTGTTTGTAACATTAGCCGTCCCTTTCAGTCTAAATGGGGATTTCTCGTAATAATCACACTAAACAAAATGTTTCACGCTTTACACTGCTTATTCAACCTTTATGTGGTAATTGCTTGTTATTGCACAGATTTATAGTTCTGATTGAGGAAAATATACATCCAATAAGACGTCGACTCAATCTTCAGTGATACTTTTTCAGATACAATCCAATCTAGATATAAGTCTGAGATTAGTGCTTAATGTTTGCTTGCTTGTTTGTTTGTTTTTTAAACAAAGCTCTTCCACCACCACAAACATCATATCTTAAAGTTCAAGTTTATTTATATAGCTCTTTTCTTAGTTTGAGACCAACGCAAAGTCACTTGAAGCAATTGTGTAGGAAGTTAGACTTGTGTCCAAGAGGTTGTTGGCTTGAAGCTCACACACTCAACCAAGTTTCTGTCAGCAAAACACTGAAACCACCTCATGCCTCTCAGACACCATGACTTAAGGTTGCTCACTGCTCCGGGTTTCAGTCCCTATGGGCACTGTTGTTGGTCTTTGCCTGGGCTCCAAATTTGAAGGCCAGTTTGAGGGTCATGATAGGTTAGTGCTTTCAATTGAGATCAATAGAGCTTACAATAGAAATAACAGTTGAGTTTTTGTTAAGGTTAGATTAAAAAAAGAAGTGGAATATTTTGATAGTTAGGGTAGGTAAGTGATTGTATTTTGTACATACCTCATTAATGGGTACCTCTTTAGCATACTTTTCTATACAGCTGCTTTGCGGCACTCTGAAAAGCCCTTTTTAACTAAATGTCCATTGAACGTGTGTTGTTTTATTGTTTGGAACGACCGGTGCCTTGACCACTCTGGCAGAAACAGGGTTTTACGTAGTACACTGTGCCCCTTGTGCAGTGTATTATGTTCACTTCCACTCCCTCACACTGTGCCACAAGCGTCAGGAACTGTTCTCCTCCCATCCTGCAGCACAATCAACACAAACTACCTTTCTTGGGCCACGATTGAAAGACAGCATGTAGGCCCACCTGTAAAGGCCCATGTTTAGAGATGAAAAGAGGACAGGTATCTGCAGGGCATCCACTCTCTGTAATGACCGCCGGCATAAGGTGCACATGAAAGTCTGAGTCACTAGGCGGGCTGCTGAATGAAGCTTTTACCAGGCCCAGGCTTGCTTTGATGCCTCCCCCGAAGAAGCAAGTAGGAAATAGAAAATTAGAAGTATGGGGGGGGGACTTCAGGCTGATTGCATTTGTTGTGAAAGATCTGCAATGCTGAGCTTTCCTCTTGTTGTCTCCAGCATGATTTCGGCAGAGACGACCTGAGTTCTGATGAAATGGAACTGCCTTCGACAGGTGTCAGCTTGACATTGGTATGAGAAGGCAAGAGATTGGCGTCTGTGTTTGACTCCGAAGTCGTTTTGTGTCATCTTTGTTTAATGAGATTTCAAATTGGTTTTGCTCTTTTTCATTTTAGATTAGGAAACAGAAAAGTCTAGCTTGGATTTTGAATAATAGTCCCTTAATTTATATTCTTAATTCTCCTTAATTTATTGGTCCTCGTGTTTTTCTTTTTCTCTTTGTTCATTAGAGTAATCATTTAAGTTCATCGAGTTCATCGTTTAAAAAAAATCAGCATATTTTGTTGTACTACAACAGGTACTATAATGACTATTAGTGTGAGGATTTGACAAACAGAAACAAGTCAAGGAATAAAGAGAAACATCTGCCTGTTAATTTTAAGTGCATCATTGTCTGAATTCCTAGATTACGCTATGGAAAATCACTTTAGTTTAGCGAAGTTTAGTTCGTTTGATGATCAGGAAGAGATTTACTTGTGTAGTCAAAGCCTTTGTTCTGATCTTTGTGGTCAAGGCGTTAATGATCAGGTGATACAGATCAAAGCTGATGCAGCGTTTGATGCTGATGTTGCCGTTGTTGCTTGTTTTTTACAAGATTACGAGAAAGATACATGAATGGATAAGATGTGGAGCCGCAGGAGTCAGTTTCTTTCTTTTTCTTGACTGGATTTCCCTTCCAGCAGAACGCTATTGTGGAACGAGCTGTTGTCCAGCTCTGGGTCTGATGGTTGCACAGTATTGTTCTTATGGGTCTCCATGGAGACTCTCACTGCCCCAAATGGAAAAGCTTCCCACACACATGCATAAATGTACCATGGACAAAAGGGTTTCAACAATCTAAGTGCAACTCGCACGTGTCCGATCAGCAGGCCTGTTCTATTTCAGTAGAATTAATAGGTGTTTGATTGTACAGCACCTTTCTGATGCTCTATGGTGGTTATGAGGTTTTCTGCGCATTCAGTTCAAAGCAATTTCTTACAGTCTGAGTTCATGTGACTGGTGACACCATTCAGTTGTGGTTCAAAGGTTAAAAAGTTGGATTTGCCATTCCAACGTTGCTCGTTCGAATCCAGTAGTGGCAGGTTTCATTACTGAAATGTTTTTGAGCAAACACTGAACCAGTCAGATTCCCAAGTGCAGCACTGTTTGTAAAACTGCCCATTGCTCCGTTTGTTGTAAAATGTTAATCATCTTGTTGTGTTTAGTCTTTAGATTTTATTAATTTTGCAAATGGATTATACTTCACTGTTTGTTTTATAAAAATGTATAGTTATACTATTATATAAGTCCAACATTTGTAAAGTCCCCATTTTACTTTAAGTGCCTTTTTGACTCCAAGTAAAAAAAAGAGTTTGCTAACTCTTTTTTATTTTTATGCATCATCCGTACGCTGTAGTGCTTCATTATGTGCCAAATTGATCTCAGTCAGCTATTTATATACAGATGCTCGGCTATGCCGTCGAGGTTGTGTTAATATGGCGTAGCGCTCTTCATTTTTCAAAAGGAGAAGCTCGCCTGAATTGGCTGTGAAATTGGCCTTGCAGCTGAGCCTTTTTCTCCCCAAACCCATGGATAATGATCGCTTAAGATGAAACCAACGAGAAAAACACTGTTCCGGCTGAATTGCTGCACTTCATTTACATGTCTTTTATGAGAAGACACAACACTGGTCATTTTTATCTTCAAACTTGGCATGAGGAAGTTGAACGTTTTTCCGTCGCCATTTTCTGTCTCCCATCATTTTTGTTCATCTTCTCGTTCTAGTTCGGAGGTTCTTGATCAGCATGCAAGCTTTGTTTCCTCAGCCATCAGCATTTATATTCACACCAAGCATTTGATGGACAGACGTTCACTAGCTAGTTATATATGCATATATAGAGCACAGCACTGGCAGATATACAGGTTAAAGTTGATGTGAGTCTGCAGTCCCTAGACAAGACTCTGCCCACACTGACTCCCTTTACCAAGCGACCAATCCACCAGAGATTATTTGACACATTCTGTTTAATCTCTTTGTTCTGCCTGGCAAGGTTTTTTTGTCTCTGCAATGTGGCCAGGCAGGGACAAAACAGTGACCTAGCGGTGCCAGGTTGGACATGGTGAGTGGATGTAGTGATTTCAGACGGGTGTCTGAAGAATTGATTTGTTCCCACAAAGAAGAGTCATGCAGTGGCTTGGCGTGATTGTCTTCCTGATGCAACTCATGCCAGAGGGTTTGGAAAAAGCAATGTTTGTCCAGTCTTCCTCCAAGCCTCGTTTTCTACCACGCTGACTTCTCAAACAAGCCTTGCTTTAAATCTTCAGTATTAGCACTAGTCTTCTCAATGATTTAGCTTTTTTCATTTTTTTATTATACATTATTTTTAGTCAAAATATTTCCCCTAAAGCTTTAAAAAATGCATTGAGATAATTTGTATTAATACAGTGGACATTTATGGTAATAGAAAAATATGGTAGTTTATCACAATTAAACTCCGGTTTCCTCCCACGTTACAAAAACATTTATCAGGTGTATTGGCACTGTAGGATTGACCATAGGTGTGAGTGAGAGTGTGAATGTGTGTGTGTCCTGCTCTGCATCCAGATCCAGAGTGTGATTGAGAAATGGAGCAAACGGTAGCAAATGAATGGACGGATGTATGTATGTATGGATGAATGAGTAAATGGATATATCTATATACTAGGGCTGTCAAACGATTCATTTTTAAAAATAGTTAATCGCACTTCCCTGACCAAATTAATCGCGATTATATCACGGAAGCTTGTAATATTGGATATTGAGGTGTAATTGATTAAATATTGAGTA
The DNA here is from genome assembly GCA_028031935.1 of Paedocypris micromegethes. Taxonomy (NCBI): domain Eukaryota; kingdom Metazoa; phylum Chordata; class Actinopteri; order Cypriniformes; genus Paedocypris; species Paedocypris micromegethes. Next base: position 13,153,639 of record CM051496.1, read on the forward strand.
AATTAACGTAAACTCAACTCTAAATAAACACTCGTTTAAATACTGTAAAATACAATTTTTTTACATTTGCAATGTATTGTCTTTTTTCGTTGTGTTTTTTAACCGAGTCGGATTCTTTTCAAGATGAAACACAGAAAAAGTCAATTTTGGTCTTATAAATAAGTGTTGTCCATCAATTGAACCGTTTAAAGTACATATTTTTTGGGTTACACTCTTAATAAAAACAGGACGTTTTTTATAAAAACAATAATAATAATAAAACTAAAACGTGAAGCGTGTTTGGCCTTCTCTTTGTCAGCTGAAAATGAACTGTAACTTTTAAATAAATAAATACTTATCACTCTAACATGAAAAATGTCTACATACAGTAAAGCTTAGAAGGTCTGTTTTTAAAAATAAGTGTAAGTAAATACAGTGTTGTCTGTTTATCTAATCTGTATGAATCTAAAGATTTGGCTTTATGAACAAAGCAGGTTATTTGGAAAGGTTAGTTGAAAAGGAACTGTGTCTGTGTTGCTCGCTGAGAGGGGAAAAGTAGGTCAGTGTCACTTAAACACTTTGCGCCTAATTGATCTTAATGAGCCGCACCAGGAGACAGCGCGCAGCTCTTTTGGTTCTAATCATTGCACGTTGCCAAACCGAAAGTAAAAAAAAAAATGCAACTGTGATTGATGGCGTTAAAAAACTATATTTTTATTATACTCGCTCATCAATTTTTGAGAATTTTTACATTCAAGTCAAGTCAAGTCAAGTAACTTTATTGTCACATATGCAGTACATCTGTGATATACAGCACAGTGAAATTGCATTCCCCTCAGCCTACGGTGCAACATAAATACAAGTAAGTACACAAACAATAACAATAAACAAAAACAGTGCAAAAAGCAAGACACTGGCAGTGTTGTGCAAATACTGCAAGAAGGGGGTGTTGTGCTGTTCATCGGGTAGTGTTCAGAAGGTGTAATTGTTCATCTTGGTTGCCGGGTGGATTGTCCAGTCTGACGGAGCCGAGGAGGTAGAGCAGGTAGGGAGTTCAGTGCTGTGACTGCCTGGTGGAGGAAGCTGTTCTTGAGCCTGTTGGTTCTGGCTTGGAGACTTCGCAGTCTCCTCCCTGACGGCAGCAGGCTTAAGTGGCTGTGTAGTGGGTGAGTCGGGTCCCTAGCAATCCTGATGGCTTTCCGGGTGAGGCGGGAGGTATAAATGTCTGAGAGGGCGGGGAGAGAGACACCAGTGATCTTCTCAGCTGTGGTCACAATGCGCTGCAGAGTCTTCCGGCAGGCTACGGTGCAGGATCCGTACCACACCGTGATACAGCTGGTCAGGATGGACTCAATGGTGCGCCTGTAGAATGTGTGCAGGATGGTGGGGGAAGCTCTTGCTCTTCTCAGTTTCCGGAGGAAGTATAGGCGTTGTTGAGCCTTTTTTGCCAGCGATGAGATGTTCTGGATCCAGGACAGGTCTTCAGAGATGTGCACACCCAGGAACTTTGTGCTGCTCACCCGTTCCACTGCTGCCCCATTGATGGTTAGTGGGGCGTGCTGGGTGTGCGCTCTCCTGAAGTCCACAACAATCTCCTTCGTCTTCTCCACATTCAGGTGGAGATTGTTGTCCTTGCACCACAAGGCCAGCCTGCTCACCTCACTCCTGTAGGCTGTCTCATCATTGTTGTTGATGAGTCCCACCACAGTCGTGTCGTCCGCAAACTTGATCACGAGGTCAATCAAGTTCAATCAAGATTCATCTTTCATTTGGATTTACTGCATTTATAACTTGAACTCTCTTTCTGGAAAGCATTCATCTGTCTCTAATGGATGTGGTTGAGTACTAAATCAGTGACATTTTTCAGTGGGTCATGTGATCCATAGAGATTGTACTCAGTGCATTTCGCTTTTTTTCTTTCATTCTTTTTTTTTCTTGCTTTTTTTCTATCTTTCTTTTTTTCTTCCCCCACTTCTCCCACATACACATTTACCATCTGATTCTAGCTCAAGGTCCTTGCTACAATTTATTTAGGCTTCTGTTTACTCCTGGTCTTCATTATGAGTTTGCTGGTTTGAATGGCTGTTTATATGGTGATCTAAACTTCTCTTTATTTGAAAATGAATCATCACCTCAAGTAGTTTCAAGACAAAGTAAAAGATGCTTGTCTTTCTCCAGGTAAAACTATTTACTTGCCCCTGTTGTGAAGACGTGGTCTTTCTTGGGAATAAAAGATGCTTTTAAAGACGATCCATTGCCAGCGGTCTTTCATTAAAACGCGAGTTTGAATGAATGACCTTAAACTGATGAAGTGCAGGGCACAGTCCCACTTGGAAGGGCAGGATTCGATCACACACGGCTGAATCACAGCAACAGGGCGGCGTGATGCACAAGGACAAAGCGGCTGAAGGGCGACTGCATGAGAATAATGTACAGGATGAGTCATTTTCAATTCAAGGCTCTTCGTGATGTTTCAGCAGAGCTGGTGGTACGGGCTTAATGCATTTACTATTGTGGCCAAGCATTAAAAGCTCAAACTAAACATGTTTTGCTTTGAAAATCTTAAATGATAATCATGATGTTATAATGAAATAGAGTGAAAAAAATCTTCAGGAAATAATATAAAATCTGCTATAGCTATGTGATTATGTATGTTATTTTTTACTTTAAAAGTGTCTGCTAAATGATTTTAAGGAAAGTGTACATATATATATATATATATATATATATATATATATATATATATATATATATATATATATATATTAAGAGTTTTTACACATATCACACATGCTCTTTTGACTAAATCGCAAGTAAATTCACCTCAAACACCGATTTTTGTGATGATTACTTGAGATATCCATTGCTTCTGTACACATTTGGTGTTGTTGCTTTGCGATTTAAGGCAAACGTTTGGCCTTATAATTACTCTCACCGGGAGCCTCTATTACAGCAGAGAGTCAGAGGATGGCGAATGTGCCATGTTGGGATAAGTAATTTGGGCACGCAGCAGAAATCACTTCTTAGCTGGGTGCGGCATGTCTCTCCTCCAGACTTATGATTCCCGCTCAGCAGCATGTCAATGATGGAAGGATGAGGGACGGCCTTGAGGAAAAAACAGAGTTCCAAAGTCATAGAAAATAGAAGACGAATGGATAGACCCAATCCGGGACAATAAAAGGCATCTCACTGTTCTTATTTGTCATCCATTCCACTGTCAAACCACTCACTAGGCTCCCCTCAGTCGATTTATATTTCACTGTGACCCTGATGTTCACACAAACACACATAAAAACACACTCTGTTTGAAATGAAAGGCCACAGTGAGCACAGTGTATGACTTGTGAATGGCATTCTTCTGAAGGCTGAAAACCCTCGTCTCCAGGGAGTCTCTGCGGGAGAGATGGGAAGGCTTGTTGTTGGCTGACGGGGTCTGAAGAGAAACTGGAGTCTCGATGGAAATCAGTGGGGTGGACTGACACGTTCACTCAAATGAGCCCCCTTTGTCTTTTCTATTATCCAACCAGTATTGTAAGACTTTCAAAATCCAATAAAAAGAGAGAAATAGACATTATCAAGTTCAGAAAAGCACATTCTAAAACAAATGACAAATTAAAAAAATATATATATTGAACAAATTTTGGATTGCACTTTTAAAAACCAACTTGATCTGGAAAATATTTAAATGCACTATGTACAAACTTGGAATCAAACTCTCAAATCTGGAAAAGAAACATACTAAATTTACAAACAAAATATCAAATCCTAAAATTTGATAGAACCAAATTAACAAAATTGGGAATCTTGCAAATCCTTTTTTTTTCTTTTAATTTCCATTGTTGATTGGGACGGTGTTTGTAATACCCAATTGGTTAAGGTGTTTGTAATATTTTTTCTGTCTCCATAACTACGGCAGACAGGACGGAAGTGTGTGGAGGTCACCCCACATGAGTCTCTCCGCAGGCGGCGAAGACTCGAGGACAGGGATGCTTCCCAATCATTTCCGAGCTATTTTGCAGTGATTGCAGCAAGACGTGCCAGAGCTCGTGCACGCAGCCCATCTGACAATCACACCCTCATCACTGCACAGCCGTCCTGCTCTGTTTCATGCCAGAAAGGCTGCGCGAGCCATTTCAAAGTCATTTTAATGATTAGTTTCCTTGTCTTGACTTTAATCTGCGCTACGCTGAACCTTAAACTAAAGAGCACTTCCTTAATTCTGATGGAAATGATTCTGGAAGAGTCTGGCGTCTGGCACCATTATCCAAACACACCACTGGACAGACAGTAGCTGATTCAAAAGTTCCTCCGCATCATCCTCAGATACACGTCGGCAGCGGGTCAGATCACTGTAGTGCGTCTGCAGTTTCTCTCCTGTCATGTCTGCTCTTGATAAAAGGTCAGGGAGCTGTTGTCTCCACGTCCTCCAGTTGTTGTTACACATCATGACGTTGGAAGCAATTATAATACAAGGATTGACTGTAATCCTTCTTTGTTTGGAAACACAGCAATGGGAAATATGTAGAACGCTTGTAAACAAGGTTAAATATTAGCTATGATATGATCGTACACAGAAACACGAAGATGTTTAGCAGCTTGCCTTTGCAAATCAAGATGTAAGAAAAAAGATGGGACATTTTGGGGGACAAGTCATCACCAATCTGACATAAAGAACTTACAATACATTTTAAAAAGAGTGAAAATGAGCATGAGGACCTAAATGTGATCATTTTGCAATTCCCATCTCTAGATTTAAAAAATGTCCTATGCTTTAGTTTTTCATGTCATGTATTCCCTCTTTTTAGAATCAAACTTCAAACTATTTTCTTTAAAAGCAAACGTGATTTCATTAAAGCAATAAGAAACCTTCACTAATACCTCTGCAAATTTGCCATTTTGTTTCAGTAAATTAAACATTACAGTATCTGTATACTTGAAACAGCAAGTGCAGGTAACAGTGGAAGTTGAACAAGTATTCACGTATTCAAGTATATACTAGTGTCATGTAAGATTAATTTAAACATATAGAGATTGATGGTTGTGGTGATTTGTGGTAGAAAATAGGACTTATGCCCATATGGTAACAGGTTTTGAATCCCAGTCTGGTAAGCTCCACAATTGAAGTGTCTTCTTCACTTTTCCACTTCTGCGTGTATGTGTCTTTACATCATTATGTGCATGGATTAAAAGCAGATCATTGAAAGTTCTCAACTCTGGGTCAAGAGTTTCTCTTCTAACATTTTGATTTCTTAAAATTCTATAAAAATACTGTAAAAATAATATTATTTAGCTAAACTAATTACACGGAAAATAAAAGCTGAAGAAATGGAAGATTAAAGGCTGAAGAAAAGGAAAAGGATGAGAGATTACCTGAAAAGCCAAAAAGCAAACAGGAAAACAGAATGACAAGCCATTCTTCCAAGACACTAACATAAAAACCCACCTGCTCTAATGAAGCGGCGAAGACTGACCAGCGTCATGGTGTGGTGCTACAGAGCCTGTCAGATGGCGGGCATTTTATTTACATGGCGGGATGATTTACACGCAGAAGCAGCTGTTATCTCTGGCAGTGCATCAGACCCCACACAAGAGCTTCAGGCCTCTCTAATGGACTCCACTGCAGTCCAGACTATGCTCACTAACCGATTCATGCACCACCTCAAAGGAGATTCAATCAATCAATGATCAGTTAATTATTCATGACCAATCCATTAAAGTGACATAAATAACTAATGGTTAAAGCCATATGTTTTTTCCACATTTTTTTGTCGTGTGTGTGTGTGTGTGTGTGTGTGTGAGTGCGCGTATGCAAAAAAAAAAGTACTTTTTTTATATTGGGTGATCCATTATATGCTTTTAGTTGTTGTATATTAATCTATCCCGTAATCTAATCAATAACCACTCATAATCTGGACAAACAATTTTATTCAATATCTTTGTTAGCGTAGCATCATGCTAACCACTCCCATTGTTCCCGTCTTCGTCCTATAAAGAGGCATGGCCCTAAGAGCTCTTTTGTCTTATTCTGTATAATGGAGCTTGTGCTGTATTACACTTTCTGAAAGCTTAAGTTGTGTTGCTGATTGTGGTTACAAAGATGCGGTTGTTACCTTTGTATTCCTCTTCCTTAGGCTAAGTTGGTTGCAATCAATCCGTTTTGGTTAAAATCTTTTATATACTGTACAATCCATCTTGTGTGGAGATGTTGAGAGGACAGACAGTAAGTGGTAGAATACTAGTCACCACCAGTCCAAAATGAGAGATGCAGAAAAAAATCTGTTGTTGGTTTTTGTCTAACGTAAAGGAGGAATTTTTCATTGTGTTCTCTTCCATGTGTCCCTGTGGTGTGACACATCAGCTGGTTTTTATCTCCGTTCTACATGCAGGACGTCAGCTGTGAAACCGTCCTGTCGATACAGAACACACCATCTCTACTGAGAGAGTCCCATTACTAAGATGATTGGAAAATCAACGGGAGGAAATGACACTGGCTGTATGGGTTGTTTCTCAATGCGAGCATTTTAGCGTATCGATCGCACCGTAAACGTGGCCTGCAGGATGATCTTGGATTTTTATCAGTCGATTTACTCAGAGCTGAATGTGTCAAAATTGTCTAATCAAACACAGAAATATTTAGTTAAGGAAAATTCAAGACTAGCCACCGTGTAATTTAACATGGGAGCTGCAGAAGAGGCAGAAGCAGAAGTGCTTATAATTTTCTGAACTCTACTTTTTCTGTTTCAGGTTGTTTAAAAACAGCAAGAGAAAGACACAAAGAAAACCTTCAAGAGCTGCTACTTTAACTAGCTAAAGGTTAGTCTTTGCAACCACACACACACACACACACACACACACACACACACACACACACACACACACAC
>CM051496.1:13160507-13171205 GCA_028031935.1 Paedocypris micromegethes
ACTCACTCATTGTCATACTGCTGTCAAACCTGCATCCTTTAGGTTCCATTAGAAATGTCACAGGGCTGGAGACGCTCCATGTCCCATCAGTCCAACACCAACATGGCTTTCAGCCTCTCATCTGTCCACTCGTCCAAACGAATAGACACAGCCCACACATGTCCTTTAAACAATCCACAGCATTGCCTGACCAGCGTTACACCCAAAATGATTTCTAGTAATAATAATAATAATACGCTTCTATTCCCATTTCTTATTCCGAGTCCCGGAGAATCAATACACACTTCAAATAATATGAAAACCATCTTCCTGCCATATGTCAATTTGTCATTGCCATCCAACATGTCAAACTGGAAGACAGCAGCCCAATTTCTAAGCTGTATTTTCTCCTCTGTGGGAGGTTCCGGAGTAAACAAGTCCGTGGGCCTTGGCCATCCGTTTCCCCTTCATGGCTTAAGGAGTTTAACTAATGTGATATTGATTTGGCTCTCTGGATGGAGAAGACAAAACACGTCTTATTGGAATATGGGTGTCACATTGTCAAGAAAATAATAAATGTGCTTAAGGGAAGGGGAGAGTCGACATTGAGCTGCAATCATCTGCTTGTTTATTGAACAGTGAGGAGAATTGAAACTGCTGAACATTACTAAACGAGTGTTTAATGAAAAATTGCAATCTAAAGAATAAAAAAACAACTCTTAAGAATATTGGTAATAGATATAATATAGGTAAAATGCAAACAAGAACGCTAATGACGTTTGGGGCGTCTGCATCTGAAACAACACATCTGTCATTGATACAAAATATCCAACACTGAACATTTGTGTTCGGATTTTACTTTGTGTTTAGTCGCATTATTCTGCACATAGTTCTTTTCGCTGGTGGTCTGGGATAGAAATATTCTCCAGTTGCGGATGCATTGTGTTTCACTCAGTTCTTGTTAAAATGGCAATTTGTTTGGAGCATAATGGGCTCTGCACCTCCAGGCGAGTGTGGTGGGACGGTAGTACGGTAGGTGCAGGATTGTTGCACACAGTCCAATTTTTCATCCTTATTGGTCATGACACATCCAAAGTGGCAGAGCGTGGGCTTGAAGGGGAGCAGTGGAGGCCCGGAGTGGGCAGGAGACTCTCACGCCACCTGAAATATCCCTGCTGGGTGTTCAGCACGTGTCGGAGAGGTTAAACAGAACAGCACAGAGTTGTCTTTTCTTTTAGGTCTCTATAATCCGCAGATATGAACTCTTGTAGCTTGAACAAGAGCAGTGAAAGTCTTGAGTTTGGCGGTTCCACATGTCTGTCACTGTACAAACTCATACAAGTAGGATAAATTAAGCCTGTCTTTTGAAAATGTAACTTTCCTTCTTTTGAAAACGTAACTTTCTTTTGAGGACCGTTTTTTGCCTCCAAGGTCATTGCTTTCATTTTTGGCTATTGGATATTTTTAATTATTGGGTGTTGACTATCATTGCTTTTATTAATTTGTATTATTTAATGTTGCAATGATTAAAAATTACTAATATTTAACATACATCTACGATGGTTCACGTTCAAAGTTCTAATGTATGGGGAAAAGCAGAATCTAGTCATATGTCTGAGCAAGTAATACGACATGTCTACCCAGTAATATAAAAGTGCATCACAAAGAAATTATAAAAAAGTATAGATACATAACATCAGGTAGTTCAACAAAACTCAAGTGATTTTATTTTTCCAAAAATGACCACTCGTTGGTTCAATATAAAATGGTTTGCCTTGGCAACTGCTAGAATTCTCCTTTGGCATTAATTAACACTTTTCCAAATAGTAGACCGTATCCTGTCTGTTTGATTAGTCTCAATAATTAATATATGCGAGTAGCTTATAATCGACCATAGAAATTTCATCCGCTGCATTAAAATTTCCATTTATCCCAGTATAGTATGCAACGAATAATTTTTGTCTTAAGCAGCGTCGGTGCCATCGAAACAATAAATCATCTGGATTGTCTGTCATTTTTGCTAAGATACAAGAATCTTTTAATGAAATTACTTTAAATATTCTTGAGCAATTAAGGTGTTACAGAGGTAAAAAAAAAAAAATTGTAGTCTGAAAACGTACTTCCTGTCGGAATGAACTTACCATTGCAATGGGGTTTCTAGCCCTGTGAGCTTGAACCTCTAAAAGCTGCAATAAGTCAAGTTTTCTAAATTTCACTGTCAGTCTGGGCTTAAAGACGTCAGCTCAAATGACACGCTTGTCTTTGTTTGAGGGTTTTCACACGTAAACAGATCCAGAACGCTGGGCCTGTCAGAGAATCTTTTACATTTTTGTCACATAGTGTTTGGAGCTCAGTTCATCCATCTTTGTCACTTCTAGAAGCATCTACATTAAAGCAGCAGTGGTCTGACAATCCCTTTGCAGACGCACATGAATCCTGTGCTCTATAAAACCTTCTAATAAACACCAGATACAGAGTACATCATTCATTCATACGTCCTGAGCCTTCTTACAGGAGAGCATGTTACAGTTTAGCGTGTAGTGGTGGGATAGTTTGGTGAAAACGAATGAACATTTACGGCAGGAAACCTTTTTTCTTCCTAATCAAGAACTGTGCACTTGTTGAATCGCTTGCAATATATTCAGAAAGCCAATTGAAAAGCCTCTCTTGAGCATTTCTATGGTTGTTTTCTCCATGTTCTTCAATATCTTGATGTTCCAATGCAGTGCAATACGTAAATGTAATTGTTTATTTAATAGTTCTTCTCATTCTGTGATTGGCTATGTGTGTCCCCGCCTTCATCTAGAGATGCTGGGATTGTCTCCACGTCCTCAAAAGACGAGTCATAAAAGCCAGATGGATGTGTTTAAGGCCATGCCTCATTTACTTGAGCACTTGCATTTAAATCAACAATAATTAACCTATTGTCAAAACAGTATTGTCCTTTCTAAAGAAAAATTGATGTGCATTTTACTTAAAGTAACATTGACGTATCGAGTGATTTATCGCTAGAACTATGTAGAAGCTGGTAAACAGTTTTTTATTTAAGAATGTTTTTCAAAATCATTAAACCATCATTGATTTTTTTTCCCAGTAATGACCTACTTGCAAGTTTAGGCATGTTTTCCTGTAATAAAGGTTTCCACACACAACAAGGATTCTGCAGATGTGCTATTGCTGTGGGACAGTGCGATCCGTTTAGGCCTCTTGATGCATTACCAAGGCCCAACTGTGTTGTTGGGTCATTAGTTTGCTTAATACTGGATCCTGGGGAGCGGTAAAATGTCGTTTTCTTCCACATGCTCCTCCAGCTGTGTTTTCTTTCAGATTTCAGAGAAAGAGGAAATCCAATACACGCTAAGATGATTTAAGCATACAGCACCGGACTTTACCCAGGTAGTTCTCATCATCTCAGCCTGACAGGCAATTAAAGACGTGACATGCATCTCAATAGTGTTGTCAGACCAAAAGAATAGAAGTGATTGCATTTCCACACAATCAGCTTTTTGGTTGAGGGAAATTGGGACACAAAATTCCACGCAAAGCCAATTTAATTTATTTATAGGACATTACAGATATTATATTTATTTTACATTGTCTTGAGGCTTAAGAACAATTGATGACCCAAAAAGGGTTCTAGATCTGTTCAACTAACACAGGTTCTTCTGATAATCGTCATCTGTTAAAAATAATTTCATGCCGATATAGCTGCAGTTGTAAATGATTGTTCAATTACAAGACCCTTGATAAACCCATGTAATGAAGCTAACCCGAGCCAACAGCATATCGCAGATCCTCACCTGCCCAGGCTTGAGGCTTTGTTTCTGTTAGTTAGAGTGTTTCACTGTGTGATTGGGTATTTCCCACTGGCCCATACTGGTCAGGGTCAAAGTGAGGATACGACGAGCCGTAATTACTCGCTCTGAGTGGAATGGCCAATGAGGCTCCTGTCGAAGGTAAATTACGGCTACTCACTTCAGTCTCCGAAACCCCCATTAAATTGATCCCTGTGGGAACGTCTCTCTTCCTCTCGCCGTGTCATCTTACTCGCTAATGCGGCAGACACAGGTGTTCACACGCACTGCCGGACAGGAAAACCTCACTGCCGGTAAATTTGTGAGGAACAATTTTTTCACCATAGCATGATGTAGAAGTTAATTCTTTGCAGCAGCACAAGACGTGCTGGTGTTCGAGAACATGTTTTCCTGACCAGGGTTTTTAATTACAGTAGTTAACTTGCGTGTCTTGGTCAAGCCAGGTTAGTCCCACCATATTTGCTAATCAGAAAGCAAACTGACAAAAACAATGTCCTATCAGAAACAAACTAACATATCAAATAGCCAATGACGAACAACTTGAATGAAACCTCAGCTAATCGAAATGCAGCTGACAAAAATAATATTCAATTAGAGAAAACTGAACAACGGAAACAAGCTGACTGAAGCTAATCTGAAAGTGAGCAAATATAAATGTTTGAATCAAGACAAAATAAATGATATCTTATCAGAGAGCAATTGATACACACACGCACACTCAAACACAGCTATGGCAGTGCAAAGTGAAACGGATTAGGAAGCAGAAATGGAGTAACAGCTTGAAGATTTGTTTGTTAGCCTTGAATAGTATTTGTTTTACATAACGTGCCAATCACAATAAACCTAAAAAAAGAAAAAGTTTGTCTGAAATGTTATAGTTTTGTTCTGAAGTTTAGAGAGATTTTGTGAGATAGTTCAGAGTAGGGACTTTTTCACAGCATCCCTTTGCCACATTGAGGAACTTGCTACTATGATTGTGAGAAGAAAGAAAACAAAAAAGTGAGGGAAAGTGGCCATGTCTGTATGGAACCACAATTTTATATCTCATATTCTATCTAAGAATTTGTGCTCTTGATTGAAACTATTGAAGTGGGTAAACTGTACTGTATGTAAACGGTGAAGGGAACACACACTCACACACACACACACACACACACACATGGCCGTTTTGGACAGACCAGGTTAAGTGTCTCGCTTATGGACACTTCATTCATGCTACCACCCAGTCTGGGTATCGAACCTGTGAGCTTTCAATCTCAAAAACAACTCTCTAACCACGAAGCAACAAATGGCACTTTTTGTGTTTGCCAGAAAAAACAAACAAACACACTTGTGAAAAATTTGCTACTCTGCTCTTGTCAACCGGCATAAAAGCAGAAAGAGCATGAAGAAACCATCATCATTTAGATGTCTCTATCCATCGCTTGGCCAGTATGATGATGCATCTGCGGGAATTGCAGTGCGTGATTACAGTCGACGTTCTGGACATCCTTCCCTCACACTTCATCATCATCGCAGCATCTGCGCTGTGTGGTCCTCCCCTGTCAGAATCCATCGTCTTCACTGGTGTCGGCTGAGGACTCTGAAACAAACACCTGCGTTTGCTGAAAAACCGGGGGAGTCTTGCTCCGGAATCTAAAGAAAGACAGAACGACGAGGAGGAAATGATGGAAATAAAGCCGTTTTGCTGGAGTCTGGCAGGTTGACGCTCCTGGCAAATGGGAGACATAATTAAACTATCAGGAGTAATTAAGCGAGGTTTCACTGCTTAAAATGCATTTAAAAGTTCCTACGTGTTTCTGCTCCAGATCACAACTGTTCGCTTGTCTTCCACTCAAATCCTTTTATGTTGCTCCTAGAATATTTGAAAATAAAATGGCATGATTTATGGTAGACATGTTTAAAGTGATGGGGAGATGACTGGATTGATCATTAACGTAATTTAACCTGTAGTTGCATATTTTGTAATGTCTTAAGATTTTGTAGTTATATCTGTGTGTGCTGGAAGTTTGTAGGGGGATTTCAGGTTGGCGACGTCTTGTTTTGAATGAGCGGCGTTTATATGTGCCAGTACATTCTGTGTTTCTATTTCTGGAGTCGGCATGAGCACGCATGCTCAGTGTTCTTCATTAGCATCATTACCGAGGCACTGAATGCTCCATTTGTACTGTATTTCCCTGAGCTGAACCAGGCCATCCTCTTCCACCGGCACATTGGAGATTAATGTATTAGGAAATCTCCTCCAGAGCCTTTTCTCTAGAATCTGTCTTGCTCTGTACTCGCAATTGACTTCAGAAGCTCTTCACACTGATGTAGAGAAGCTCTTCATGCTGTGTCTGCCAACCTATCAGTGTGTGCGTATGTGTCTGTGTCTGTTAGTATCGGGACTTATGTGGTAACCTTAATAGTAATTTATTTGTTTACTATAATTGACTTTTTGTCATCTAATATTAAAACAATAAAAAAAATAAAAGCAAAACAATATCAAAATGATACAAATAACATGTTAGGGTTGTTAAATAAAGAAAAAATATATTTTTATTAACGTAATTGAAAACAGAAACGTTAATTTACTTATTAAAATAAAAAAATGTTTTATTTTGTGCCTGAAAAAGTATTATATTCGTAGGGTGCTTATATTTGCGTAAATACTGTGTATAAATATATACTGTATATACACACATATTTAATCTACAGAACTGATGCTGCCTAGATCCCCTGAGCACAGATCTGTTTGTGGTCTAGTTCAAATGTTAATTTAAAGGCATCTTCCCCAAGAGGGCAGTGTTCTGCTCTGTGTAGGTTACATGTTGTTTCAGCTGTGGTGTGTGAGGCTTGACAACGTCCCCGTCTGCTTTTCAGCAAGATAAACCTGCTTCCTTCACACTGCACACACTTCTATCGTGCTGTGAGATGGAAAGATTGGGCAAATAAGCCCATTGTGGCATGAGATAATGGAGGCTTTGAGGAGACAAGGGTAAAAACCTGGAAATATCCCACCAACCCCCATCTCGGATCAGCGCGCTTGCGTTCACATGCAGGTTGCTGTCATCTTCACCTCTCCTCTAACGTCAGTTGGCTGATTGTCTATTTCCTCTGTCATGGAGTGAATGTAAAGCATCTATCCACACTGCACAACTCACGGTCCTCCGAGATTCACACACAACTGTTTAAATAAAGCAAGATGGCCAAAGACACGTTTCTCTCTATAGGTTCGCGGCCTAACCTGGGTAATCATTAAGCCTTGAGGTAGTTTGCTGTGAGTTTGATTTCCTGCCTGGCTGAGTGTGTAAGAACACATACTTCCTGTTTCATTTACAGTATATTTTCTTGCTACATCAGAGCAAGCTTGATTTATTTATCTCTTTGAAATGAAAGTAAGTGGTTCTAAACACACACGCACATTCACACATACAAGCTAGTTTTCACTCAAATGCATGCGTCATCATCCAAAACCAAATCTCTTGACTTTTCACAGGCACATTATATTATAAAAATGAAATAAAAACGGAAATCTAAAAGCACTTCAACTTGCTGACATTGAATCACGATTGGAAAAAAAATCATGACAGCAAAAACATTAGAATATTTCTGCTAAAAGGCTAATTGAGTTGAATTTCAAAACTTGGGTTTGATTTGGTGCCGATTGAGAATAAAACACAATCCGGAGGATCAGAATCTCACATCACGTATGGTGTAATTGAATATCCACTTTCCACAGTCAATATAGTGCGAGTTCAATGGTTTGTGATTGACATCATTGGGCTGTTGATCAGGTGATGGTAGAGTGGAGCGTGTGCAAAGAGAGTTCAGCATCACTCCAAGTGAACGCCATTAATGCCCAACAGCTTATTCTATTGCTGAGAGGCTTCGCTAATGCAAACTGTCAGACGCAACATATTGCTGCCTGAAGCACACGAGCACCATGGAAAAAATGAAGCGTCACGGTGCGAGAGAGATATTAGTGTGTGAAAAAGAGAAAGATGGAGAATGAGGTCAAGAGGGAGCTGAAGATTGATATCGTTCCCGGTATTCCGTGCATGGGATCTGGGCGCTGTGAAGTGTGCAGACTGAGTGAAGCGGAAGTGCTTTCCGCACAGATCCATCCCCCTCTTATTCCTTTCGCTGGCTGAGACAGAGATGAGCCGTCCTTGTGCAAGGGCTTGACCTTGAGGAGGAACGGTGTCCTTATCTTTCTAAAAACCTTCTCTTACACCGACTAAAACAAAGAAAACGTCACCCCGGATTATCTCAACAATGCACAAACCAGTTGCTTCTGGGAAATGTCTTCTTACATCAAAAAGTTAATTTAGTGTTATGCTAAGCTATCTTGGCTGAGACCTCTAGCCTTTTAAGACTTGCGTCTGTAATCAGGTTAAAGGTCGACTGTATAAGTTTTAGATTCACGGTTTCAGTCTGATTCCATTTTTGTTCAAATACTGTACCATTATTTTCTTTTATATAATTTGAAAAACTAGATGCTGAACCAGTACAACCACTCTCAAACCAATGAATTTGCTAAATGAGAATTTTCAGTGAATGCCATCATTTTATTTCATTTCTTAAGCAGGAATTACTAAACCTGTTGGCCTTGTGTTTAACGACAAAAATACATTTTAGAATTTTGTTCTGAATTGGTCTGAAAGAGCAAAGTGTATTACACCTATTAGGGAATGTCAATTTGTCTTGTTGGTAAAGCTTCAAGTGGAACACTTTCCAATGAACAATTCAAGGATTTGTTTAGTCTTAAATAACGTTGATTTCATCTGGTCCAATGCGTTTCTAGTCATGAGTGAAGCGACGAAGAGCCTGTTTGACTAATTCTGCCACATTTACATGTTTATTACGTTCTCTGCCCCTGTAAACTAGTTTAGAATTAAGAGTGAAGCGCCTTTCTGGTCCCGCCGGACCCCAGGCTTTGCCTCTGGACCACCGCAGAGGAGCTTTTCTTCCAGGCTCAGCACATTTGCATGAACTCTCTTAGACGATGCCCTTGACTGACTCTTTAAAGGGACGTGAGCAGCAGAGGAGAGCGCAAGATGACATTCATGTCTTCACCAGGACATTTCCTTGTGCAGTCAAAATGGTTCATTTGTCCTTTTTATTTACTCACCGTGGCACAGTGACCTCACAGTGTTGGGTTTCCAGCAGCCTCAGCCATATACATTTATTAATGAAAGAAGCAGAGAAACAGCATGTTAAGTAAACAGACGGCACCGGGCTGAATGTATGTACAGGAGCAAACTCCTTTCACAGGGAAAGAGAGAGTGAGAGAAGCGGAGGGAGGGAGATAAGGAGAGAGAGAGAGAGAGAGAGAGAGAGAGAGAGAGAGAGAGAGCAGGTGAGGGAGTGAGGTAGAAATGGGAAGGGCGAGAATGGGAGAGAGAGAGAAAAGTGAGAGAGAGAGAGAAAGCGCATGTGTAACGGGAGAGATTGTGTGTGTGTGTGTGTGTGTGTGTGTGTGTGTGTGTGTGTGTGTGTGTGCGTGTGTGAAAGAAAGAGATAGGAAAGGGAGGGTGTTGGGGGTCGGTGGGCGGGAAGACGAGTAGGAAGAGCGAGAGAGATTCAGTGCTGCGTGTCGTGTGTAAGAGAGAGAGCAGAGCGCGTGTTTCTGTAGGACAAACGGAGCTGCTTTCACTCCATTCTGGTTCAACCTTCACTTCCTGCTCTTCTTGCCATCCAAAAGCCAGGAGTCCTCAAACACCGCCAGGTAGGGAGCTTTTATTGTACTGAGCACAGTTTTGCCCTCGTGTTTGTTGCTTACCTATAATCGTTCTAGATAAGGCTAATGTGGGATTCAGAGATTTTAGTTTTAAAAGTCGTGAAGTGGAATGAGGAGGTGATTCAACTAATTCAACTGTGATGTGAGATCAGTGGAGGATTTGTCCTCTGTTAGTGTGTGTGTTGATAATGTACATTTATCAGTTGCTTTTTTTTACCTAAAATCACTTTCGCAAATGTGATAACTTAACGTCCGACTGCAACCATCGTTTACCAACTGATTCATCGAAAAGCATGCTCTCATAATTCCTGTGAATTTATTATTCATTTGAGACCGAATCAGTTCATGACGAGACGTGGAACTTGTCCTATGGCTGGTTTCCCCAAGGAATAACTTCAGTAGTCTCCCGTCATCCATCGCCGCTCTCACAATTGACACGGGCAGAGAGAAGCTTGTCTCCAGCCATCAGCCACTCCTGTGCCATGCTCTTGAACACTGTTGGCACGAGAAGGAAGACAGAGCATTTATTTCTTGACTTCAGACTGTCGGACAGTGTCTGGTGAATGGGACAGATTGTCTTACACGTGGCGGAGAAACAAGGTTTCTAGGATTGATGAAGGTTTCTTTCACACCCCTTCCCCCACATGCCCACACAGCTCATCCTCTACCCCAGTTACAGACTTGGCAGCACCTCGGGTATTTACGCTGCCTTCTCCGTGTCCAATTGTGTTTGCGTGTTTTCTCGTGCCAGTCTGTGAAGTCAATCTATGTACCACCAATCTCGGAGTTAAACACCTTTCCTCCATCAGCTTATGATCCACAAATGAAACAAAGCGGTTCGTTGGTTATGTGTAATACAGTTTGTTCTTGAAGGAAGGTCGATTTCAGAAAAATAAACAACTTTATTTTTTTTTTCTTATCTGGTCAAATCTATAACCACTGGCGGCCAGTCACTTTTAAATAACAGTATTTTTTTTTTAATCAATGTGAATCTCTCCCTCTCTCTTTAGTGCACACATTTCCCTCTCTCCTCTGATGCACACTGTCGCTTCTTCACCATCTCTTTCCCCCTCTCACTCCCTATGAATCTATTTCTCTTTTTCTTTGATCTTACTCATTTTTACTTTATTTCCTTTCCCTGTTTTTCCTCGCATTCTCCACCATCTCTCTCTCTCTCTCTCT
>CM051496.1:13171227-13181444 GCA_028031935.1 Paedocypris micromegethes
TCTCTCTCTCTCTCTCTCTCTCTCTCTCTCTCTCTCTCTCTCTCTCTCTCTCTCATCCATCTCTCCCTCTATCTCTCTCTTTTATATTTAGAAGAGTTTTAGTCATCCATTTCACATTGTGTTCTTTTGAATATTCACGAGTACTTCAAGGTGGGACAGAATGGACAGTGAACACGTGTTTGTTTTGGCTCTGTCTAAGGTCACTTTGATGGACTTTTACATTTACGAATGGCTGATTTAATATCGCATTGGGATTAAACATCTTGGCCTTGGTTTAAACTTTTGCCCTCTTGTTGCATTCAGTTCCATGGTAACAGGTTTGAATTGAGTCCATTGTCGGTGAGTGCTTAAATAAACAGTCTTTCCGTGTGTGTGTGTGTGTGTGTGTCCAGCTGTGGCGCCAGATCTCACACAACATAAATAGTTAATGAGTGAAGCTGGCAAGAGCTTTATTGATGCTTTTGTTTTTATTTTTCTAACAGCTGTGTATTTGATTCTGTTGGTCTATATTTAAAAAACGTGAAGTGTGCTTTGGTTGACCGCAATGCTGTGAAGACAATTAACATGCATAAGAATGAAATTGAAGTGGAAACCATACATTGCATCTAAACTAGTCGTAATCCTTGTATGTGAAATGGTATGCTATGGTGACAGTACAAGTCTGTGTTGTTAACTGGCCTTGGTTAAGCTTTAGAGCCATTAGCTCAGTGTTTTTCTTACTACTTACAAGTGCACACATGTGGTTCTCTGTGATTGGCTGTGTTTTTCACACTCCGCAGGAAGAAATGACAGAGTGGAATTAAGATCACATGATCAGTGTCATGGGATTCAGTACTCACAGCTCAGCACTCAATTACCTCTTCTAAATATTAAAAATGTATATATATATATATATATATATATATATATATATATATATATATATATATATATATATACATCATACTGTATAGTTTATTTCAATTTAGTCCTGCTCAGATTGACTGCTGCTTACATTAAGTGGACTTTATGTACATAGACAGATCTATAGTAAAAACAAAAGCATTATTGGACCTGATGCACATGGTCTCAGGTCTAATTGGCTTGCATCTGCCCACAGAGAGTAAGCGTTTCCTACACGACATCCTGTTTTCAGCACCTCTCGTGTCTGGACAGCGCCACCTGTCCCTGATTTTCAGCACCGGAGAGCGACATGCTCGTGCTTATTTCAGCACCATTGTTTCCTGGACAGCAACTGTCCCATTTTCACTATTGAATTTTCTGGAACCATGTTCAGCTGATTTATAAAATGAATTTGGTAAAACCCTCTTAATACATTGTCCGTGTAGTTGCACACTGTGCCGCATTATCATTATATAACATAGAGGTGACTGACGTTGACTCATACTGACTGTTCCAGAAAGACTAGATCAGACCAGTTAAGGATACACCACAAGAATGTTTTCTGTGATGATAGAGCTATTTGGTAGAGAGAAACATTGTCTTTGGTGGTATGTGTTTTCATGCTTTTTAGATTGTCTTGCTCATACATAAATACAGATCCTGCTTAAGGATGAAATGTTCTTATCTGGCTTGACGCTAAAGCGCTGTGGCTTTTAAAGCAGCATGGTATATTTCACGGTTGGAATCAATGTAATTAATTCCTGTATTGGCTGTGCTGAATATGAGACATTGCTCCCCAAGCTTTTTTCAGCTCACCATATTGATTTTAATATTCTTCCTACATTGTGTAACATGTCCTAGACATGAGAGCCGAGCAATAATGTCGACAAATTCAGATTTAGTGTGTGGTTTTATGTTTTCACAGATTCACACGTGATGGCAGCAATGACTAAATAATTGACTAGTAAATGTCAGTCAATCACTTGCCCAATAATAGGATCAATTAACCTTGACTCATGTGTAGCACTGCTTGATGTTGCATATGGAGAGAATGTGCACGTGACTTGGTGTAGGCAACAGTTTTATTAGTGTATAGACGGGAACAGCAGCAGTGCCTGAGTGAGGCAGTAAATATGACATGAGAAAATGCACGTCCGCAGCCTCCCACACACACGCAGTCATGAGCACGCAAACACAACGTGTCCACACACTCGCTCGTGTCTGTTGATGGTAATCACGGGTCAAAAGTTGTTTGCTTGTGTCGTAGTTCTGATGGAGAACAGCAATCCAGTCACTCTTAAGCCAGCCTGTGCCAGCCTGCCACGTAATTGAGACGGCGTGGTGTTGTGGATCGTGGTCATTTGCATGTATGCATTAGCATAATTGAATAGTCATGAGTTAAGTGTGTTTCAGCAGGCTGTTAATAACGCCGGCCCTCACTGTCAGATAAATTTGCCTCTGTTTGCTCTTCACCATATTGCCGTGAAGAGAACTCACCCATGCGTTTGCTTGATCACTCGCTCACTCCCCCTCACTATTGCCGTTTGCAGTCACCTCTTTTTTGTCCATCCTATGTCGGTGAGCCAACCGAAGTTGAGGTGTTTTATTCCCCGTAGAGCTTTAATGCAATATATGCTATACACAATTCACAAGATAACTTTGACCTCACTGCAGGTCTTGGCCGACACAGTCAGCTGTGAAAATTCATAGAGACGGTGGATGGGATCCCCCCTGTGTGTGCTTCTCTATAGGTCTGTATTTTTCCCATTCCATTACTCTCTCTCTCTCTCTCTCTCTCTCTCTCTCTCTCTCTCTCTCTCTCTCTCTCTCTCTCTCTTTCTCTCCCCCTTGTTCTCATAGCATGTGTACAATAATGTAGTCCAGGTGCATATTAACCTCTAAAGTTGCACAGGTTGAGCAACCACTGCGTCTAACAGATGAGGCTGTATCCAAAGATCAACAAAAAATTGAGTGTGATTATTTATTTCCTTTCGTTTGGAGCTCCAGCTGTTGTCTTTTAGCGCTGGAGCGTGTAAACAGGGCACTGACTGATGCTTTAAGGACAGACACGGCTCTCTCTCTTTGCTTCCTGTGCCAATGAACTCATTTTTCTCGCCTTTTGAAAGTAAACACACAATAAATGGGGATAATCTGTTGTTTTTTCTGTACGAAGTATCAAATGCTATAACAATAGATATGGGACTGCAAATTGCAATCTTCAAACTTTTCAAACCGTATTTTGTGTTTAATTGAATATATGCATGCAACATATTGTTTGCCATTTTTACATACATTTTTCATCTTTTGATTTGATTAAAATTGTATATTGTCCTATTAAAATAAATTTCTAAAATAGAATGCATTGCATTCTAAAATACAAGCCTCATTGAAGATGGACAGTTGACTTTGATGTCCGGATTGTTCTGTGATTTGATAGAAATTAGCTTGTTGCACTTATCAGTACTATTGACCTCTGTAGGGGTCACAGGAGTAAAGTTTGAGTCTTCCAGCGACGAGAAACGCTGATGACCTTTATCTCTGACACTTCAGCGTCCAGAAGCTCGGAATTCTCTGTGGCTGTGTGATTTCTTTTTTTTCCAGTAACTGCGCCTTAATTAAAGGCACGGGAGAGAATACTTAAGAGCCCAGTGATGGATTGAAATCTTAAGAGTCACGACTGTATCGATGAGACGAAAGGAGCCCAGCTTATCTCTAAATGTTCTGTTTGTCTTCCTGTTCTGCGGCTCCTGCTTGCCGCCATCGACATGTTCGCCGGGGAGAAAGATTATGCGGGAGTGGAGAGTAATTACAGCTCTAAGCCAGCCATTTGTGAGGCTTTATCAGTCAAAAGATCACTGTGTGGATCACTTAAAACACAATGGCCGAGGCGCGTCTTAAGTGCAGTCATTCCTGACCTGTTTTACCATTTTCTCATCTGCCATATTTCCACCGAGAGATTTTCACTGAAATGACAATGAGCGGTTTTGTCACTATGGGATTATTACACTGAAGTCATTTGCTCTGACAGTACATTCTGCATTAGTATACTGTATAATGAGTAATCATTATACTGCTAATTTGTTATACTTTTTTTAATCTGCCAGATGACAAAATAGACTATTTTGGACAAGGCTCACTCTTTGAATTGATAAGTAATGTGTTTGTAAAGTTTTGGTACAGTGATGTCTGATAGTTAGTTCTGAATGCAACTTCTCTTTAACTTAATAAACACATTCATTATTAATAGACAAGTTTCAGAGGCGGCGGTACTCAATTATATACAATTCTGTATGAAAGTTTTGTCTTTGGAACTAACAGTTTAGAAAGACAAAAACATTGTGTAGTGCGACAGGAAGTGAGGTTGAACGGGCCTGGATTAATGTATCTTTTCCTATTATGGTGTCATAAAAGAACAACTGTGGATGTTGCATGCTTTTACCCTTGCTTTCTAATTTAATGAATTCAAATTAATCTCTCTGGATGTGTCACCATTTCTGTTTGCTTTTATTCCCACTTTAAAAGACATTATTTCCACACTGCAGACATTTTATACTGTGATGCAAGGCATGCACACTTTGTCTTGCTTTATGACATCAACTGTCGATAAAAAGATTAGAACTGAGGCAGAGCTCTTCCAGCCAAGATATTGTAAGTTTTTACTTTTTTTTACATTTTTTTTGTTCCTTGTACTTGAATTTGTATCCAGACTTCTCTATACATACATTTTCATACAATCAGATAGGTGAATGGATGAATGGATGGACGAACAGACAGGCAGATGGATGGATGGATGGACAGACGTACTGACGAAGGGATAGATGTTTGGATGGACGAATGAACAGGCAGACAGATGGTTGGATAGATGGATGGATGGATGAGTGGGCATACGGACGGATGGATGTATGGCCATTCTCAGTTTTTCAAAAGCGATGTTGGTGCTTTTTGTCACTGTATAACCCTGGTTTTATTTTTGAAATCATTTCTGCTGAAAAGCCGGAGCTGTAATTTACAGCTTTTGATTTGTGTGAACAGATTTTACAGGTTGTCAGCTCAAAATGTGAAGAGCGTCTCCTTTAAATTCACGAGCAATCAGATGCTTTTCACCTTTACTGAGACCTTGACTCTAAAGTCTTGAAATGCTAAGAGAGCCGAGTGAATGAGAAGACAACACATCCCGCGGCCACATCACATCATCCTTTCTCACCATCTTGTCATGATTAACGCTGCAGATAAATTTCATGCATTATTCATCTGCTCTGCTGACTTCACCTGCCGAGTTCCGGCTGATTTTTACGTGTGGCTTTGTTCCTAAAAAACTAAGTGTGACGACAGTTTGATAAAACCGTTGGAGCTCCGGGCTGGTGTTCTCACCCGTTTAGCTCTTATTGCTACAGTATGGTAAGACTCTTCTGTAGCTACCACCTTTGTTTACCAGACAAGAGCAACTCTAAAAAACTGGAAACTGCAATGAAGACTCTGTGGCCTGAAATGTAGAACTGTAGATTTAATTTGAATGGACTAATTATCAATATTTGCTATTCTACCCTTGTGCAAATATTCAAAGCTGAACATTGAGCCATATAGTTGTTATAGTTGTCTTGTATTTAGAGATCACAGGCGACTTTCGAGTAGTTGTTCATCCATTCATTTGATTTAAATCTTATTCTACTGAAAAATGTTTTGTTTAAATTTGAGCCAGTTTTCACTGCGGCTCATAACCCCGTCTTGGCATGGCCTGGCTGTCAGTGTAAATCATTCACTGCTCCACTGCGATGATAAAGGCCCGGGAGAAATGAATTACCCAGGATGCATTGCCAGTACCAGGCACAGACAGTGTGAGATAGCGGCTGATGTTGCCGACCCACACTTTCTACTGTTTCTAGATCCCGGCTTTCTGGGAAATGCACATGGCGGGATCATAATGTATGCTGTGACGAACCATCGGCCCGGACGAGGCAAAGTCTTGCCTTTTAATAGAGCCCTAGACAGAAATTTGCATTAGTGCTGCAGGCGACCCGTTCTGTGCACGATGCATAATGCAGGCTATCGAGGACATACACCGCTGCGATCCAAATTCAGCCGTCCAGTCGAGCACACAGCAAATGTGTTATTGACAAGTCTGGCTTTTTCAAAAGCCATTATGATCCAGTGATCAAACTATATTTGTGTGTGTGAGCGATACTTGGACTTAAAGTTCAGTGGCATGTACCGAAACAGCAGCATGCATCAGATTGCAAGCTTGCAAACCGTGTTGTTTGCATGTTATGTGAATGTTCAGCCTGTGCGTCATGACAGATTCTCGTGAGGTTCCAACGTGGCCAGTGGGGACAGGCTTCTTCACACAGCTGCGGCTGCGGGTCGCAAAACCAACTGATCATTTGTTAAAATTCCTGATATATTTTCACAATTTGCTTAACAAGTCGTCAGGTCAAGGTGTATTCGCCATGTATTGCCACTAGGGACTATATTGAATACAGTGTATTTTTATTGAACCTTGTGTGAGGTGAACACTGCATCAAGGACATTTTGGTTGTGGAATGTGCTGGTCTGGTATTCGAACCCACATCCTTGTGGCTGCACGCACAACTCTCTAATCATTAGGCCATAACAGCTCTCAAGTGCAAATACGAACACAGTAATTTCGAACACTGGAGTGAGGCTCATGTTTACTTCTGTTTGGTGCATGTGTGCTTTGATGATCACTGGAGCATGCTGGGAGACATGCGGCTGCAGGCGGCACAGTTGAGCGGGCAGGCGGAAGGGGAAGTGACCTCTTGTCACGTTTCACTGCACACCACACAGGGCCGACTGGGAGAATCTCGGCATCCAATCAGCTGAGGAAGTGACAAACGTGAATCACGGACGGGCTTTGCATTGCTCACAGTAAATGTAGGTAAAACGTGAGGAAAAGGAAATGCTGGGATGATTAAGTAATTGATTAATTTGTTTTATTTATCTAACATTTTTTCTTGGAAATAGGACACTTACCCACACTTTTGTTTTGTAAATAGCCAAGGGGTGGAATAACGTTATTTGTGATGACATCATCCGTGACATACACCATAAATGGGTGGAGTCCTTTTTTTGTCCGTTTTATAAATTAAAAAAATAAAGCAGGGCTCAATCAGCATCTCTTCTTTAACGGTTTGCTGTTTGCTATGTCATTGCTTGTCAGAATGATCGACAAATCAAAGGTTTGAGCGCCTCCTCTGCATCGTTTCACTGTAAACCTTTTTACATCTGTGGCATAACTGTAATAAATACCGTCCCTAAACATGTCATCAAGTTATGGATGATGTGCATATATTTATTCCTATGAATTGGCCCTTTACCCCATGAGCTGTTGTTACCACGGCAACAACAGTCTCTATACTTGGTTACCAGTCGCTGATACTAGTTGACGCTTGAATTACACATTCACCTCAGGGAACATTACGCACACACACACACACACGAAGGAAACGTACGCTTTATAGTTCCGCTGACCTATAAAGACTAAGCATCTTTCAGTTTATTTGTAACTTGTGGTTTGACAAGGGTAAACGTCATTCAGATAGACAAATCTAAAAATAATCTGGTTCTGATTGTTTCAAAGATGAGCTCCATCTCCACATCCAGATCTTGGAGGAAGAAGGATGGGCTCTCAAAGCGAATTAGATCATGTCTTGTTTGAGGAAATGTGCAAGCTACATAATCCAATCTAATGTTTCCTAGGCAGAATAATTTGATGGCTGTAAACATGCCCTCTAAAGCTGGGCTTCACGTGAAGTGCTCGGCCTGGCGTGTGTCGTGGCTTTGTCGGAGGGTGTAGCTGCAGGCTTCTGGGTGTAATAACAACATTTTCTCCTATTTCATCCCATTTACCCAAAGTGAAATGCAACATGCCTTTCACCGTTTTTAAGCATTTTAGGGCACAGAGAGGAAGAACAAGTCTAAATTATTATCGCAGCTCAGTAGCTATCACCATCTTCAGGCTTCAGAACAAGCAGCACCAGATCTGCTTCCTTATTAGCAGGAACCTTAAGCTGTCTGCCTGTCTGTCGGTTGGTCGGTCTGTCTGTCTGTCTGTCTTATTCTCTCTATATCTATCTCTGTTTCCCTCTCTCTCCCTCTTTCTCTGTTTATCTATCACTCTTTCCCTCTGTTTGTCTCTGCCTCCGTTCCTCGCTGTTTCTCTCTGCCTCCGTTCCTCGCTATGTTTTTCTTTGTCCGTTCTTCTCTCTCATAGATTAATAGATTAATAGAAGTTTAATAGATCATTAAAATAGCTGTACCCTCCTGTTTAAAGCCATAACTATAAAATTAAACGTTTCATAAATGTCCTAGCCATAGCTGGGATGTAATTGAATTATCTAGACACCACTCTGTGCTGAATTACATCTGAATTGTGGATTTGCTGATGAAGGCGAACATAGTCTGTAACTCCAAGACAGCAGACAGGTAAAGGTGGATTGATATGAAAACAAAAACCATAAACAACATGCGTTCTCTTCATGCGTCTATGTGCATCTAAGGGCTTAACTAGACGAGAAGTGATTACTGCGAGTTTAATGTATGAACAGAAAGAACTTCTCCACCACTGACCCAAACTGTCTCTTTGCAAACACCATCAGATTCCATTACACTGCTAAACACCCAAGAGCAAATAAAGGAGGAATCTGATGAGAATCTGCAAAGGTCAATCTCTTGGTTGACCCTGAATGGCAGAGACGTCCAGAAACCTATTGATCCGTTTGAATAAGGCATTGGAATTGATTCCCAAAATGCAACTTTCTTAAAGGGAAAGAGACAGAACATGTCGCCACTGGCAGAAGCTTGTGTAACTGACAGCTGTCAATCTTCTACACTTGTGAAGATGATCATCACTCTATCTGATTAGAAAAACTATCTATCTATCTATCTATCTATCTATCTATCTATCTATCTATCTATCTATCTATCTATCTATCTATCTATCTATCTATCTATCTATCC
The DNA here is from genome assembly GCA_028031935.1 of Paedocypris micromegethes. Classification (NCBI taxonomy): domain Eukaryota; kingdom Metazoa; phylum Chordata; class Actinopteri; order Cypriniformes; genus Paedocypris; species Paedocypris micromegethes. The sequence goes on from CM051496.1 coordinate 13,180,084, forward strand.
ATCTATCCATCTATCCATCTATCCATCTATCCATCTATCCATCTATCCATCTATCCATCTATCCATCCATCCATCCATCCATCTATCCATCCATCCATCCATCCATCGTGTCTTATCTCCTCTCTCTTTCTCTCTCTGCCTCTTCCTCTTTCTCTCAATCTGTCGATTTCGCTGTTTCTTTTTCATACACCAGCCTCCCACCACCAACCCCACCTCCTAAAACACACACACACACACACACACACACACACACACACACACACTCGGTCTCCTTGAATTCTCTCTCACACAGATGCAACACACTGGCACGTTTACGTGGCACGCCCTTGGTAACAGCTGTGATATATTCAGCTCATTTCCACCACGCTGTTGTTTCCTCTTTCTTTTTCGCTGAGCTCGTCTATGGCCTTCAGGGCAGCAACAGTGTGTTTGTGCCGTCTGTCAGCACCTGAGATATGCTGAGCTGGATTCTCTGGGCTCTACTCGCTCTTGCCCGGCGCAGAAGGTTGGAACAAGGTCACAGATCTTGAAAAAGACCTTGGATGTGAGATTGTTTTTAACACAGACCAGCGCTCACTCCACACATCCGCAAAGAGATTCGTAATGGTGACATCTAGAGCAGGTGAGGTGAAACTGAAGAATGCAGTTAAATACAGTAATAGGTTGGGGTGGGGGGTTATAATTTATTATAATATCATTTTTTTTTGTTGAATCACATTTTCCCCTCACAGTCTAAAATTATATATTCAAATGCAAGTATCAGCACTGCCTGTGAACATCAGAGAAGTCCTCCATTGTGACTGGTGGTCTGATTTATGCCCCGCCTTCTTTTCAAGTGCAGGCATTGGCTCCTGCTTCCCGAGAGTCAGAAATAGAAGAAGCGTTTTACAAGCACAAGGGTAGATAGATATAAATCTATTTGAACGTCTCTGTGTGTCCACTGTTAGGATTCACGTGCCTGGTGGACATTATAGTGGAATGAACGCAAGACCCAACATGTCAGAGTGTGACACAGATTCGCACTGATGGAAGCGAGACTGACAAGCTTGCGGGCGCACAGGGACTTGAAATGGCAGATTGCTCCTTGTCGAGAAAGGTCTATTTTTGGGGGCACGTTGACACCCACTCTGCGGGTGACGAATACAGCTGACTGCATTCACACCTTATAGAAACAGCAGATTGCGCATGGCTTAAAAAAACAATGCAAAGCCAATTGTGATTTTTCTACAAACGACAAAAAGGTCACTGATTGAGGGAAGTGGATGAAAGTTAATGTTGCATTACATTCAAAATGATGTTCCAGTACATTTACTTTTCATGGTTTACATTCAGATCGTGAACACACACACACACACACACAC
>CM051496.1:13190621-13221838 GCA_028031935.1 Paedocypris micromegethes
TATATATATATATATATATACGTTATAATGTTATATATATTTTTTTTGATTGAAAAAGAATGTCACAACAGCAGAATAAATAAGTAGACAATAATGCATCCATTAACTTAAACATGAATAACACTATAAATAAATAGTAATTTTGCACATAAATACTAATTCAATAGAAATCTAATTATGTTTTAATTAATGAATTATGTTAATTAGAAATATAGAATTTCCATTTAACCTTTGCAGTTAAGTCACAGTCAATTAAAAGTCAACCAATAGATTCTGTGTATATAGAGAGAATATATAGATGCTTTTGAGGCACTATTTTTACAAAATGCTGACTCCTGAGTCATGTGACATGGGAACTATTAAGAACTCCACCGCCACGGTCCATCAGTCACGTCTGGAGCGTTTCTCAGAAACGAGACGAGCGCTTTGACCTTGTTCCACGCACAGATTCGTCATTGAGATTCTGTGCATTACTGGAAATGAATTCCTTCTCTTGGTTGCCATTCCAGCTGCACATTCCCTGATTGCATTACGCATGCGTTTCATTTAATATGCAATAAACATGTCACAGGTCTATAGCGTTACTCTCAAATGGAAGTCAACTCTTGTTAAGTGGAAGTAATTGATAATTACATGCTTGGTTATGCTTTCCATTAATAGCAGGACATATAGCCGCTCAAGATCAGCATGTCCACGGAGAAAGACGCTTGTTGTGATTCAAGACGTGCTGCTGTTTTTCACTTTTAGCATGATGAAAGAAAGCGCAATGGCCCGGGCCCAAACTTGCTGCTTGATGCCATTTATCGCTCCGGTGGTCACGGACTGACACTGACACACATGAAATGTGAGAACCTAACGCACCACATCACACAGAGACAGAGCTCCATGAGTCCTAGATTGGAGAATAAGCCTGGTGTGGTGAGGGTTGTTTCTGGCAGTGCTGCTTCAGGTGGAGAAGAGTCGGGCCATTGGGAGAAATGGAAGGAAGAAGCAGGAGGGAAGAAGAGAAACGGGGTTTGATGGGTAGAACACCGGAGCGAATGCAATGAAAGCCCTGCTGTTCCATCTGGCGGAGTGGTAATTGGGAGAGGATCGTTCACCTGCCCGTGCCACGGCCCTCGCTGTGCTGGAGAAGCGGCGCACTGGCAGCGGGCAGCCGCTTTAGCTCCACAACTTTAGTTTGGCATGTGAGATTTGTGTTTATCTCTTGGCAAATTTATGGTGTTGCATTTTGCAGATTGTTTAATTTTACTTTTTGTTTAAATAAAATTGCAACATGACAGCATGGCCTTTACAGTTTTATAGTATTTTGATTCATAGGGTGTAGTGAGGATTGGCTGACAGCGATAGTTATAAAGATAGAGAGAAGTATGAACAAACAGAGGGTTGGTGTGTAGGTTGGTTGGTCGGTTGGTTGTTCGGTTGGTTGGTTGGTTGGTCGGTCAGATGGTTGGATGGATACATAGAGAGACAAACCGGCAGATTGGCAGTCTGAATACATAGAACTTTTAGTAGAACTTTGGCTTCACACAGATTGTTTTGGTCGCTCCATGCAACAAAATTGAAGAGAAAAGCCTGAACTGCCATGAAAGATGCACTTACGGGTTTTTGTGTACTTTTTTCTAAAATACAGGTTATGTGTTCTTCCGCTTTTTTGTTTAAAGGTCAGTTCTCTGTTTGCCTGTGATTCATCTCAAAAGAAAACTGAACAACTGGTCTTGATGTACAGTGTGGAAGGCTACTGTCGCCCGCAGAGACGTCATTACGCTTTTAGTTGGATGGCATTTTTAGAGTCTGCACGATTATTGTCTGACTCGACGTGATTTCTTCTCGTTTAACAAGAACTTTAAAATGACTGTTTTGGCTTGTGAAACGAAAGGGGTTGTAATTCTTGTAAAAGACAAATTCTCTTGACTTGTGCAGTTTGCTCCTGCTGAGAAGTTCCTCGCCTCCCGCTGTCTTGATCCTGAACGTACAATGTAGTTTTGTCTGCGAAACTCAAGTAGTAATGGCCTAATGGTCTTTACAGCAAAGGCTCGGCCTTTGTAGAGCAGTTACAGCTTTTTGTGCAAGATCATAATAGATGCTCTGTGTGAAGTGCATCCACTTAAATATAAATAAAATCTATTAAAATGTCTGCAATGTCTATACACAAAAGCAAATAATAGAATCCAGCTACACACACACACACACACACACACACACAAACAAACAAACACTTCGAGCATTCAAATCTTGATGACTGTATTTCGCAAATTCCCCAATTTACCACAGGTTTACACTTAGCAATTGGTGTCATTCTTCATGGTTGCTTGACAAAATGTCACTTTTTGTAGTACAGTAAGTTGCTCTTTCTGCAGCCACTCAATTTCTTTGTGTAGAAGGTGAGACAATTTATTCCTGGTAAAAAAAAAAAAAAAAAAGAAGCAATTCTGGGACTAGTTCAATTGATCTTTTTTGTCTGTATGATGTTAAATTAATTAAATTAATAAATTCTATCAATGAAATTTGAATTTTAGATTATTCTAGTTTCTAGATTAAGATCCTTCTGAATGGATTAACGGACAGACAGACAGACAGACAGATAGATTTTGAAGTAAAGAAAACTTTACAGGCTCAATTGATGAATTGGAAAAATGTGACTCATTGCTTTACGCTTGTGAACATACATCTTACTTGCTACATATCTTATACATATCTTATTTGCTACTGCGCTGAATTCAACTTGTTAAATATTTGTAACTTTTTTGTTAATTGAACTCATTTATACACTTTGTTAACAGACGTCTCGTTCTATCGTCACTAAAGCGACAGTTCCGGCGTTTGTTTTCAGCCAGGAGCCTGCAGAGAAAGGACTTAGCAACAACCCACCCAAAGCGCAATTACACTCGCCTCAAGTTCAACAAGACTCCAGCAAACTTTCATACCTGCTGCCTTCATTCAGTCTATTATTATTCCATCTGAGTGATTGACAGTGGCGGTAATTACAGGGCAGGAATAAAGGCAGTGAATCCTGCTGCGTGCAAGTGGGTGGATGACACAGTGGCTACAGAACACATCTCGCCATTTGTTCGCTCTTCATCAGCATGTACTGTGACCTGTGGTGGGCCTGCGGGACCACCTGGAGCATCTCTGATACCCACTGCACATTTATGGGTCAGCCTGATAGTGTGTAAGCAAGCAAGTGAGTAAACGGAAGAGTAGTGAATAAACGCTGGAGAGAGATTAGGAAGGATGTTTAAACAGAAGGTGCTGCAGTGAAATTGCGTTCCCTTCTCGCCTTCATCCCGCACATCTCCACCTGTCACGTGCCGGCTATTTTTATAGCCAATTAGTGCTTGTGTGAAGTACATGGGGATTCTGATCGGATCTTTAAAGTGAATGAAGCTGGATGCTGTGGTTCATTTGTCCATCCTTTAAGTGAATGCTTTGATGGCTTCAAAAGACTTCAAAGGCTGGTTATAGAATGATCCAATCCTGATTTTTTTTTTTTTGACTGGAGCATTGAGAGATTGGAAAAACCAAGTGAATGAATTGAAGAACAAGTTACTTTGGCCATTGAATTGGTTAGAATGTTCTGGATGATGTTCTGAGCTATCTGTTATAACAAATGATGCAACCTTCAGAAAGATCATGTTTCTGATATATCAACCTTTCACAGTCATGGTTCTCAAAGATTCTTCACACAATAATTTATTGGAAACATACAAATCAACAATGTTAAATGCTGTGTTGATATTTTCAAGGAAATTGTAAAAAAAAAAAAACAATAATAAACTCTCTCTTATGTCCATATTAGCTTCTGTCTGGCTGCCACCGCCAGGATGAGTCGAAGGGAGGCCCGGGTCGGGAACCCTGCGCCCAGCGCCGCTCCAGAGGGGACCAACAGCAGCACCGAGGCAGCAGGGCCCGGTCCCCGCGAGACCAAAGATGAGATGTTCTCCAAAGTCAAAGACAAGTTCATGAATGAACTGCATAAAATTCCACGTGAGTACACATTTCATATAAATTGTGCGTTTCTTTTAGTCTGCACAACACATTTATATTCCAGAACATTTACTCATTTTGACCAGTAAAAAACACATCAAAATAGAGACTCTGTTGCTTATGGGTGTGTTTATTGTTTATTTTATTAAGTTTCTTTGTTTTTAATGACTGAATAACTTCTCCCATTTTCATTAGCTGGTTGAACCACTGCAGTTGAATTTTCACGTTTGAAGTCCCAATTTTCTTTGCTTTCTGGTCATATGACTTTTTGTCTCTCACTGTTGCTTTCACACGTTCCACTTCTCTTCCTCACTCCCACCCTTCTCTTTGCGCTCTGAAATGCACATTAATTATCACTTCGCCTTCCCTCAGACAACTGTAAAATAAAGGGTTGCCGCATTTGACTCAGACAGATCTGCCCCATCTGAGATGCACCCAGGAAAAGACTCTCCATTCCAGTGGTTTAAATGGCTGTTTCATCCGCCCCCCTTCATCACACTCTTGTCTCGGTGCCTGAGCTGATGAATGATGCTGAGGTGAGGAGGCGGATGTATTGACCGGCCAGAAACCTTATTTAGTGATGAATGGACGCTTCCAGATGCAGAACCAGACCGATATAATGCTGAATATGTGCAGGTGCTGCCGCTAGAAGTGAGACACATGAACCCATCACCACCTGCCCGAGAACCAGACCGATTCCCTTCTGTCTCTCTGTTGTGTAATTCACAACCTTCACTCCCACATCCTCACAGATTATAATCATTTTTAGAGCCATTTATTCACAGCACGATGGTATTTTGACCTCTTTTTCCATTATGTGTTTTGTTTAATGGCACTCTGTGGCGAACGTGACAGCAATCAAAATCATCCTACAGCAAACATTTGGTTAGCACATAGTTAAATGAGGTGATTAAAGCCCAAAATACTTTGACAAGATTGCACCCAAAAAATTGGGCAAACAACTCAAGCAAGCACAGAACAATTATACCGTTCACTCTATGTAAATTCAATGACAAAACCTCCAATTCGTTCTTCTGGAAGCAGAGATTACTAACGTTTCCTGGTCACGCAACATCACAATCTTTCGGTGACGCCCATCAGAGAAAGTTCTGGTGTAGAATCAGTCAGACAGGTCTCTCCTTGGATGCCACACTGGTTTGGTCATGCTCTTCCTCGGGTATGTGTTTCCTGTAAACTCTGCTTGAGAGGGTTAGTTATGTGATTATGGCAGTGTTTGTTCCAGAACACAGTAAGCAGTTCAATAGTTGAACCACAAAAACAGTCTTGGCACAGCAGGTGTGGTCGTCCATCCGCAGCTCAATGTGATGGAACTCTGACCTTGAGCTCTGGCCGGAATTTAGTCTCCAAGCCTAGAATCTACTCAGTGTCCTCTCTGTAAAAAAACAGTCATCTACTGGCAGCTATGGTTTCCAAAAGCAAAATACTGCATTGTTTTTTTTTCTCTTATGATAAATTGTATAAAACAGCAATTGTTAACCCAGTACATTAGTTTTATGATAATTGTAAATGTATAGTTTTATAATGAGCATTTGATAATCATAATTGCTTGATAATTGTTAAAAAATAAGAGAAAGAATGAAGTTTTCTCAGTGAACTGCTGTGCTGTCTGTGTGTGTTTCTATTAGAAATATGTACATTTATTTTAGCAAAATCAGTTCAGATGTGAGCTTGTGTTTTTGTTCTTTGCCAATATTTAGACAGCCTAAGTCAGGGACAGGAGACAATCTGGAACCAACATGGTTGCCAGCCACAAACTCAGCCAACAGTGTGGCAGATGGAGCAGACAGAGCTTCATTCTGTTGACCTTTGACCTGATCCTCTCTCCCTCCGCTGCCCTCAAGATGCCCAATGTAGAGCTAGAGGTTTCCAGGTCCGTTCTAGAAACAGACACAAATAAAACCTCTCCATCTGTCTGCTTCTGCTTAAAACTGCAATTCAAAAATAATGCTAAAGTGATTTTTAGTTACATGTTTACGTTTGTTTCTTACAGTAGCTGTTTTCTAGAAACCTTTTTTTTTAGAAACACATTTTCCTCACAAATGAGATGACAGACATTTGATAAGACTGCAAGGACGCTGAGAAATTGGTTTGAGCTTGTTTGTAGTTCTCGTCACTGTCGCTTTTGATAGTTGGAGCATCATAATCAATGATGTTATCAGTTTTATAGCTTGTCTCTCATCACTGGTGTCACTCGCTGCCCGAACACAGCGAGCAAACAGGGACCGTGTCTGTAATGAGAAAAGATCTGATCTGAATGTTGTTGTCAGAGGATATGAGAGGCCGGATAGGAATCTTCTAGCAACATCACATGTAGCTGTCACCAGATTCCCAAATATCAGGGATTCTTGTATGTTTGGAGGGACGTCAAGCAACTCTAATATGATTTTTGTCCTCACCTTTTTACTATTCGAAAGCTCAACGCCTTATTTCCACCACTATTTCTCATTACAAGCTACGTGACAAGTTCACTCAAGAGTTACAAACAAACGCGACATAATAAATCACTTTAAGGTCATTTTCACACTCAGATTATTTTGAGGAGTCAAGAAAGTCGTCTTTCTGTGCGTAACATGCTCCAGTATGAGGGTTAATTGACCGACAGCGTCCTGTCACAACACATTAGTTTGGGTTGCCGGTGTGTTTGCTGTTTTACACCGACGGATCATTTTCTGCTCTTGACACCCGCTAGTGCTCACGATTGCAACGCTCTCTCCATCAAATAGTGTCTGTAAAAAGAAGCGGTTTGTTTGTGTACTTTTGGCGGCTAGAAAAGGTGTAATGTGTACTGTTTAAGAGAAGACTAGGAGAGAAAGAGAATGGGAGAGAGGGGTATAAAGGTCAGAAAGAGTGGGAGAGAGATAGAGAGACAAAATGAGAGAGAGAGGTATAAAAGACAGAGAGAAGGGGGGGCATTATTTTCATTGTAATTTGAAAGATATAATGGTGTAAAAAATTAATTGTAATAAAAGACATACAAGCATAGAGACATACAGTGCACACACCACAATGTGTTAAGAAATCTTTTTTGGCCTACTGTGTGTTACGGTTTGGTTTGGTCTGGTAGCAGGAGAGCCAGAGTCTGTAGTGAAGATAAGCACAAGCATTTACCGTAATAAAGAAACATTTGGGAATTTTAAGGACATTTACTTGTTTTATCATCTTTATAATCTCGTTTCCATAATATGATCTTCCTCCATGGTATAAGAAGTGTCTAGTTTGTGTTTCAAATGTTCAAGTGGTGTTGAGAAAAGAGACGTTCACAGACTGAGGCTGAGCCAGAAGGGTGGCTTCATTCCTTAAGCCATGTTGAGAAACAGAAGCATTGTAGCTGCAGGTTCATTGTTTGGATTTGAATGATGTTCCTCCTTTGTCAGACGTGCAGTGAAGTTACAAACTCAGTTTGATGGTGAAGAGCATCTGCTTCTACCGTCCCAACGGACAGTAGATGTTTCTATCACTTTCTGCCTCTTGGATTCTTTTAATTAAGAAACACAAAAGTGTCTTTCAGAGTAGGACATTTGCTTGATGAAGAAGATAAGCACTCGTGTTTATTGAAGTGGATGGAGCAATGGTGGACTTATTAGCATCCATTAATACAAAGTAATTTTCACTTCTAAACAACTCGGCTTGAAATGAGAGGTGTTTTACTCGTGTTTTCTCTCTGTCACGATCATCGTGATCTAATTGTAGCTGCTGACTGGATGATTAAAAATGCAGCTAATGTACTAATAGCAGTCAATTTACTCCGACTCAAGCTGCGCTGTTGTGTTAAACATCATTTTTTCATAAGCTTTCATTAAAAAACTGTCAGGATTGCTAACTGTCTGCTGCAGCACGAAGCACCCTCGCCATCATCGCCTTCATCACCAGAAACTCATCCTGCAGTTCCGCTCCACTGTCGTTGGCTTTCTGTAGTCACGTTTTCAAAAACATGTCACCCTACTGCCATATTCTCAACATTCAAACCACATATCTGCATGATCGTAGCAGTAGTATTAGTGCATTATGAGAAAATGGAACAAAAAAGCTTTTTTTCAACACTGGAGGAAACTGGCAGGCCAATTTCAAAATCAAGAAAAGTATGGACAAGAGCTGGTAAATTAAGAGTAAAACACTGATTTAACAGAAAAAACACTGTTTTTTATATACGCTTAAATACGCTAAGGGCGGCAAACGTCAACAAAGACATTATTTCTGTGAACTTGGCTGATGAAAATGTATATTTGCAGCATTTACAGATTATTTAAAGAATAATACATTAATTAATTAATTAATTCATTCATTCATCTTCTGCCGCTTAGTCCTTTACAGGGTCATGGGGAGCTGGCGCCTATCTCGGCATCTAATGCACAGATACACACTCTGGATTGGTGGCCAGCCATTCGCAGAGTGGGACACACAGACAAACACATTCACGCACCCACTCATACCTATGTGGTCAATATTCCAATGCCAATTGGCAAGATTAATACAGTATAAATGAATTCAAACATTACAATGAGATTAATCTAGACTAAAATTTAAGTTTGAGACTTGCGGTGCAAGGTTATTTTAAGTCAGTGGTGAAAATGCCAATAATATTATTGTTCATGGTAATAGGTTTTGATACTCAATCATAATATCCATTTTATTGAAAGTTAATTTGTGAACGAAATTTGCTTTGTTTTTAGCCTTTGCATATGCTGGAAGTAATATGTAGGGAAGTAATATTTAACTATTCTGGCTGGAGATTTGAACTACTATTTTTCGTGCAACTAATGATGCAGGATATTGTTGGACAGAGACTAGCTCCTTTTAACAAAATAATTATTTAGTCTACAAACGCATTTTAGATGTTATTTTTATTTATAAACCGCTTTTTCATTTACAGTGCCTTTGTAAAAATCCTGGAATAAAAATGCTTAATCACATAATTACAATGTTGACATGAAATTGCTGTTCACTCATTTTGCCCAATAATATTTGCTTTTGTATTACATGTGGTGGAAACCGGATATTAAATAAAATAGAGCAATTTCTGAGCCCTTGAATTGATAGAACTGTGGGGAAAATAATTGAAATCAGTTCTGTTTTTACTAAATACTGTAAATTACTATATTGTGCTGCAGTCTTTTCGAGGTAAACATGAATTTTGTGAGCAAATCACAACACACGCGTTTCTTTTCCCAGATTAAGCGTGAACCTGAAGACGTTCTATAATGTCAGGAGACAGATAAAAAGAGGATTTCTTTTTTTTATCAGACAGTCCTAAAGTTTCTTTAAAACTCTTTTCCAGCCACACAGAAAGGTGCAAATTGATTTTGTCAACAGACATTGATTTTTCCTTCACTCACATACTTTTTATTCCTGCCCTTATGAAGCTTGTTTTTCACTACCATCTCTACCGTTTCATTAAAATGCAGACATGAGCTCAGAAACACATACAGTTCTATGTAAAAGAAGCGAAATATGACCAAGCGAAGCTTAAAGAATAATCAACTGGCATCAACCTTGGGAAAATGTGGCAGTAACAGCGATTTCTGTTGTTTCTCACACAGTGCCGTCATGGGCCATCGTTGCCATCGCTTTTGTTGCCGTCGTACTTGTCGTTTCCTGCTGCTTCTGCATCTGCAAAAAGTGGATTTTCAAGAAGAAGAACAAGAAAAAGGGAAAAGACAAGGGAAAGAATGCCATCAATATGAAGGACGTCAAGGATGGTATTAAAACCGAGGTAAAGACACACTGAACTTTGCTCCTGAAACATGTTTGCATGTAAATTATACTGAATTAATTTAGACAAAAATATTGGCAGATAGTGATGTTGCTTCACAGCTCATTTGAATAGCAGGATTGCAAAACAGGGCTTGTTAAAATAGTTTTTTAGTATTTATGTCGTTGTTTTTGACTCAATTTACAGTGTTTGTAGTGTTGTTCATGGTTAACTGTGTTATAAAGTGGTATCAACCCAGAGAAATGACGATAACTGATGCAAACAATGCGAGAAAGGCCATTAATGTAGGCCACACACACACACACAAATTATATGGAACACTGGCACTTTAACCCTAGTTAGCATGCTAATTGCATTAACAAGCTCGCAATAGTACACTTCTAATGGAATAATTGACAAAGTCGGCTTAATTCGCAGTGTAAGGACTTCGGCTTTGAGACCATGCCAAGACCACTCAGATCCCGAATTAGCCACATTGATTTTCGAGCACAAAGCACAGGAAAGGGGAACAGACACGGATAATTAACAGCACTCTTTAAACGCGATGTGTCATTCCCGAATGTCCTAGTTCATCAGCATCATACGCCTGAACCAACGGCAACGCTAACTAGAGTTAAAAACCTTTAAAACATTCGTTAAGCTGTCGGCGTACATGCTTGCAGTCTAACTTCAAATTAAAGTTTCATAATTTGTGTGTGTGGGGGGGGGGGTAATATTCATAACCAAAAATGCATTTTTTGACTAAGTTTTGTTGGTTAGCTAGTGAGTGAGTGTACAGGTGGTCCATCAGCTCAGCCTAATATAGAGAAGATGTCAAATAATCACCAGCACAAGTTTTAGCTCTACACGCTTTCATTTACACATGCCAAAGTTTGGTTCTACAAGCTCTATGTGTTGTCTACACGCTCCGAGCTTCTCAGAAGTCATTTCTCCTGGTGTGCCTAGACTCATGTGCTCGCCTTTGTGTGTGGTTGTTTTAATTTGTGTCTCTTCCTTCCATGTCCTCCTTATCTATGTTTTGTCTGATGACTTTACTGGATTGCCACTGGCGGTAGGTTCCCAATTGCTGTTGGATCTTCTATAGCCTGCTGCAATGACTTTTGAATAGCCTCTTGACCACAGGTTTACTCTAGTGGAGTAAAGCATAAGTTACTATACATACAGTACATGTATATTTACAATATATATGCGCGTATCTCTGATTATGCGCATATATATGAAAAGAGAAAATGCACTTGGGTACGCTTCAGAAAGGTTGAACCAGATTGATTCTCCTTGACAGAAAATGTCTTGACCTTCAAGTTTTTGAGTGAAACTTTTCTCCAGGTTTCTTTAACTATACTTGATCAAATATGATTGCAAAATACCTTCATAACAATCTCTAGTGTAATGGAAAATTTGCTGTAGACATGCAGAACAAAGTAATAGATGTAATACAGTTGCTTATAGTTGAGTATTCGCTAAAACAGACTTGGCCTGCTGTTCTTGCGCCATTATGAACGTGACAAATAAATATGGGATATTATGGATTTGCTTATAATGGGTCAACTGTATTGGTCCAGCACCACTACAAACATGCAGAAAGCATTAGGCATATGAAACTCTTGCCATAGATCTTCAGCAATGATGGACTGGTTCCGATGGTCCTGGGCCATTATGTTTCTTCAGAAAAGCCTGGTTGCTTATAACTAAAACTCATAAAGGTGAAGGTCAGCAGGTCCTGTCATTAATAACACAGAAATTGAATATTGTTCCCCTGGAGCCTTTATCTGTAGATTTTTTCAGCCTCAACGGACACAGTGTGTCTGTCGAGCCAGGGTCACATAAACAGAAAGGACGTAACTACAGAATACACTGACTGGCTGATGTGGCTATTCGTCATCCCAGATGACATTTAACTTTCTGGATAGAACAGAATATATTGCCAGGCTCTGTAATGCTCATCGTATTTGGATTTGCTGTGTTATTTATGAAAAGAAAATATGTTTCTTTCATTTTTATTTTCAAATAATAGCTTAGAAATAAATTTGGATACAAGTTTATCAGAGCAGGATGATTCTCTTTTGATACTTGAGGAAAAGATTCCATTTCAGCTCTTGACATATAAATAAAACGTTACCTGTTGTAGTAATTAGTCCGGATTCTGACGCACAAGAGTCAAGAAATCCCTTTGGTTCAGCCTTTTTTTTCACACTTGTAACCCACCAACTAATAAGACAGATCCATACACGGTTTGATCCTTCCCAGCAACACCTTCTGCTGGCATGATGCTTACAGCTGCCATGAGCGTGGTGCTTACCACCACGTACTGAGGGTCATGACAATGCCAGTGCGTGTTGAAGAATGAGGTTCACTTGACAAGCACTTTTTAAGAGAACGTGAATGCCCTGCATGCTTTACGATGAGCTAGACGTGGCCTTGGAAAGGCAATGGTTTCACAGTGAATGACGACAGTTGAATTTGCCTCCGCATGCTTACCGGTGACAACAAACCCTCTTCGACATCCCCTTAACTCTGCCACCTTATAAAACTCCCTCTGCCCAGGCCAAACCATTCACCACATGCACACACTGATCTTGTGCCAGAGACTGGTCTGCCTGAAAAAGACATGAATTAAGTAGACTTTCATTTTTGAAAAGATCCACTTCCTCATTTTGCGTAGGATTGGGCGGATTGGCCATAAAATTGAGTTTCGTCTAAAGAGTTTATTTAGCCGCAATGTTTCATATTTAATTTTTTGTAAACTGTGCTTAACATTATAACACAATATGTTTTACCCAAAATAAGACATTTTGTATCTGTAGATCTGAAGTTGCATATCACAAGGTCCTTTAGGAATCGTGACAACATTCCCAAAATGTATCTTTCATGACACGTATCAAGATTTGTTTTTGAGTCACAAAGTGAAAATCGCCATGATTTTATTTTTTACAGTTTGTACATTTATTATATTTACATTTTTTTGAACAACTAAATAGTTAACATCAAAGCATATGTCAATTTGTATTTTACATAATATAATCATTATTGCATATATTATCATGTGTAAATATACTTGTGTGTACACTTAATATACACATACGTATATTGAATTGTATATTGATTTGAATTTAAATAAACAATATGTTGTTTAATGCTAATCATTTAGTTGTTCAAACAAGAACATTTAAATCATAATAAATAATAAATGTAGTAACTTTAAGGTGACTTTTTTTTTCAGGAAAACTTGTTATATTACATCAGCCAGAAAAAGGGATATCTTCAGTTCAATATTTTCAGCATTTGTAAAAAATAAATATATCTTGAAATCAAGCAACTTTAAGCAGTTGACACTGCATGAGATGCAGAACTAACTGTTCTGTACTGCTCGAACATCTCACCGTCACCGAGTGTCATGCCGCCCAGCCCTAATCTTCTCCCTCACTCCAACCCGAATAGCTTTCACTCATCAGTTCATCATTCTGTAACTCTCTTCAACATAGCAGACCATGGGAAACTCTAAGGCTCGAATCCCAAGCCTAGTGCATGTCATGTCTTAACCGCTGTGGTGTTTTAGTGCTTGCTTCCCCTGATAGAGATGCGGTTGAAGAGCAGGCTGGTCCAGGCCGAGCCTGGGACTCGGCCCAACCGGACTGACTGTTGGTGGGTGTCTCCTTCAGGCCTTGAAGGATGAGGAAGATGCAGAAACAGGGCTGACAGACACAGAGAAGGAAGTGGAACCTAAGGAAGAAGAGAAACTTGGGAAATTACAGTACTCCATGGATTACAATTTTACAGAGAATACGGTAAGGGGTTGTGTTCACGTCAGCCTCTCTGTGTGTACTGTTCAGTCGTGTCTTATAACAACTGGTTGTTCGTCAAATCATCAGTGTTTCTCGTCAAACCTTTTGTGTCGCACAGTAAACGGTACTTAGTACACACTGGAGTGTTTCTGCCCGCCGCATTCTAAAGAATTATGTACCGAAATGCTGAACATAGAGTGACTTTTGACAATGCTTTCACAGTGGCTTTCATTGCTGTGTTCGGTTATTAAGTGCTATCTCTGAAAGCCAGACTTGGCTCTTAAGAAATAATGCCCATCATCCTATAAACTCACCAAATGATGCGGATGTCAAAAGTACATCCCTGCGTTGCTTTTGTGGCTGAAAGTGGTCTCTTTGGTCTAGTGGTTTGAATGCAAGTCTGTTGGTTGAGTCCTTGGTGACAGATAATCGAAGCGTTGCATTGTTTCACATCAAGACACGGATCAATCAGAAACACAAGTTTAGACCACATAATTTTTTTTCTCACAGAAAACAATATATATATATATATATATATATATATATATATATATATATACTATCTCACAGAGAGAAAAATACAGTACAAGTACTTGTTTTCTTAATACTCATAAGTCGCTTGAAAATATGCATCTACCGAATGACTCTAATGTAAAACATACAAAACCAGGTCGAATAAAATCCACCGACTGCTTTGAATGTGAAGCAATGTTGAGAAACAATCATACAGTACATGTCAATGCAGCTCAGTCATCAGAGCCAGGCTCATGATGCTATCAGTGTCTTAAATATAATACAAGCCATTTATCTAAAAAAAAGAAACAAATGTAATTAAGAATCAAGTGTTTGTTAGATTCATCATGTTAAATTGAATCAAAATCAAATACCAATTGAAGTAGCTGACACACATCTGATTTTGTGACACTGGTACATGTGCGTGCATTCGTTCTCTCCGGAATAGAGTCAAGCTGCGTAATGCTTGTGGGAGTCGTGGAATTCTGAAGGTTTTTCTGCAACACTTGCCCTTTTCAAAGGCCAAAGGTCGCAGGAAGCTTAACTTAACTCTGGGTTTGCTTAAAGGTGAACAGGAACTCTCCAAGTCTGCAGAGCAAACCATGCGGTAAAAATAAATGGCGCAAAACAAAGCCACAAAACGGCTTGCCTGAATGTGTCTGGTTTCGGAGGGTTGACCACAGCGAGGTAGAGATGTGGAGAACGGAGGTAACATCTAAATTGATACGGGTGATTCGTCAAGATCACAACCTGCCAGCAAAAGTTGTTCTCTGCTCCAAGCTAAAGCGAATGCTGTTATTTATATAAAATGGGCAGCAGCAGTAACTGAAGACGACGGCTCAGCGAGGCCTTCGGACGAGAGATCACAAACACTTCACCCACCGAGGTGAAGTCACGCTGCAGAGTCACGCGTCGCTCCGTGTGAAGTTTTTAGAGCCCACAGAGAAAACCAAGGTCATTACAGCCAAAGTGTTTGTGTCCAAAACACCCGAAGACAAATCAGGCCTGACTCACATTGCTGTTGTCCTCGGCGAGTCTGGTTCTATCTAGGCCGGAAGGTAGAGAGAACCCTCCTGAATACTGCCTGCCCTCATACATCAACAACACACAGACTTTCACAGAGAATTTGCTTCAATATATTAGACCAAGACCTTTTTGTTCCCACTGGCACAAATACATGACTTTTTAAATATGAGTTTCATTTATTCATAAAATGCTAGTCAAAGTCAGACTGTCAAGAGAAGCAGAAGATAATCAAAATAAAAGGCAACAGTAATCACCAAAAATCACAGTACGCACACAAAAATAATTACAGAAAAAACACCAAATCCACCAACATTCTCTCTCTCTCTCTCTCTCTCTCTCTCTCTCTCTCTCTCTCTCTCTCTCTCTCTCTCTCTCTCTCACAATCTCTCTTAGATTTATTTTCTTAGCTTTGTCTCTTGCTTTTATGCTCTTTTTTTCTCTCTCTCCCTCTCTGTTTCACAAGCACACACACACACACACACACACACACACACACACACAAAACAAACACTTCTAGCCTACACTCATACACAACATACACACCACTGACGTTTAAACACACACTTAAAGGCATCACACAGAACAAATGTACCATTCATACAAAACACACTCACACAAAAATGTTTTTCACAAACCAGTGCAATTGTTTGCGTTTAACTTCACAACTTAAATCAAATCATACACAATTCACCATTGCGTAAACATGATGTTGATGTCATAGCCTTCGTGTTTTATGTAGCGGACACTGTTTTTCTCTCCAAACAACAGCCAATAATTGAAATCAAATCTTGGTTTACAAACAGAAGCAGTCGGTTGGACGCAAGTTTGACTTTAATAGCATTTTTTTTTTCAGAATTGTAAGCAGTGTCAGTCCGTGTGGAGCGGGTGACATTTATAAAGTCAGCCGTAATCCAGTCGATGCGCTGCCATGATGTGATTGAATGTAGCGCGTTCACACAATGCTCTTTTTTTCTGTAATTGTTTTACTGTTGCTCCATTAAGAAACCAGCTCAATCACAAACTGTGCATTCATTCCTTCTACACTGTCCATGCTTGCCATGCTGTTGTTGCTGATGCTGTGCATCATCACCATGATCGCTCCGGGTTTTATTGTCTCGATGTGTTCCTGAAAGATAGCGTATGTTATGAGAATCAGGTTTTCAGACTGCTTTTATCTCAAGGTGTTCGATTTCACTTCTTCATCCATAATGACAATATGAAGCAATAAAAGCCTTAGGCCTGTTTCCCAACACCATTTAATGACAAAAACAAACATCACTCATCTGACAGGATATTAAACACCTTTAGGTGGATCGGTATCAGAAGACCAATCGCAGCCTGCCTTGATGGCAACTAGGCACGGGGACAAATCTCCTGGTTCACAGTGGCGCACGGAGCAGTGGCAGCTGGATGAAGAGACCTGCATGCATGGTTGCCTGTGGAGACACAGAGGCTGGGCGCTTTATGGGACACTGATGGGGACTTGATTGACTGACTCTAGGACCCATGGGGCTGCGGAGAGAATCTAGTGACTGGCAGGTCGATCAGAGCCTCGGCCGGGCCGCTCGGCCAATCAATTATCAGAGCTGATGGGAAGATGGGATCAGAAACGTTACGCTTGACACGGTCCGACCCCATTGCCTCCTTAATGCCGGGCCTGTTTAAAGAGTCACGCAGGAATGAAGGACGCTCCTCTGCATCATCCCCAGAGCTGCAATCGACACGACCTTGCTACTTTGGCTGCTGATGCTCTCTAGGTCTTGGGATTTTGGGCATAAACATGAGTGGTGGTGGAATGGCGACAGAAATGAAAAATCTGTTGATCTGTTCACATTTTCTGCTTGTTTTCACGGCACTGATTCTAGCTAGTTTCTATTTTATTCCTGAATGCAGCATCTAACAAGTCCAAGCTAAAGTCCATATCTTTTGATTTAATTTCAGTTCACCCGTGCAAAACAGTAGAGTGGAAAGTCTTTAGGCAGCGAGAAAGCTTTACTCAAAACCTGTGCATTTACCTCATTAACACCAGTCCAGAAAAATGGAGCAGTGATGGAGCTGATCAGGTTACATGTCAAGGACACTTAATTTGCAAAACCCACCGGACCGGGATTCGAACCTTCAACTCTTTTGACACGTCCTGCTCCCTTCCACTTTACCACAGCTGCCTTACTGGTAGTTTGATTCTACTGGTTCCTTTGACATGTGAAAATAATCTTAGCCCAAAGAGCTGTGCCTTTTGATCTCACAGGTTCTCATACTAGGAGCTGCTTTATGGGAATTGTATTTTTGCCAAAGTGATTCAACCTGTATCAGCAAAGAGGCATGAACGCCTGTGAGCTCTTTTTAATTTCATAAAAAGTTATGTTTTTTTATGTGGATTTTGAAATATCAAAAACGGTACAAATTTCATGTTGCACAATTATAACTCTCCATGACTGGAGTGTTTTCGTCTGGACCAGGAAATTGGAAGTCTTTCAGCCATGAGCCTTTTTCTTCATAATTGCTGGTTCACGTTCCACAAAGACAGTGTAGACATAATCCCCGCTGAACACCCAAAAAACCTTGTGTTTGTTTCCAAAGTTTACTAACCAGTATTCCAGGCTTTCAACCTTGACCTTTGAACCTTCTCAACAGCTCATAGTGGGGATCATCCAAGCAGCAGAACTTCCTGCCATGGACATGGGTGGCACTTCAGACCCATATGTGAAGGTCTACCTTCTTCCAGACAAGAAGAAGAAATTCGAGACCAAGGTCCACCGGAAAACACTGAACCCCACTTTTAACGAACAGTTCACCTTTAAGGTAGGACACGATGGTCTGTGTGTATTATCTGTGCCGGCATCATGGCGCTTTTATCCTGTGGTGAATTTTAACTAGAAACTAACTGACAGAAAACGCTAATTACGTGCAAACACCCTGAAGACCCCCTGCTTGTGTCCGTCATCCGGAAACACTGCATCATTTCTCAAGACCTTTCCCCATTGGTTTGCAATTGATGTCGTGTTGCTAGAGAGAGTTTTTTTCCTGTAATTATCACAGTCGGATCGTTTTTAAATTGCCAAGTGAAGTATTGAATATCTTAAATGGGTTGCAAATATTTATCATTGGGCCAACTGAGGGAGGAAAAGCACTGTGAGTGTTCGTGCCAATAGTATGCTATTACAATTTGAGGAGCTATAAAAGTCTTACAGAGATACTCAACTCCAGCCATTGAATCAAATAATATTTGTGAGTTTTCTAAACTTGAATAGATGAGTTTAATTTGTGTTGTTGTTTCTGTCTTCTGTGGCCAAGAGCATAACATTCTTGCTAAATACCACATTACAGTTTCGTGTTTGCGTTTGTTCTTTTTGAATTAGAGTGTTTAATTACATTTTAGAATTGTACAATACTGAAACTACTTTCATAATCGAAACTGGGAACCGTTTGTTCACTCAACTATGACATTTACGCTGAACCAACAAATCAGTGACAACATTAGTCAAATGGATTTTTTTGTGTTTCAAACATTAAATAAATGGTAAATGCACATTTGCAGCTCAGTTTGTATTGTGACACTGACACCAGCGGCGTGAGACAGTCAATCTACAATCACAAGAGCATCCCTTATTGAAATGAAGAGTGTGTGTGTGATAGAGTCAAGGACAGAACAACAACCCCTGGCTCTTATCTCTTTCCCGGCCAATCAAGCTGTTTGTCGCCATGTTGGAACAAGTCCTTCGGGATAATGAGTTTTGTGTAGAAAACAGCCCAATTGGAGACAATCAGTTGTCAAATCTCCCTCTACACAGTAGTGAAATATAATATGGTTTAAGTCTCTAGTGGTTGAAGTTCACTTTTTTTTACGTGATAGGTTCCTTATACTGAACTGGGAGGAAAAACTCTGGTGATGACGGTGTACGACTTTGACCGATTCTCCAAACACGACGCCATCGGAGATGTGAAGGTGCCCATGAATAAAGTTGATTTCAGCCGTGTAACCGAGGAGTGGAGAGACCTTCAGAGTGCCGAGAAAGAGGAGGTGAGAAGCCATATGTGCACTTAGTCTGTAGTCGACTCTCAAGAGGTAATTTCAGCTTTTTTTTAAAGGGAAAAAAAGATATATATATTTTTTTGTTACATCTTGAAAAAAGATTTCACAGTATGTGAGTAAGTATAATTTACAAACATAAGAAATATTGCCTCTGTTGCTTAATAAATAAATTAGACGTTTAGGTACGTTGGTGGATGGATGGATGGAGGGTAGGAAGGATGTTATTATTTACTTTTGCATGCAGAAAAATATAGCGAATTTGACATAATGGCTTGCTTTAAGGGTTTTTATATAACAAAAGTAAATATCAATTAGCATGAGCGGATGGAAAGAAAGAGGCAAATGTCAGTTAATCAGCTGGGCCATGCTGCCTTTTTTACTCAGAAGTGTGACTTTCCATGCAGCAGTCGCAGGGATTCAATTTTCACGGTAAATGTCATGGAATATAGAATTCAAGCTGCAGTTTCTATGGGAACCTTGTTTTTGCTCCACGTTTCCTTAGAGTAAAGGTTAATGATGACGCCGTAGGACGCCCGCAGAGGGCCGGGAGGTAAAGGCCATCTGCATACGGCCACGGTTGCTCTTCCTAACACTCCACGTCCGATGAGGGATGGAGGTACTTGAGGCGATGCTCCAGGAAGCCGCGGAGTATTGACTTTTACCCGAGGAGCCGTGTAGGAGCGTCTCGAGGAGCCACTTCATGTCCTGCAAGACGGAAATGAGCCTCACAATCTGAGCAACTCCCAGCTCCATTCAGCTCCGGCTCTGCTCACGTTTGATGTTCTTATTGTGGCATTGGTGTTTTGTAGGGAGTTAATCCTGATGAATAATCAGACTTTGCACTTGATCTGAGCAGTTTGAAGATGGTTTTACTTAATTGCCTTTTAACCACAGTTAATTGATTGGTAATGGTTGTTTGTAGGTGAAAATGGAGAGAGAAACAAAATGACCTCTATGGTTTTCTGTACATCACATGTTTGCGTTTGATGTGCAAGTTATTGAGTTGTTAAACATCCTGACCGGTGGATCTCTTCTCTTTACTCATAGCAAGAGAAGCTGGGCGACATCTGCTTCTCTCTGCGCTACGTGCCCACCGCGGGCAAACTGACCGTGGTCGTTCTGGAGGCCAAGAACCTGAAGAAGATGGATGTCGGTGGCCTGTCAGGTGGGTCTTTGTCTCTTTATGTTCAGTTCCACCTCAGGAAAATAACAGGGCACACTTGCAAATATTCAATGTCCTCCCTGCAATTATGTGAACTCTTTTTTTATTTTAAAGCTTTTATTTATTTTATTTTCCACTCAAGAGAAGCTTCTTGTTTGTATGGTAATGCAGATCAATCCCTTCAATTCTAAAAGGCTGTAGCTGTTGATATATACATTGCTTTCAAGACCAAGTCACAGAACTGTGAATCAAAATCTCCCAGAAGCCTCTGTAGTACGTGATGAGTTTGCTCAGCTTGTGATGTGACTTACTGGTGAAATTTACATGGCAACACGCACATTTGCGTTCTCTTGAATATGCAGAAACTGAAAAATTAACCTCAAATACAAATACAAACTCAGTTCAATTCACAATGACAAGTACTTGTCCTTCAGCAGGAGGGTCAACCCAGGATGGGCAGTGACGTCACATGAAGGTGACTGAATAATGACACGTACAAGGTTGTCTGATGGACGCTTTTACCTTTATTGTCCTCATTCTTAGCAAGAATAATTTAACTCGTCTACAGTTTCCCCGATTACCCCCATTATTCAAAAGTCATTTCTCTTTGTCATTGCCTTGGAGCAAAATCACTGCTCATTCAATCGCAGCCCAGTATGTAGCAGAACCCCCCGCTGATGCTGATAGACTGGTTCTGTCCTAGACCTTCCAGTGCGAATTTCATCACAAAGTAAATTGGGAATTCCAGTGCATTTTGATGCTTTGATTTTTGCATTGGTTTGAGCGTGCTAAAACACACAGTTCAAACTGTGTGCTAAACTGATGTAAAGAGTATCTGAAAACCATACTTTAGTAAAAGTACAGATACCTTACTGTAAAAATGACTCCATTACAAGTCACAAGTCACCAATTCCAGATAGATTTGAGTAAGCTTCATAAAGAATCCCATTTTAAAAGTACTTAAGTATTTTATTCGTACTGAATTTAGGCTCAAAAAACGCCCAAGAAATGTGAAAAACAAGAAATTCTTTGAGGTTTTACTTCCTAATATAGAAATTGAATTTAACACTTTAATGTTTCAAAAGGGGAAAACAAAATAGGGGGAAAAAATAAAAAAAATAAATCAGTCTCTGTCAAATTAAAATGTGCAAAAAAGTGCAACTGCTCATAAATACCATCCAGTCCCTTCATCTCCCTGCAGAGGGCGGTATCTCCTCGTCAGCCAAGTAATTAACCACGGTAGAAAAATCTCACAATGAATAAAACAATCACAATGTAATGAGTAACAACAAGTGTCCTTTCAAATAGTGGAGTAAAGAGAACATACACTCAATCAAAAATGTACTTGTATTTTTATGGACCGAGTATCAAAAATGCAAGCAATGTTTACTCCCTACTTAAGTAACAGTCCATATACTCATGTACTTTACACCAAAGGTGCTAATCTGTGCAAACCACATCATAAACGTAATTGCGAACACAAATTTGGAGCATTTGTCATCGGGTCACATTAGCTTGTCTTGGTTCTCTTAGTTGGAGAGCATTTGCATCACAACCTTGTTTGTAAGAGAATTTAGTTTGCAGTTTAATCTGACACTGATACTTGCAATTTCAGCAGCGTTGTCTATAGTGCGTTTCAACTATTGTATGTAGGCACTTTGGTCCTCAGAGCTTCAGAAGTCGTTCAGAAGTGGTTGTGAAGTCGGACCAACCAGTGGTTTGCCAAATCGATCACATCCTGCGTGAAAACTGCTGTTGAGGAGCTTTCGCTGTCAATTACTGCTATTGTGCCAGACTCCAGTGGCTCGTATTGTGAACTAAGCATTAGTCTAAATAAGTCCGTAATGCTCCCTCTGATTATCTGGAGAAAAAGAGGCCTTATTTTCTTCCAATTTTACAATCCAAGCCCCAGGAATTGGCTGGTGTGTAATGGTTGTTACGAGGGGCTTGTCTTCAGTGCATCAGGCGATTAATACAGTAGACACCACTAGATCAAGTCAATAATTACTGACTGTTTCACTGTGGAGAGAAAAATATTGAACGAATGTGACTTACAGAAAAGTCATTCTGAATCTACTTCAGAAGAGAGAAATATTTATTATTTCCACTGTATTCTGTGTTCTAAAAATATGTGAATTCATGTTTAAAAAAGCATTATATCTGGATGGATGGATAAATACAGTTGGATGGATAACTACAGTTGCCTCACAGCAAGTTAGACTCATTTGAGCGTTCTTTCTCTCTGCAGTTTGCATGTTCTTCCCGTGTTTGCACAGCTCCCACAGTCCACTAACATGCGTTCAGGAGGAAGAGTCTGAACATTTGCCCATAGGTGTGAGTGAGAGTGTGAATGTGTGTCCCACTCTGAAACTGGTCGCCCTCAGGCACTGAGATGTTGAGATTGGTTTCAGCTCCCCATGATGCTCCCAGCAATGGAGAAGCGATTCAAAAATTGGGAGGATGAATAAATACAGTCTATTATAAATGCAAAACCCCACAGGCACAGGAGATTTTTGTAACGATTATTATGCTGACACAAAACAGTGTGTGTGTGTGTCAATATTATTTCTTTCATGTCCTCAGAATATAATTTCAATTGAGCCCATCTATGAACGTTGAGTTATCGCAGTGCAAACGTTTGACCACTAGAAGTCGCCAGTGAGTCTGTAGAACAATGTCGACCTCATTCCTGTACACGCCAGCCAATGAAAACATACCACATCACAGTGCAAGGCCTGTGTATTTTCCCTGGGATTTTCAGGATCCTTTTTATATGAGGTTCTCAAGTCAGTTCATGAAGCAAGTCATTACAAGCATTGCCAACTCCACCAACCAAAGACTCCATGTGAGTGTAGATCACCACAGATTCCCCATGCTCAACCTCCCTGTTGCCAAGCGACCATTAAAGAGCATCACTACTAAGAGTGTTAGTCCTGTAGAAAATCCTATATAGCCGGAGAATGTATTTTCACTACTTTATTAAAGACACAGGAGTGATTACTGGACGGAATGTGTGCCACTCTGTTTCGAAGAGATAGATTGGAAGTCATGTGGAGTCAGAATGAAAAGCTTCTGAAAATGTTGAGAATGTAAATCAAGTCCATTATCTGCTCCGCTTTCCCTAATGGGTAGCGGAGATGTTAATATTATGTCAAAGTGAAAAATACATTTCTGAAAAAATCTCAGCCTGTGCTTCACACACCCCTTGAAAATCTTTCTTTCTCTTTACACATCTTTTTTTCTCTACTTTGTTCCCCTTTATCTGGCTCTTTCTCTGTCTTTCAAAATGTCTTCATCAACTATGTCTCTTTATGTCTCCCTCTATCTGTCTCTGTCTCTTTCTCCTTCTCTTTTATCCATTCAATATAAAACCTGAACAATAAAATGAAACCGTGTTTTCATCCAATCTGTCAAATTCCACCATTTCCATTTTCACTGTAAGACTCAGAAGGCCAAATGTAATAACTCTCGCCTTCACAAGCAGAGAATAAATAAATACACGTCTTTTTATCCGGCACGTGGGTGTGAAATAAGACCTTTTGTGTTATTTCATCTCATGTTTGTTTGTTCATCTCATGTGAGGTTTCATTTAAAAAGTATTGGCATAAGTGTGAGAATTCATCATGGCGAAACCGAAAATGCATGTTATACAGGATGATATTGAAGGTATTCTTTAGGAAGCTGAGGAGTAAACGAAAATTAAAACCAAGAAGTCACCTTGTAGCTCAAATTATGTGGCTGGTTTTGTGCCTTGACAGAAACTGGCTTGAATATGCTGAACTAGCCAGAATTTTCAATCAAATTTGTTTTCTTTGTCATTTCAGATCCATATGTGAAGATCCACTTGATGCAGAACGGCAAGCGGCTGAAGAAAAAGAAGACGACAATCAAAAAGAACACGCTCAATCCTTACTACAACGAGTCATTCAGTTTCGAAGTGCCGTTTGAACAAATCCAGGTACAGTAATAAAGACGTTTCTACTCCTTGTTAAGTGTTTGGCATTTACGGACAGATTTTTGAACTATGGAGGCCTACTGCTTAGGTAATAGTTTGATTTGTATTACACAACTAATCACGCCATCCACACAGGTCAATCCATAAGTTTTATATTGTCTGCAGTACTTGACATTGAATGGCTTGACTAACCAGTAAAGGATGATCAGACCAGCAAAGTTTCTGAGAAAAGAAATTTCTCAGCAAAGTTCTTTAAAGTTGTATTTGATTTGCATTTCAGAAAGTTCAAGTTGTTATAACGGTTCTGGACTATGACAAGATCGGTAAGAACGATGCCATCGGCAAAGTGTTTGTGGGCTTGAACAGCGCCGGGACCGAGCTCCGCCACTGGTCAGACATGCTGGCCAACCCGAGGAGACCCATCGCCCAGTGGCACGTGCTGAAGCCGGAGGAAGAGGTGGATGCCCTGCTGGCCGCGCAGAAAAAATAGAGGCTCATGACGCATCCCACCCCTGTTGAAAAACCACCCGTGTAGTGCTTTCTACCCAGTGCGTGTAAATACCTCAGTGATGATCAGGGTCCGTGTGCCCTTCCTCTCTCCCAATTTCGTGTTTCCAATAAAATGGCCTTTCTGTATTCCAGTCCCCACCCTTGTAACGTCACGTCGAGTTAGACTTCCTCTTTTGGTCCAGAAAACTTCCGTTTGGTCTGTCTCTGTTGTTTCTCTCCATCCATGACCCGGAAATCCTCCCCAATCAGACGTCCCCTTCTTTTAAGCAATATGATCTGTATAGATAGCGCATGACTGGAGGAACTTGTTGTACCACAGGTGTATATATCAGTATGCAGACAAACATGATTTATAGTTTGTGTTTGTATGTTGTTACCCGTTTCCTAATCTGTGTATATCTCGATGTTTTTAATAAAACGTTCTATTTTAAATGATGTAAATGCAGACATAGAAGAGCCAATATTATATATTACAGGATTTAAAAAATCTCACTCTATCGCATTCCAGTAAATTATAACATATATCTCTCTATATACGAGTATTTACAAGTCAAATAAATCCGAACTCGCGGAGGTACGCTCGCTTCGTAAAGGACGGTCGCACTCGACGTTCACTCACGGAACACGAAGGCCATTAACGGATATGGTTTCACAGTCTCGATATGCTGCTTCAGACTAATCAAGCACATAATTTCGTAAAAACTTTTTGTAGTGATTTGTCAAACCGAAGACCTGTTCGCTGTTCCTGTGTGACTTTGCGAAAAAAAAAAAACAATTTTTACTTGACGAAAACCAATTCGCCTTTACTTTCGGGTATTCCACGCCAACACACCTTTGCAGCACAATGCCGCAGTTGTGATCATCGTCGTCGAGCTTCTTTGGAAATTCAGAAAGAGACAGGAGCTTTGACCTCGGGGTCGGTTACTCGATTTCAACGATGTTATTGTTGAACTTGTTCCGGCTCCAAAACTTTAGAACTTTTTTAGGAAAGTTTTCGTTTCTGTAAGACAAAGGCCAATGTGAGATACGTTTGGTAGCTGCATGATTTATCTGCAGCCAACACTGCTAAAGGCTACGTGATGGGTAGGGGGTTCCTCCGCGGCTCCCACCATCTGACTCTAGACAAACCTTGAAGGAACTTTACCTGTATAGTTCAAAGGTCAAGTACAAAACCTTTAACGCTGTTCTGACAAGCAGAGCTTTGAAACACTGCCATTGTTTGGGGCACAAGCACACTCGACTGTGCCCCCAAAGAGCATTTTTTTGCTTTTCGTTGCCTTTTCGCAGTGACAATAGAGTTAGCCACGCTCAACTGCCAGTTCCTTTTCCGCGGCTACCCTTTTGCACTGCGTCCGCCTGTTGAAAAAGCCGTGCAGTGCGATCCTCGTTTTATAAAGAGGTTGGAAAGCGAAAGACAACGTCTCAGCAAAAACTTTGACAATTACGTAAAAGGCGACAGATTTAACGCTCTCCACTGCGGGTCTCACGAGAGTGCAAACACGGTTTTAGTCCATGGAGTAGGAACACCAGGAGCATCACAGAAGAACCTCTCGCGTACAACAGGCCTTAGCTCGAGGAGGAGTTTCTAAGTGTTTTTTCAATGTTACTGTGTAGGTGATAGCACTGTTACTTAAAATGTGATTAAACAGCTATTTGCCATTCCATAGGAGTCTATAGGAGCCGATTTGTGTATCACTGTGACGGTGTGTGTTTAGCGTTGTAGTTTTCAGTAGGTAGCGACCATATTTTAATATAGTGAAGTGGTGACCCTATTACACGAAGATGACGCATCAGGGAAAGGGAGTGGCTTAGCGAGATTCTCGCGAGCTTGGGTTGAATTGCACTGCATTTTGTCGAGCACCGTGCAATACTTGTGTGTTCACGTTTTAGCCGGACGATGACGGCCAAAAAAAAACAGAAGACGTGTTCATGGATGGAAGGTCAGGACATTTAACAAACCGCAACGTTTTCTTCATTATTTTGTCTCGTTCCAAACTAAATTATTTCTCCCATTCCAAATATGTCTATATATTTTTCTATTGTTCGCCATAGTCAAAGTCATCTGGATTAAAGAGAGAAGCGTATCTATGTCGCTATGGAAATTATATGTTGTACTTTATAATGGGCTGTAGGATTTTTGTTGCTGTTTTAATTGAGTCATGAATCTACTCTGACTTTACTCCTATATTGCCCAATTGAAATTCATTTTCTATTGGTTTATTTATTGCATAAATCAGAATGTACAGTACGGGACCGTGCGTTTTCTTTGTACTTTTTATCGTGGGACCAAGTGTAGTTGGCACTTTCATTTCGATGTCGCAATAAATATGAAATCACGTGTTTTTTCCCAGCTAAACGGGATTCGGGAGAAAGAATGGCGTTTAATCTCAGCCGTAGGCACAATTATTACCAAATACGTAGTAATTGTTACCATAATGTTGAACTTGGGTTTGTGTGTTAATGAAAGATGACTCGTTTGTGAAACAAAATTGAATTCGGTTAATCCAGAAGAATGGGCGGTGGAATGGTCAGAAAGATTCAACAAACACGCGAAAGAAGTCGATTCCACACGCAGCGTCACGAGCGCAAGTGTGGTAATAGCTTTCGTGCTTTGAAAAGCCATCAGTGGTTGCGCACAAGTCAAACAGAGGTCAATCGAGCAGCGAGGCTTCGGCACTCAAAAGACAAATTTGACATTTGAAGATGAAAAAGCCGTGTAAAGAATTAGAATCCGATGCTGTAGGGAGATCCTAGTTGCCTTTGTGTATATCAACTGCCTGCTTGAGTATTTTTGTGTGTGAATTTCTCTGTAAACTTGTAGAAGCGTTCGAGGTGTTTTCCCGCCATACCGCTCGTCCTCGTGGCGAGCTAACAGTTATATCGCTGTGTATACCTTCATTTTGATGAGGTGTTTTACAATTGAGTTTCACTTTGTGTAGTGATTCACTCTGTGGAGTTTCTGACTGTTGTTATATAACTTCATATACACCAATGTTCAATAAAAATGTTTTATTTCCTGTTGATAAAGAACCGAGTTTTGATTCATTTGGCCTCAGACTTCTGCTCAGCTTTGTGAAACTATCATCAACCAATTTGTTCATGTGATATGGGGTGAGATAAAAGTTGGGAGCCATTTTTCTGACAGTGTCTTATTTTCAGTAACCAGACGGTGGCGCTGTGGGAT
This sequence comes from Paedocypris micromegethes, assembly GCA_028031935.1. NCBI lineage: Eukaryota > Metazoa > Chordata > Actinopteri > Cypriniformes > Paedocypris > Paedocypris micromegethes. The sequence goes on from CM051496.1 coordinate 13,218,505, forward strand.
GGCCCAACATTCTGCGCATGTTCACATGCTAAAAGTGATCAGATTGAATTAAAGATTCGAAATTGGGTGTGAGTAGTTGTGTGTCTCCTGAATAGTAGTTGCATGACGTGAATATTCTGCATATAACACCCTGAGATGGCATGTCAAGGTATACATTATTTAGAGGTAAAAACCGAATATTAGTGGAAAAACATTAACTTGTTTAAACTAGCTATAAGGTGTAAATGTGCATGCATGTTAAATGTGACAAAAACAGCTTTCACGCCTTACAAGACGTGGTCAGAGATCCACCTGGATGCTCTGGAGAGCAATGATGAATGCAGCCTTCTTGAAGAAGCAGATAAGACTAGCTGTAGTGTGGCTATCAGCCGTACAGGATCAAGTGCATTTTGATACACACGGGTAGAAGGTTCTCGTATCATTACACACACATTACACTACAGTTCAGCTCTTGATCTTTCAATTGATCCTCAAGGTGCAAGAAGAAGGTGGGCACGCATGACTCGCCGAGCAGTGTTATGTGAGACTGCGAGGACTCCTGATCAAACAGCGCCTGTTGCAGTCCGGTTTCAGTCAAATCCAGTTATAGCAGACTAGCGTGGATTGATTCGCAGCTCATCCGACCTGTGGGCTCTGTATCTGCAGCCTGCGCTGTCATCCTTCCTGTTCGCTCGAATCAAATTAAAATGATCCAGCAACACCGTCGGATCCGGGATGAGGAGTCAGCCAGGTCTCCGTGAACAGAAGGATGTAGCTCATCCCGTAGACAGTTGAGCTACAGCTTGTCCAGTCTTGTTGGGAAGCGATCTCATGTTTGTGTCTTAGTATAGCCTTACGTCAATTTCTTTTTTCGTCTATAGTATATATATAGTATAGCCTGATGACCAAATATTTTGTACATCTTAGAATTATGACATTTTTTTAGCCTTATGACAAAATTGTTTCGTGTCTTAGTTTTGCCATTTGTATCTTCAACTAGATTTAAGAATTTTGTCATCGTCTTCTTCCACCAAATGCATTTTGCTCACCGTAATATTTTTGTCTCTTGATTTGCCCTGTGGATTATTACAATCAAATTGATTTCAGAAAAGTTAAAAGACTTGCAACTATATTAATATACTGGTGTACATTATTAATACTAATATACTATACTGGTGCTGTAGCCGTACTGTAAACGTCAGCTGCCCTCATGCTTATTTTCATCATATATTGATTGAAGGTGAAATACATGAGAATTACATCACAACAAGAAAGTAATGAAAGTAACCAAATGTAGGTGTAATGTGGGTTTGGTTTAATTGATCGAGTTTTATTCATTTTTCTGTACAAACACAGCATAATGTGATGTTAAAGCAACTGTAAGGCAAAGTAAAAACCGTAAATGACACAATACAAGTTCTTATGAAAACTGTGGATAAAATCTGAACATATTTACGGAAAGATTCAGTTTAAGAAGCTAATAAAAATGGTTGTCTAGTTGGTCATGGCGATACAAGACATATCCAGTCAATAAGTCACTGTTTTGCTAACCATACGTGGGAAAGGAGATGTACTGTAGAGATCTGAAGTCTGAAGCAAAAAAGGTTTAAAAGTGGTCCAAACACCAAAGTCTATCCTGTTGTCTGTGATGCTAAAAACCGCAACTGGCAAATAGTATGTACCAAACATTTACATTAAATAAAATCAGAGTTCATTAAGTGATTCCTGGGGCAAACAGAGAGCGGCATCCTGGCCAGGTTTTACCTGGTGAGTTGACTGACCACCTTAAGCAAAGTTTTGTTTTCTTGCTTGAGTTGTTCGTTCTCATCCTCAACGTCATCGAGATCCTGTGAACAAAAAGAAGACTTCAGTTATTGACTCAGTAGCTGAGTAGCTGTAAAACACTGTTTCCTTTATTCAACAAATTAATTGGGGATTGACTTTGGGCTGGTCTTGAAATAAAAACAAACACTTTCCCTAAGTTCTAGAAAACGTTTTCTAGACAAATTTTAGAAAAAAAAAGAAATAATATTGAACACAATTTTGCTCTTACTCTGTTTGAGAATCTACGTTCAGTTGATCAAGATTCAGAGTTCTTTGCACATTATTAATATGTCCTATAGTAAATAGCACATCCCACCTGGTTCAGCAGGTCGATCTCTTCCTTGAGCTTCAAGATCTGTTCGTCCTTATCTTCCAAGGCTTTTAGCAGATGCACATTCTCTTGCCTCTCCAACAACAAGTCCTGCCAATGCACAGCTGTTTAGAGACTTGCGTCTCCCACTACATCATCTACAGCCCCTCACCACTGAAAGACTAGACATGTTACACATACCCTCTCCAGTTCTTCCATCCGTCTCTCCAGGGTTGCCACCACTGACAGGCCACCCTCCCGTCCTTGGCGATGGCGGTGTCTGTTCACCGCATCTTCCTCACTGAACACACAGATCATGCGGTTTAGTTTGTTCAAACTAGCATAATCAGTTTCCTATATTGAAATTTTAGGGGATGACATAAATTGATTATCTCACTAAATACACCATCTCTACACAACACTTGTTTGTAGCTCACATCACTATGATGTGTGCGGTGTGTTATGGTTATGTTCATTTATCTATAGTGTGTGCAGTGTTTTTTATATTTCTGTTAAAGCATCCTATGCTATTTGATGTCTGTTGTGACTTGCAATTTCTCCGCTGTGGGATTAAAGGCTTTTTCAATTAAATTAACTTCATGTAATTGTGTTCACTTTAATGTGCTGAATCAAATTCAAAATTATTTTCATTATTAATTTAGTAAATAATGTAAAGCCATTTACTAATTACCTTGTTGTGCATATCATGTGGGTGGTTTTCATGTCCAATATGATTTATAGTTTGAATTTTAAGGTTGCATGCGACGTAGTGACACTCACCTCTTCTGACATCTGGATCTCTGCAAATCCTGAAACAACAGAAGAGAAGTGATCACAAGGAGCTATAAGATCATGATGGTCGGCAGGTTACGAATGTTATTGTCAAACTAAATCTGAAGTTAAAACAAAGAAAATAAACTTTTTAAAAAAATCTGTGTATTGCCTGGTTTTCCTTAATAGTCTGAAAATATGTTAGAAGACGTAATCAATCTCATTGAAACAAGAACATAAAACAAGGCTCTTTCAACAGATCATACACTACCAACCATTGGCCTTTTTTACTGACACCTTGTAGCTGTATATATCTGCCCTTAATGAATTTATACTATACATATATAAAAAGTTTTAATAGCTCTCCAATTTGCTGACCAACTTCAGCAGTCATTTTGAGGAAAATCATTTAACCCCCCCCCCCATTATTCTACTATTAGGTGTGAATTC
>CM051496.1:13221855-13249376 GCA_028031935.1 Paedocypris micromegethes
AAAAAAAAAAAAAAAAAAACGTTCTGTGATATTCTAAGAAGTAGTATTCCCATGATATTCTGGCCGGTTCTTGTACTGATAAATTGTGCACTGCTAGAATACAATATCCAAGCCATTTGCAATCTGACAAGGAGAGTGATTTATGCCATAAAAGGCACGAGTGTCTGCCCTTATTGAATTTGTACCCCCCAAAAAAAATCATCCAGGAGAAGCTTTTTAAATCCCCTTGCCATTAAATGACAATGTGAAAACCTTGAGCGTGTGGATAAGAAACCGTTATCAGCTCCTGAACAGCATGGGAAAAAACCATGCTATATAAAAAGCAATTAAATACAAAAAAGGAGCCAAATTTAGTCTGTATGTTTTCAAAACCATCAGGAAATCTTCAGTAAAAAAAAATCATGTTGCTAAAAGTTTAAGTCCCTTAGCAATTTCTTACTTAAATTTAAAGAATGCGCATCACACCAAAAATGGCAACTCCTAGAACACATATTGATCAAAACAGAAAGCAAGATTTTCCAAGACTCTGAGCTGTGCCGTGGCGAGATGATCCCTTGGAATGCTCAACATGGTTTCAGTTCTAGTGGTTCTCTGGTATTGCTTTGCTTGCCTTGTATGGAATAAAAACAAAAAGGTAAAATACAGCCTAACTAGAACCACATGGAGGCCTCTAGCGGATCGGGACATTGCAAAAAGACACACAAGGTCCAGGAAGACGTTACTAATCTGCTTATGGATCTATGAACCATAATCTTCAGTTGCTTCATTCCTAAGTGACCTGCACTGAGCATCCTGTGAGTCTCCTTTGAGCTTACCTGTGGTGAGTGGTGGTCTTCCAGATCGGGGGACATTGCCTCATTCTGGACAGTGTTGTGCTGCGTAACACTTTCTTCCGTTTTCCTCTCCTTCTCTTCCCCTTCGTCATCATCAAGCTCGTCCAGGCTCTGCACAAATTTCAGACCTCTGTCATTTTACAGTGTTTTGATTGATACAAATTGAAATACAAGAAAAAACAGAAATACATAAATGTAGCATTATCTGATCAAAGAGATCAGTAGAACATAGCTGTTCTACATTTAGGTAGACTCCATAGACCCCAATGGTCTGATTTAAATGCTCCTCAAGGAGGAAGATAAGCTCCCATTACAGAGGTTCCTTTGTCAGAAGAGTGATAAGCACAACCAGCCAATGTCTGTTGCAATTTGGTTGCTAAGGGTGAAGTGATTGTAGAAGAAAGTGACAGCAGTTTGTTTGAACAGACATGGCAGGAAGAGGAGGAGCTTGTTGTCCCATGGCTTTCAGTGTTGGAAGTGACCTCATTGCTAAGTCGAGCTCAAGGGCCGACCGGATTTTCAAAAAAAGAAATATTAGGGGATTCGCTCAAGGGCTATTAGCTAAACTCGCCGTCTGCCGCTGCCCAATTGGGTTCAATACAATAGTTTCTTGAGCTTATGACAGCAACAAAGCCGACGCTGGCATTGAGCTGCGGCTATCCATTGCAACCATGGAGTCTTGTTGCATGGCTATTTCATATTAAGAGAGCGCCTTACAGATTCGGTTTTGCCTACCGAATTATCTGGTTAGTGCTTCCTTTGCCTCAGTAGCCACTTCTTCTAGCCGTTGAATCGTCAACATTGCATTTCATTTCTTGTCATTGAGCTTCCAGCTGATTTTCAAGTTGTTATCTGTTAGACTCTTTGTAGCTTTTGATGAGCTTCTGCGAGTTCCTGTCCCTCAAGACGTTTGCGGAGGTCGGCATATTGTGTCCGGTTTATCTTTTGTTCCAACAAAACATCCTGTTCCTCAAAGTGGGCCATACGTTTCCCTCTGTCTCCATGTCCAAGGATGCTTCATTTGTGGCGGCTTCAATGTATTGAATTGGTCACTGTACAAATCTGGTTCTGGTCAGAAATACAGTGCATCAAGGTTTACACGTAACCATAGACTATCACCTCTTCATCTATTGCTTGAGGTTGTGGACATTTTCCTGCAATGATCTGTTATGATTGGTTAGTAATTCTGTTTGGCAGTTGAGTACAGCAGGTAAAACATACTGAATCATTAAGCAAATCCCATTGGACACGTTTTCTGATAATGACGCGTGTCATTGCAGTCATTTTCGTAACTATGTGCAGTATATGTAAAATCACTTATTTTTTTCTACAAACGTGCATGTAAGAGTGAAGGGAAGAAATGAAAGCACTTTTCACTGATGACCATGACCAAGAGGTGGTGTAGAGCAAATCTGGGAGGGTAAAAATAGCCTTACAAGGCAAAGCTGGAATGCGATAGTTTACACAAGCTTTCCGGTCGTCGCTTTGCTTCGCACTTCCTGGGGACGTGCCAGACGTTGCTTTACATGCGACACACACAGGCATAAACACACTTTCACGCCAGCCTCTGTTTGACCCATTATATCATCACTTATGCCCCTTCAACCTAAAGACTGGCTCGTGTTATACATTTTTATTACATTTAAACTTTTCAAAACTTCAAAAACATCTTTGCATAAAAACCTTCTCAAAACTTCTTTATCCTACTAATGGAAAATCAAACCCACAACGTATGTTGCAAACTCATCTGGACTACAGAATTATCAATCAATCAACGTACGTACGTACATCCTTAAGCCGAGAGGATTTTGCATGTTGAAGAGGCGCTGAAGCTCAGTTAAGAATGCAAAGCTTGCAAATTCCTTCAGATTCCTGTTTATACAGCATTTAACCGACACAAACGGGCAGAAACGTCTCACCTTTAACCTTTGCCCTCACTCAAATGCAAAAAGTGTTTTGATAGGAATCTGTGTGATAAAAAAAAAGGTTTCTTAATCTTTAATCATCACCATCAAAATGCTTTGCTTTTAACACGTTTGTGAAAACATGGTTTGTTTTAATAATGATCAGCATCAATCTGATTCCCTAAACACAGTGTGCGTCAGACTTTGTGCACATTAACTCAATTTCACAGCAGAAATGTTCCAACAGAAGACACGCTTTAAACAGCTTGACAGAGTGGCACACAAACTGCTGCCGATGCTGATGCTGGAACACGAAGTTCGGGTGAGAACGCTTTGGCTACACGCCAGCGATCTTGTGCAAGCATTTGAAAGAGATTTACGGCAGTAATATTGCCTATCTCTGTCTCACAGTGGACAGGAGATTAACCTCTCGTGGTCAACCATTCACCGCTTGGACACAAACAACTGGAGCATAAGACGAACTCACCTCGGAAGTTTCTGCCCTTATTGCATTTATTTCTACAGGGTGACACCCATATCTAACTTTACACCACTACTAAACCAAACTTTAACCTTCACCAAGATTTGGCATAACTTTGTTTGCCTCTTGAGAATAAGACACACACACCCCTTTACTTCTTTTTTGTTCCTTTTCTGGGTCGTAGGGATCTGGAGCCAATCAATGGACATGAAGATGGGACACACCCAACACCAAAATGTTGCCATTGTGGGACTAATGAAGAGGTTCTTATTATTAATCCACTGGACAGTCAGCTGGCCAATCACAGAGTGGATCACAGGCATACATCTGTATTCTCTCTCACCCATCTGCGACTTTCCAGAATTCATTACATGTGTACAGCAGGAGAACACAGGAGACCCAGAGGAAATCACCTCACAAACATTGGGACTAAAGTTGTTATGATGCATACGGGTATGAGCTAGGGGTGGGCGATATGAGTTAAAATTCATATCACGGTATTTTTTAGTGTACAGACGGTATCTGTATTATATCACGATATTGTGTGTGTGTGTGGGGGGTATTCTTACCTTGGGGGGGAGAGAGTGAGAAACAGAGAGATTGACAGTGACAGTGAGAGAGAGAGAGACAGAGAGATCGACAGTGAGAGAGAGACAGAGAGATAGACAGAGAGCTAGACAGTGACAGTGAGAGAGAGAGAGAGAGAGAGAGACAGACAGATAGACAGCGAGAGTGAGATAGACAGTGACAGTGAGAGAGAGACAAAAATGGAGAGCAAAGCCAGCGCGCGTCACGCTTTCCCATCTCTCTTTCGCGCGACTGAATCTAAAGTTGCGTGAAACCAAGGTTAACTATCGAAAACGGACTTTGACCAAAATAAAACGAGCAGAATCTTTCGCGTTTTATGGGTCTCGCGCTCTAACAGCCGCTCTAAAAAAACGGCACATTACAGACATGGAGCGGCACAGCATGCTCTATTAATTCAGTTTCTTACAACGCTTTCTGTATTCTATTAGCAATGTAACCGTGGCCTAATTAAATGTTATAACAAAACAAATGTATTTTAATGTATTACAGCGTTTATATGCATGTATAAAAGTAAATTCATGAAAGTTCCACGGTATCCACGATATTGCAAAATCCATATCGTGGCACAATTCACGTTAATACCGGTATACCGCCCACCCCTAGTATGAGCCCTTACTGGCCTGCTTTTCTCCATCTGTAAGAAGCTGAAGACCAAATAAATTCGACATGGTCAATCACAAACACTCACCCTAGTCTCTTAATTGAACAAAACAGATTCCCATTCTGACACTATTAGTTAGCCTCAGTCTTTTAGAAAGTGTCCTACATTTTGAACATAAAAATACTATCAGGATAGAGTCAAGAGTTGATTCAGTGTTTTAACTGTTGTCAAGATGACAAAAAGTTTCCAAATCTTCCAAAAACTGCTTTCGGTGCAACCACGCAGCCATTATGAGCTTCTGAAGGAAGCTTTGTGAACGCTGAGCAAGCGGTTATCAACTCTGAAGCATCTTTCCCAAACTGCAGCGCTTCTTGGAATCAACATACTTTTAGAAAACCACTGAGGCTTTGCTGACCGGCCTCATCAATCTTGTGTCTGTCACTCAAGCTTCTCTCTGAGATATGAGGAGAATTTCAGCATTCAGCAAATCCAATCCCTCTAAACCGTAACAACCAATCCACGGGCTGGAAGATATGGCGCCGTTTTCTCCAATCTGTTACCATCTCTAAATGTGCGTTATAGTGTCGGTTCACTGAGGTGATATTGGCTGTAAAGCAAAAACAGCCAATCTTAAAAACAAATCTTAAAAGCTTCACACACTTTTTCACACGAAAACGAATCGTAAAAGCAATTCATCACATACGGCTGTAGTTCTCTCGGGATTACGTGTCTGTTCCAGCAGTCAGACATGGACGTTTATTTAAAATCCGTTCACATACTGACGCAGTTGTAAAACCTGCAATGAATTTCCCAATACATCAGGAATCTGCAGAACCAAAGAAATACATCACAAAATAAATATCCCTCCAGTAATTCCAATCCATCATCAGCAAGAAGTTGTAACTGGACCATCGTTTTTTGACGATTCTTATTCTGAATTTAAAACAGTTATCTAATAGTTTAACGTTGAACACCTAGTTTGAACACCTACAAGAAGAAAATGACAAAAAGATGAAAAATTTGAAAATGATGAAAATTTGATGAGAAATTCTATTGAACCAGCAGCAATGAAAATGAAGAAAAAAAAAACATACATAAAAAAAAAAGAGACATTAAAATACAATATAAAATACAAAACAAATGCAGTATATAAACATTTAATAGAAATTAACAACAAATACTACAAAAGTAGTTTTTACTAATGTTAGAAATTATTTACGTTTTTAAATAAAAGTGACCATTTAACTAACACAGATTTTTATTATTAAAAATGTAAATAGATAGAAATTTAAAATGATACAAAATAGAAATCAGCGTGTGTCAGACTGAGGCAGTGGAGAGCAGTCACAAGTGTTTCACAAAGCATAGAATAAACTGATGAGTCATCACCACAAAAGTCACGATTTCTCACAATCGTGCGTCTCTGAAAACTAAGCGTCTCTGAGAGCGTCTGGTGGTCTAGGGCAAGACTAAACCACATATCTGGTTTTCCAGTAGCAACTGTGGTAAATACGGAGTAAACCACACTTGTATCCAGACTTACAAATCCTGTTCAAATCTCCCCGTTTGATTGCCAGGAAAGTTTAAATGATTGAATTTACTAATATGACATTTTCCTAGGAGTTTTGACTGTGTTGTTCTTCAGTGAAAAAAAACTATGACGGCATGTTCATTATAGACCATGTATATTGAGCCATTAGTTTAGAATCACATCATATTTTTATGATTTTGAACATTGCAATCTCCTACTGGCCTCTGACGTCTCATCTATTTCCAAGAGCGACATCTGAAAACTGCCCAACATAAACACAGCAAAATATTATGAACGCATGAATTTTACTGATCACAAGCTTCTCTCTGCAATTTCCCAGTCATACAGTGAATGAGCTAATTGCATGTCTCGGAATCCTCGCACCCAATGCTCACTTGGTGCTTCGGTGCATTTGCCAGAAAGAAGATGCGCATCATCCGGATGAAGAAACAACCACTGCAGTGGAACAAACTGGAAAACCATGCGTGTTCTCAGAGCAGACCCCACAATGATCCAAAAACATTTAAGTGGCTGCTGCGGGTCAGAAAGACGATACGCATGCAGGGCGACGTGAAACCAGATCAAAAACTTGCACAATTGAACGTTCTCCGTTCAGTCAGATTCCCCTGTATCCAGTGAAGTCCATTCTGAATCAATGGCGCGTCACAGGCCTTCCCTTGAGGATCAAGAGCATGTGGTGAAGAATAAAGCTCGGAGGAGGACGCTGACCAGACGTGGCCTGTGATCTAGAAGCAATTACCAAGTTCTTCATCAGGGGAAGTAAACAAGGAAACGGCAGATTTATGGTTTCATCCTGGATAAGGAGGAAGGCGAGTGTTAGTCACAGCAAACCATACAGCGATGGCCGAACTTTACAAAATAGATCAATACATTTATTTGAAAAATAAAAAACTATGTGCATAAAAAACCCTCAATTTTATACAACAATGTTCAACATTGAAAGACTGAATAAACCAACAGAAACAAAAAGGTCCATTAAACACCAGTGAATGAATCCTTACCAAGACCAGAAAGGCATGATTTGTCAAATGTGTGGAAAAAGGTGAGTGCGATATGGTTGAATGAGTGTGTTCTTAACTGGCCTAACAGCCGGTTCCCAACATGCAGGCCTTGGAGTTTTGAAGGAACCTGCTCTACTGGTTCCTGCCGTGTCTCTGCTCGACTCAGACGACTCGCCTGTTCGACCTCTGCACATTTAGAGTTTACAAGTTGAACACACACTTTTAGCTTTCTAGTGATTCCTTTTCTTCCGTATTTTTGTTTTAGAGCTCCACTGGGAAAATGCAGCCTCATGCATGGGAGTCTTCAAACCCTCCTGTTCCAGAAGAATGTCTTAAGGAATGTCTGGAATCTTGTAGTGGTCATGTGTGGCAATCTGAGGAGCGCCAATAAATTCAAAACAGCTTTGTCTAATCTTCTGAGAAACTTTTGCTTTTGTTCCTTGGGGGCAGGTAGATTTTTGGGTCTATCCAAAGTCTTGAAAATGTGGAAGAAATGAAGCACCAGAGCAATGTACTGTGTGTGTGTGTGTGTGTGTGTGTTTTTTTTTTAAGTAAGAACATCCTTGTAAAAGCTAAAGCATCTGCGGATGATTTCTGTCCCTTTAAATAGGCAAATATCTTGTTGTGTTCTTGCTCCTCACTGCACTTTTAAAGATCCAGAGACCGTCCCGACCCATCAAGCCGAGTAGCAGGTCATTGTGTCAGTTGTGCCTCATATTAACAAAGGCCAACAATGAGGTAGAGATGTCTTGGCTGGAATTCCCATGTCGGGAAGACTTAACAACGCTCAAGGAAGTGAGAGCCATCTGTTCACGCTTCCTTTAATTTAGCTTATCTAACTGAAAAAGCCATTCGCTTCGGGAGTAGACTGCATTCAGGTTTCTTTTGTGGAGAGCACACAGGTTTCTTGGCTGTAGTGGACGAGTTTCTTGGCGATGGAACCCGAACGCATTCATAGACACACAGCGTTGGGACTTCTCAAGTTTCATAGAGCCATCAAAAGATTTACAGGAACCCTTAGAGTCCATGGCTGGTTACACCGTGAGAATGAACCATTGCACTGCAACTGTAATAGGTTCAAATGGGATTTGTGCTCTAAAATTGTGCTATGAATTTAGAGTGTCAATAAATGTTGATAAAGATTCTCATTTCAACATTTTGCTTTAACCATTAATGAAGAACTATTTGAGGATTGGAAAAAAAAAGAATTTTTTTTCCAGACTCCAAAATGATTGATGGGCGATGTAAAAACAAAACCCTGCCTTCATCCAGCATTCCATTTCGTCTTTCTAGATGTGAAGAAAAACAGCTGAGGGTCCTGAAATTGTAACAAAACAATCAAACTTGGGATATGTAGTGATTTAAATTCTTTTTAGCTGTCTGACAGGAAGAGGACTTGAGCAAGACTGATAAATCATGGTGCCACAGGCTATGGATGGACAAGGATCCAGCAGGAACCAGAGGAACGCTCAAATCAGCACTAGCATTCAGAGTTCTTTCTTTGACTCTGTTGTGATAAGCCTGTGTGAATTCACGAGAACTGATGGGGAAAGAGAAGCAACAGACACTACAAAAATAGATCTGGTTTCCTCACCCAGCCACCAGAAATAATAGTTTGCTGGTGAGATTAGATCTGTGTGAAAAAGAGTTTGTCTAGATGACAGTGGGTTGACAAGAGCAGCCAAACCTCAATGACTTTAACCGCTCTGGTGAAGAGGAACGCAACAAAAATCCCACCGCAGCGGCGAGGCTGTGGAAAAGCCATCAGGAGCACGTGCAATTGGGGTTTCGAGGCCTGTTACTGAAGGACTACTGGCAAAGAGTGCAGTGACACTTCACAGAACTCTCAAGAGCTAAAACCTGACACAGGCGAAAAATTCAATTTTTACAACACATGAAAGTATAGATCACAAGAATAAACTACTCGCAAAATAAACCCTCACTTGTGTTTTGTACCAATATGCAAATTTATTTTACAATTTGTTCAAACAAACTGCTATGGTGAAAACGTAATTTGCTTTTGGTGCTACACTGAAAGAGTGGTTACTTACACTGGGTTTAGATCAAGTTTAGATCCACAGCTATTATTTAAAAATATAGCTTGTCATACTATTACTCCAAATATGAACTATTGTATTGCTTATATTAAATTACTTAAAAAGTATATCATAAAAGCAAAATTATATACAGTAGTACCCCGACTTATGAATGTCCTAGACAACAAAAATCCTGAGTAATGCAATGCTTCACCGTGAAAATGTTGTTCCAAGTTAGAAAAATTTTCGCTGTATGAAAGGAGCGTATCTTTTTCTTACCGCTAGCATGCATTCACTCCCTGAATGGCAATGTTTTTTTTTCCTCTCCAGTAATGCTGCCATCTTGAAGTGACGTCGTACTAGTCCCTGAGATTTCCATAATCTCGCGGGAATAGTGACCAAGAGACGCCACCGTTCTCGCGAGAAGATGAAATCTCAGGGATTTTCAAGGGTCATTTCAGGATGGCGGTAACCATTCATGGGAGACTGTCCGTATATCACTATTTACTAGGGATGTAGCGAATATTCGGCCACCGAACATTTTCGCCGAAAAATGGCCAAAAAGTGCATTTTCGGTTTTCGGCCGAAACACTTTTTTCACCGAAACAACACGGCCAAAAGTTGATGACGTAAGCAGAGACCGCGAGAGTTGCGCACGAGCATTGGCGGCATATAGCTCAGCAGATCACGTGCTCCCCGCGACATTTACGTCACACTAGTGGCTTAATAGAGAACATTCTCTCTCTTCTTACGCCGTTTGAGCAGCAAACTAAAGAGATCAGCTCATCTGAGGCATCTGTAGCGGACGTTATTACTTTTATCGCAGCTCTAAAGCGCCCAAAGTGGCGGTAAATACCACGGTAAAAACTATGAAAGTATTGAACAATTACAAGTATTGAAATTACAAAGAAATATGATCGAATTCTCTGCACTTCATCGCGACTGCACTTGATCCGCAATATAAAGAGCATTATTTAGATGAGAAGTTAAAGCAGCGATAGAAGCACAGAACCGATACGAAGACCAAGACGGAGCAGAAGCGCAGAAAACAGACTCATCCCTCAGCACCAGATGAAGGGTTTGCAGTGCACCCTCAGTGTCTGATAAGTTCAGTGAAATCCTGCAAGAAAGTACCTCCAATACAAATACGTAGGCTATTTTGTTTTAGGCTATTTTATATGTGACATTGTATATTTCTGCACGTTGTATATTTTTTATCCACTGGCCTTATTTAAATCCAGTCTCAAATCTTTCTCAAATATCAGTCAGATGACAAGCTCAACATCGACCTATTTATACTATTATTAAGATCTGCAGAGAAAATGTTGTATCCTTTGCACTTGTTCTGCACTTTAAACTTAAATGCAATTTTTAATGGAGGAACTTTTAATTTTACATTTCAGCAGGCCAGTAGGTCAAGTTAAACATTTTAGTTTGAATTATATTTTATACTCTTGGGTGTTGCATTATACTTGATAAATATTTGCATATTTGTAACACATTTTGTTTAATGTATTCTTTGAAACTTCATTATTAATGTATGCAATTGCAATGCCTTAGTTTTAGTAAAGTTAGTACACCATCATAGAAATAAATGCAATTCTTTCAGTTTTCGGCCAGGCTTTCCTTTTTTTCGGTTTCGACCAAGAATTTTCATTTCGGTGCATCCCTACTATTTACTGTACCTTTATTAACATCTGCCAAAAGGCAAACTCAACAACTGCTTTCTAACATGCTTTTATCACATTTATTACCAATATTTTATCATTTATAAAACATTTGTCTGAATGTCTGAATTTATGAAGTCAAGGCACAAATTAGATGGATTACATGTAAAATTTTTATTTTCACCAAACGAAGCGGCTCTCAGCACGAATCAATTTAGTAAATACAACTGTATTAATTTAGCCCAGCATTGGTTCAAGGCTTGTTTTTGTGTTTAGCGTCGAGAAAGTCTATTGATGGTATTTTTTTTCTAAATGGAAGTGAATTCACATGGCAAATGGTAAACAGTCTAACCTTTTAGTTTAATCAACTAGTTTGGGTCAAAAGTGCAATTTATGGAAATCAGTCAATGTCATGCAATTTATAAAAACTGAAAAATGCATTTTATTTGCCTTGAACCTTGAGTTGCACAACAAAGTTGTGACTGTACAACACAGGTTTCAAGAGTGAACAACCCCAAAATTGCAGTTCTTGGGTTTGGGAAGACTGAATCCGTACACATGTAATAACACCGTATTAAATGCAAAAACTTGCATTACACTATTGTAGCATCTTTAGAATCAGTTGTTGATCATCAGAAGTTCATCGTCAAAAAGTTCTTTACTGTCAAGAAATAAACGGTGGATCGATTGTACAAGCGACTGAAACAGCCACTTCGATCAGAATGTCAACAAAAATGTTTTTGTAATGTTTGACGTAGACGGCCTGTTGTTCAGGCATCACTGGCGTTTCTGAGAGAAGTCAAATCAAGAGAAGTCTAAAGTCTAAATCAGTCAGCAGGATGCTCAGAGTAAAGCAGGGTCTCTGCAGACCCTCAACAACATCAGGAATTTATGAGATCTCTACAGGAAGATAGAATCTCTCAAACAAACTGATCAAATAAGATCCAGCATGAAGGATTTCTTCACCACAGACATAAATAAGTAAACTCCACAGTATTTGATTTCAGAGCTGCGTGGCCAAGAAATGCATCACATTTTCAGAATGATAAATACTGTGGCAGCAAAACAGTCTGATTCAATTCTAATGACCATGTGTGGAACACATAAATAAAGTTGTTTATTTTTTAAATAAAATAAAAAAATCAGCTTGTGTTGTTAATTTTTTGGTTTAGTTCCACATCTGTAAATGATGCTGCACAGCTAAAAGTCACCTGGAAAAAACATGGTTCGTAAACAGAACTGCAGCAGCAGCAGATGATGGTCGAATGGAGTCTGGTGTTGATGACGGAGACTGTGAAAACACCTAAACATTTTCTCCAGCTTTGATTGTGGTTCTGCTGGGAGTGTGTGTCTCTCTGAGCAGATGTTTAGAGGAGAATATGAGATGATATTTCATGAGGTGTAAAGAGTTGGTGTGCTACAGATCTTCTAATGAAGCCAGTGGAGATTTCAACCATTGAAAAGTTTCCAAGTTTGGCACGATGGTCTACGACAAACACATTTAATGAGATTGAGGGTGTTTCTGGCTAATTCAGTCAATGCGTGGTCGTTTGTAAGCAAGTATGGATGTTAACATAGTTCTTCATATTGTCCATATGACATAGGACAACATCCTTTTACGATAACTTTCTGTGTAATTGTAGAATAAAACTATTAATGCAGTTCAGACAAAGTACTGTTTTTACTGGCTTTAGTAAATCATTTGTATACGTAGTTCTTAAGGTAAAAAATAAAATAATAAATGGACCATAGAAACATGTACTTCCGCTCTCTAATCCATTTGAAGTTTAAAGATGCTTACTAATTTAAATAATTTACTAATTAAAAAAAAAGGGTTACTAATTTAAATAAAGTGTTAAGCATTAAATTGTAACTAAAAAGCAAAGTCCTGCCAAACTTGCACAGCTCGGCAATGAAAAGAGAGCTGGAACGTTTGAGATAAATAAATATAATATATTTTTTATTATATAAAATAATAAGTAGAAAATATGAAAATACACAAAAGGCCACAGCTCAGTGAGGATGGTTCTAAAGAATATTTGAATAAATCTTTTTTAATCCAAACATCCATTTCTAAAATATAACAAAAACACTTTTTTGTCTTTCCCAATCGGAGTCGTGAATGTATATTGTGTGTGTCGTTACACTTCACAAGGACCACAACGAGTACCTAGATTAATAATTAAAGGGTTTCATAACTGTAACAATTAACAATTCACCCCAACAATAAAGCAATAATACACTTTAAGGACCGTCACAGTCTTCACTTCACTTTAATAACAGATATTATCACATTAAAAAAAAAAAATTGCAAACTTGAAATGAATCAGTGTTTAAAGGAAAATGGTTAAACGGTTTGAGCACAGAGACGCACAGAGAGATCTGAATCTAGAAGAGACACTAATATAATTCTCCTCACAGAACAGGAGAATAAATGCAGCGAGTGAGACACAGAAGGCCTGTGTTTGGTTTTCACATGGTCCTTGAGGCCACAGAAGCCTTCACAGAACACGCTGGTCCAGAGGAACTCTGCGAGATGTGGTACCTGAGGGAGTGTGACCTCCATTTAGAGGTCAGAGGAAACATTATTACAGATTTAAAGAAGATGTACTTCACCAGAGGACACAGACAGTAGCTTTAAAGCATCAGGGCTGGGAATGGCACTGCTTTTGGGTCTGAGAAAAATAGTTTAACAGTAAACACTAAAATCGCCCAGTTTCCCGGTTAGCAACTAAATACCCAGCTATTGTAATTTGATGAATAACTAACCAATCATTTAGCTTGCTCAAATGTCGCTGCCCTGACACAGAACATGCAAACGGTTACTTAGCATCCAGGAACCCGGCTTCGAAGACCTTTGGTTACTATGCACCAATGATAAAAGTGTCTCGCTTGCTCGACAGGTACACAAGCAATATAAACAGGTCAACTGGATCATGCCAGTTGAGAAACAGATGGAAGGTGAGAATACGAACAGATGTTTGACAAAATCTGGGGACATAAAATGATGCTCACCTCGCCGAAGGTTGATTTGCCTTCATAAAATCATCATTAAAATTTTTTTGAAAAAAAATTAAAAATTAAAAACAAACAAATAAATAAATAAATAAATAAAATAAAAAAAAAAAAATAGAAAGAGAGTCTGTGATGTCTGTGTTGTAAAGTTCATATTGTTATGCGTTACAATCTATATTACCATGAAAAATTAAAGGAAGTATTTTGGAAACATTTTAATTCTTAATCCAAATCAGAAAAAAAAATACAGAATAACACCCCCTATATCCCCACAAATTATTCACTCAGATTCACATCAATTTTTTAGCACAGATATTGAGAATCAAACGTTACTTGGAAAGCACTTTTTCCTGGTTGATTTAAACATTCTACACTTCTTGCCTGTCATTTCAAACAGACCCTGTGATTAGACAACTGTGACCACAACATCCTGTGATCAGAAAATCCTGATCAGAGCAGCAAAACAGAAAAAAAAAAGTTCAGGAGTAAATATCAATGAACTCCACTAATAATAGCGATGCTTGTCTCCACAAACTACAGTAATTAAACTAAACGCTCACAACAAAAGCAATTCCAACAGCTCCATAGAGGGAGCGGCAGAGGACTTAACCCGACTCCACAATCACGCCTGCTCGCTCCCAGACATTCGTGTCTCTGGTTTAACGGATACAGGACACGTGCACCGACATGCTAGAAATTAAATGAAGGGCAACTTCCAACATGCAGGTCACTACTTATAGAGTAATTAGAGAGAAAGCAAGTGCAAAAGAGGGGGAGAAAGAGAGAGAGAGAAAGACAGAATGAAAAAGTGTGTGTGTGTGTGGTGTGTGTGTGTGTGTGTGTGTGTGTGTGTGTGTGTGTGTGTGTGTGTGTGGCGTGCGTGCGTGTGTCTGTGTGTGAGAAAGAAAAAGAGTGAGAGAGGGACAATGAGAGAGGAAAAAAAGGAGAGAAGAGTGAGAGAGAAACAGAGTGAGAGAAGAAAGCAGAGAAGAGATCGAGAGAGAAAGTTAGAGTGGAAAAAAGTAAGCTAGAGAGAAACAATGAAAGACAGACACGGAGAAAGAGCAAGAGAGAAACAATGAAAGACAGACACATGCTTGTGGCATAAAACTGATATTATTATTATTATTATTATTATTATTATTATTATTATTATTATTATTATTATTGTTATTATTATTATTATTATTATTATTAGAACTCATTTTCAAAAGCTTCCCTTTTGCCCAAAGTATTTTGTACCTGAACCTCTAACCAAAGCTAAAATGATCCTACTACTCAAATGTCGCCTTGTTATATCATAAAATATTATCGGGTTAAATAAATGAATTTCATCATTTAAATCCCATTCTAAACTAGATGTAAAGTGACACTCGTTGGGTTTCTACCACTGACCCAGAGAAAGGTTAAACTCTTGGTTAAAAATGGTTTTCTCAGAAAAACGTCCATGTGACAAACAGGTTCTGCTTCAATAAAACCCTAGTATGACAGAATCACACCAGCTTAAAGCCTGAGCAGCACTTTGTGCTATTGAAGTGGAGGACAATACACCTGCATTCCAGGAAAGCCAGAGTGCATTCCAGCTTTCTCCGACTCCGGCCTGTAATCAGCGGCTTCAGCTGGGACCGCTGGAGCATGTTGGGCTCCCCACCGGGGGCCTCCGGGTCTGAAGCCTATTGTGTTCCTGCATTAAGCATGAGTCACCTTCATAACGTTTCTGAGTACCACCGTCCTGTCCAATCAGGTTTCAGGAAGAGGTGTTGACCAAGCTCCTCTTTCAGACAACACAATTCCTTTGTGATGCGGTCACACACTCTAGGTTTTAGCTGAGACGAAGAAGCCGTGTGGATGGGATTCATTCCACACGATTAAATGAAATGAGAGAGTGATGGGAAAAACTACAAAAAGAGAGGGAAAGAAAGATACAGTGATGAGAAAGGAAGAAAAAGTAGAAGCGAGAGGGCAGGAAGAGAAGACAAAAATGTGTTGTGTCTACACATGAGGATGAAAACCATCAGTTGCATCAGTTTAGCAGTAGCTTCTCCAAGCTCTGGAATGTTTAAACCAAGGAAGCTTAAAATAGATGTGAATAGAGTGAATCACATAACTTTCCAACATCCAGACGTTTAGCAATAGCTAATGGAATGCTAAAGCAAACACATTAGCGATTTCTTGTTATGACACTAACGGTTGCTTTTTTAACAAACACAGACTGGAATGTAGACCAGAGCAAGAACAAAACATCACGTTTTTCCAATATCACATAAGAGATCTCACATTTTCTGTCCTTT
The DNA here is from genome assembly GCA_028031935.1 of Paedocypris micromegethes. NCBI lineage: Eukaryota > Metazoa > Chordata > Actinopteri > Cypriniformes > Paedocypris > Paedocypris micromegethes. Next base: position 13,237,825 of record CM051496.1, read on the forward strand.
AAAAATAAGCGTTCACATTTTGATGACACATGCTACGGTCGCTAAAAACCAAAACACGTCGACAATCGAAAGAAAATACAACCACATAAACCCTGAATAAAGCTACAAGGGCATGATTGGCCCAGGAAAATGGAAAAATGAAAGACTAATGCAGGAAAGCCTCAGGATCAATAGAGATAGAATGACAACCTAAAGAAAAAAAAAAAAACAAATGTATTCATGTGAGCAGCATTTTTTGCGGTTCCTTATTCGTATGGATCATAGACAACAGGTCGAATCTAAAAATACTGGAGGAGAAATAATAAATAAACAAGTGAATGGACTACAACAATACTTTTAAATAATAATTCAAATTAAAAAAAAAAAGATTGTTAGTTCGTCGGTATGGAAATTGTGCTCTGCAATAAACCATCCAATGAAGTTCATCTTGGTTACAAGACCAATTCCCTGGACCACAACAACCAAATAATATTGGATTATTCCAGTAATCTTTGTCACTGCAGGATTCTTTTCCTTGTACTTGTTTAGTTTTTAGCAAAGTTTACATTTGCTTTAGTTTATGTTTTATATGCAAAGATACAACATAATTAAACTAGCGTACCATGTCAGGTACATTTTTTCCATTTTGTTTAGTGGTTCAGAGACAATGCAAGAATGGTTCAATATATCAAGAATTTTCATTCATTCCTCTGGACCAATCAAATCCACTTGCAACATAGTAAAATCATGAATTATTGTCCTTTTTTCTGTTTTACATATTTTTACAGAGTTTTTTTAACCTTTAACTTAAATGCAAAGTTCCCTTTTTGTATTTCTGTGCCTTTTTTGAGAACTTCAGGTTCTCAAGTTGATTTGACCTCCAACCTTTCACTTCAAGCTGAAACAAAAGTCATGCACATCGAGGTGAACCCAAGATGCGGCGCAATCATGCAGAAAGCACAGAGAACTCAGATTCCACCACTGAAAACCAGCAGGACGACTGGAAAAGATGAATTCTGATCAGTTAAAAGGTTCCAGCAATCACTCCAGCCGGAGATCGAATGCTTGAGGCTCGACTTTGCATTGGAATGTTGACTGTGCACTTTTTTAAAGTCGGAGCAAAACCAATTTATTTTTCTGAAAAACTGTTTTTTTTTCTTGAGCATGATATAAAATTCCCGGTATTAGAAGATTGGATTTGCAAGCTCAGGAAAGTTTATATCCGTCTCCATGTTTTCATGTCCACCCTAAGGGTTCTTCATAGTCTACATCCCAACTAACTACGTTTAACAAATGCACCTTCCTTCTTTGATCGAGCTGTGAAATCTTTCCAGTCATGAGAGGTCGGCTTCCCCGACTGCCCTGTGTCGTTACACAAGGCTGTTATCTAACTATAAAAATCAAAGAAGCAGAAATCTAGGCTTTGAATTAAAACCTCGGCAACAAGACAAACATCTGCTTGAGATCAAGGTCTAAGACATTGTGAAAGGAATGTGGGAAATAAAAGAAGCGATAATCAGAAATGACATGTTCTCAGGAGACGAGAATAGATCAGTAGGGTGTCGACTGTGCCTAGCATTCTCCTGTAAAGCGGATTAATGCCATTTTTCTGATTCTTTAGACTTCAGACAAGAGATGTGTTCTAAAGGATTGTATGACTATGAAATGTATTTTTTCATATGCTGGAGGCGTTTTCTCTCGCAATTGTCAAGGAGTAGGCAAGAAAAACGCAGTGCGTTGTTTTTTTCCTGTGTAAAAACCAAGAGCATTTAGCGAACAGAAAGAGTCGCTCTACACAGCACACGCAAGTTTGATATTTAGAACTGCCTTGGTATGCACTACAGAAGAGCATCATTAAAACACAGACGTGCTGATAAGAGCTGCTCCGCGAACCCTTTACTTCCCAAACCACGTCAAGCGAGACCGATCCTCAGATGCGAATCTATCAGCAACTTTCCACGGCATGAAGTGAAAAAAATCCCAGTGAAAGTGAGAACTGACAGCCAGTGCTGGCATGAGGGATTATAAAGGAGAATTAAGAGCATGTTTGTCTTGTTTTGCTGAATGTGAGCAGACAGGCTAATGCCTAATCACGCAGAGTGGCCTGGTTTTACCAGCGATTCAAAGCCAGCGTCCTGCTGGAATGCTCACAAACAACCATCCGCCAAAATCACCGTTTTATAACGGACGCTCGGCGTGCCCAGAACCAATAGTGCCAGTCAAACAGTCACAAACATGGGAGTTTTGAGCGTGACAGCACAGGCGTCTGTCAAGAGACGTGCCTCCCCATCCAACGATAACATTAAATAGCCATTAAAAGCAAAGCATTGGTTCGGTCTCTCGCTGAACATGTCACTGGCTGGGATAACGGGTTTATGTTCTCTCGATGTTACACAACTTTGAACAAAGTAATTAAAGCGAGTAACTTACCGAACTAGTTTTCAATAGCGTGAGAGTTGCTTACCTATTGTTAACATGCTAAATCTCTTCCAATTTTGAACATAAAGAAGAACTTACACCCTGCTGAAGAACTGATCAAAGCGGTGGAGTACATGTTTCTCAACACGCAAGCCGTGTGTTCACATGTGATGGTATATTTGTGCCCGCAACAGAGATGTAAAGAGTACCTGAAAACAATACTTGAGTAACAGTATGGATACCTTAATATAAAAATTACAAATTACAAGTCACCAATTCGAGTCTAGAAAAAAACAAGACTTGAGAAAGAGTCGTAAAGTATCCAATTTTTAAATAACTTAAGTACAGTATATAATTTGTTTACTATTTTACTCGTACTGGATTTAGGACTAAAAAAAAACTGCAAGAAATGTGAATAACAAACTCTTTTTGAGGCGTTTATATTTTCTAATATAGAAATTCAATTTAATGCCCTAATGTTTCAAACTGGCAGAACAAATAATCAATTCTCAGTCAAACTCAAACGAGCAAAAAGGTGCAACCGCTAATTCATGTTCACATGATTAGGCTAATATATAGCATCCAGTACCTTCAGCACCCTGCAGATGGTGATATCGACTCACCCACCCAAAAAAATTAACCACGGCAGAAAAAATGCGGACTAGCCGCGCACAATCACAATTATGTGATTTAGTTACGTAGATAGTAACAGTTGCTTATATTGTTGACACTCAGTACAAGTACGAAGTAGTCAAAAAATACTTTGGTAAAGTAACGAAATCCATTTACTGAAGTACTTTACACCACTGGTCCGCAACACTACCGTTCCAACACCATTTGGATAAGTCACACAACGTTTTGACTGACTGTTTCATTGAATCACTCAATTATCATTTTATTGCACACTGATGTCGCAAGTGTTATAAAAAAAAAACCCCAACATAAGTAGGTCAAACACAGTTTTTTATATTTATGGTCCATCTACATTCGCTCGCATTCTAAAATGGCCAGACATCAGTCTACATCTCTATAATGATTTAGTGAAAGTGTGCATCGGAAAAGCAAGGAATCATACAAGTACATTTAGAAGCGAGTTCAATCTCGCCACACATGATCTTTTGCCAATTTATGTGCCGCCACTTGCACTAGTGAAACTTTCTGGAATATTTGGCGACGCTCTCAGTTTTAACACTTATAACTTATCTGTTCAAATCAGTGTCTATTAAAGACATCACAACCTTCCACAACCTGAAACATCTGGAATGACCATGGCCTGTACAGACAGAGACACTGGGTCAAGTAGTACTGACAAAGCGCAGAGATATTCCTCGGGCAAACAAGAAGTCCAAACAAACTGCGCTGGAACAAACTAATAATAGAGCTCACACCTGTACACAGTCGCCATTAATGTGGAAAACTGATGTAAGCGACAAGGTCATAAACGGCCTCTGCAATTCACGAGCAGCAGCCGTGACCGTTCCATTCCTCACATCATCACCAGCATCATTACAACACACAATTGCTCCTCTAGAAATAACAGGAAGAACGGCAATGCTCCTCATTAAAGCAGAGAGAATCCATCTACGTCACGAGGAAACTTAAAGAGTGCAAATGGAGGAGGTGGAATGTAATCGGAGTAGAAGTTGCGGTGTTGTTCTTCTCGGCCTTGGTGCACTGATTCTTTCCGACAGATACATGAATGATAAATCATGCTCACTCTTCCTCAAGATGGACCGAATCATAAACCAGCGTGCATTTTCGCCACCGTGACATCAGCATCTCTGCTGGAATGTTCTCCAACACTGTGAGAAAGTGTGTCCTGCTAATAACCGGTTGCTTAGCTTGTTTGCACATGACTGAAGCTCACAGGTATTTGAGGCACTGACGGGAGAAGTGTGACGTGCTCAGGTGACGGAGACTCTTTCCAGTCGCAGTGTCACTACAAAACCCATGTGTTCAAAAAAACAGAACACGCATGAGCCTCCAACAAGCAGGCCAATATACGTATAGAGCTCAAAACCTTCATCCACAGCTTGTAAAGGGGAATGTAACACTTTCATCATGGTGCGAGGGCTGTGTTTAGTTAACCAGAGCGAAATGAGGAAGATAAGAGAACATTACAGACGCATTTTCCACGGCTTTACCCAATCCCAACGCTTGAGTCACTCACTGGTCACGAAACTCTGAGTTTTAGCCCAAAGTTTCTCCACTGTTAAACTTCTTCCAGACGAAACAATTCAACTTTGGATTTTTAGCAATGTTTAGCCTTACAGCTGATTAAAAACACAGTCACATTCAAAAGATGTCAAATGGGAATTCTGATTCTGTCAAAAGACTGAAGTACAAAAGAGAAATGTGTAGTTTAGCCTACAAATCAGAAGCATCATGTCCGAGTCTGGATTTTGGAAGAAAACCACTGGTTGGGAAGGAAGGGGAACTTTTATCAGCATAACAAAGCACGAGTTTTGAGGACAAATGTCAAACAATAGCATTTTGGTTTATTCGCACTGCTCTTGGCCTAAACATTCCAAAACTAAAACAAATCCTCCTTCGCATTAGCCAAAAAGCATAACCCCAACATAATCAAGCATTCCGGGTTTGAACATAGGCGTATAAAACAAATCAAACTGTGAATTAAGGCCACAGCAGGACACTGGATATCTCTGCATCTCAGCTAACGTCTTTGCCAAGACATTGGTTTACAGCAAAAACATCCTTAAAATTGCTGACAAATGACTGCGAGCGAGACTTCAGACAGATTTCACGGAGGTTATCGGGCCACATCGCAAAGACAGCGGGAAACAGAGTCCAAGAACCAGAAGCCCCAACACGAGTCCAATAATTCATGGTGATCTGCGAAACACTCACGATGGAACAATGAGCTCAATAAATCAACTCTCACAGCAGGAAGTGCAACCAGAATGTCCGTGTCTGCTTCGCTGCATATCTGCATCTCCTTTGTCATTTCGGTTCAGGGAAGAAAGAGAAGCCGTTTCAAAGTCACAAAAACATCCAGACACACGAGCCTGCTCCAACAGCGAGCAAGACTTCACAAGGTCACATGCTGAAATAAAAGTTTAAAAACTTTAGAAAAAAGGGTTTAGCGAGTTGCTCACCACAAGCTTTGCCGCATTGTTAGCCACAATATTAGCTGTGCTAATAGCCATGCTGTTAGCCGGCCATTAGCCTGCTGTTTACCCAATAAAGGCCGCATTTTAGTAGCAAACCACTAGCAGCACGGTTCAAAATTGTTTAGAAATAGTTTAGAAATGGTAACTTGTAGTTCATAACGGCATGCTTACAATATGCAATATATAGAAAAAAAACTACAAAAACGGCTTTGGCATTTTTAGGGAAAAAGCATAGTTGCAATTAGTGCGAATTAATCGATATTTGTCATTGCGTGACGCGACATTTTTTCTTTTATGTTCAAAACATTGTAATAAATATTTTATATTCCGACAGAATGTCCATATCTATCGCAGCACCGCCGTTATGTAAATATAATCTGTCTCGAGCTATAAATGTTGGCATGTGCCCACTTCCCAAACTCCATTACCTTGGCACAGCCCCAGTGCTCAGCCAGAGCAGACAGGCTGGTCAGACTCCAGCAGCAACTACCCCGGGGAAGAGAGCAGACATCAACAGTGCTGGTACACAAACGTAAAAAAAAAAAAAAGTGGACGAAAAAGGCAATAGGGACTGAGACAATCAACAGCACAAGAGACGCAATAACGATCATTTATGTTGTTTAACATCAAATGCTGGACCAAAGTCCTGAATTTTTCCTGCCACTTTGTCAGTGGTGAAAGGGTTAAAGAGGAACGTCTGTGGCATTTGTTGAGATCTTTACATGTCTTTCAGATTCTTCCCACATTTCAAAAGACATGCAAGTCAAGCGGAAGAGAGACAAAGAGAAAGAGAAAGAGAGAGTCTGTATGTCATCTCATGTGATATGTCCACCCTTCAGACCAGCGTTTTGGGTCTGTGATTGTTCGAGCTCTCATTCAAAACAAAAGTGAAAAAAGTCGCTTAAACATTGGTGAATTTGCACTATATTAAACAATCACTAATTCCTCACAAGAGATTAACTGAGGATTTACAAGTTTGTTGTTAAAAAATATGTAATAATATACAGTATACAAAAATAACAAATTAGTGAAAAAAATTGACTCATTTTTTAGAGAATTGATAAATATAATCAATGCTTTTGTTAGTAAATGATCGGCACTTCACTAGTGTTCACAAACGTTCACATTCATTTAATATGAAAACATCTACAGTCATTTGATTGATATATGAAACTAAAACATTAGTACAGTAATCTACTTTCCCGTTTGGTTTATCTGATCGCAATTGGATTGGATACTGATCGCAAATTTGTGTGGTGTTCGACAGTTCGACAGTCGCACTGTGTTATTCTGAAGTAAATCAGGTTTATCCATAAAGCACATGACTCGCATTAAAACAGCAAGAAAGCAATCATAAGAAAAAAAAGTCAATATTTAAACCAAATTAAATACATATTCAGATGCGACCATTGTGTGAACGACTAAAGGTCTTTCTCTCAGCACACACGTTGGAAAGGAAGCGAACCCACCTCATTAGAAGGTAAGCTGACAACACCTGTCGATCTCCTCTTCTCCCTCAACTTCCGCTTCTCGATCTGACCTTTGCCCTTTCTGGCGCTGGGACCCGAGCTTTTCTTTTCTTTGCTTTTGCTGTGTGTGGGACTCTCTTTGTCGCTGTCGTCCCCCGCGGGGCCCGGCGGCTCCCGTAACGGGACAACGACGCTCGGCTTCTCCGGGGACTTTTTAAGGTTCCCACCGGGTGACTCAAGTTCCTTTGACTCGTCGTCCGGCCGCCTAAGAGCGGATGATGAGGGCGATTTGGCCACGGCGAAGGAGGACGGGGCCGGGGCCGGGACGCAGTTATTTAATTCCGGGGTTCTGCCGGTCGCGGCAGCGATGTCTCCGAGCATCTTCGCTCTCATCTTCTCGCGTTTAGCCTTCCATTCCTCCAGAAAGTCCGTCCCGCTGTTGGACTTAAATCCACCCGTTGCCATATTTTTCCAGCAGTAACGACTTTACGGATTGTTGTTCAGACCCACCGCATTCCTCAGAGGCACGTACAAACGGTCGTAAAGCGGCCACAAAGTTGTTTATAGAGTTCATGGAACGTGTTTGTCGGGAGAGAAAGTGTCCGGTAACGATCACTGTGCGCATGAAAAGTTCAGGTGAAGTGACGCTCCGACGAGCCGGATTGGCTGCAGCTTGTGCGCTTGGCGTCCGACCCCGCCCCCTTTCGGGAGGTTTTGTCACGGAAACACACGTAAAACGCCGAAACACACGGAAGCTTTGGAACGTTCTAACAGCTTTTACAGTGTTCAAAACATGCGTGTATTATATAATGAAAATGTTGTTTATGATTCAGAGTGAGAGAATGTCAGAAAGACTGATTTTAAGACCGTTAGAGACAGGGAGTGACGGAGTGAGAAACATTTTATATTCTGCAAATATAAAACAATATATTTTTCTGCTCTACAGACTTGTTTTTAAGTAGGAAAATGTAAAAAGGAAAACAACAACCAAATGTTTCATTTTTTATTTAATCATAAGTAACAAAATATTGTTCCGTTAATATAAATGAATGAATACGAATTGTTCTTATTGTCCTTGCAGTTTCTATGTCTTACAGTCTATTCCGAGTACTGTAATAGAAAACAACCGGACATGGAGAATCATTGTCGCGTGAGTGTGTAAATACGCAGGGCTCGTCGTGACAACAGAACTTCGTAACACATCTCAACACCAAAAAGCTTCGGACTGAATCCATTCACGCCTCCTTTATTCACTCTCGTTTCAGAGGTAAATACAAACGTATAATTGAGAGGAAAAAACGTGACAGCGCTCAAGAAGTGTTCTTACATCAAGAACGCTTCTTACAAAATTCAGTTTAGCGCACCCTTGTGGCGGAGCGAATAAACGAGTTAGTGCGACAAAAATAATCTATGAAACACTGGAGAAAATAACCCAACTGTAAATTGTTTTGATTCAACAGTAGCTACTTTTATGAATCATAATTATATTCTTGAAAGTACTTCGAATAAAAAAAAATACTGTATATAAAATAATTTAATTTCAGACATAATTTAACTTTGGAGTCATTTATAACAATATATGTAGTCCTAATTAAAACACATCTCTCTCTCTGCTACTCTGCTACTCTGACCATAGTGACATTTTGTTGTAGCAAACATTGCTTCAATTAAAAAAAAAATACATTTATACCATGAAAATAGTCTAGACAAAAAGTTTTTTTTACAATGTACAAGTTTATTTAAATGAACTCTCAGTGGTTGGTAGTCACAGCACAGCTCGCACGGACGAAGCCACACATCTATTTCACAAGATGATGGGGAATTTAAAAAGGAAAGAAAATTAAAAACCTAAACCGAAGAGGAGACTGCTGACAGTCCGACTACAGCCACCGCATTTTATTCCCACTACAGTATTTGCAGTAAAAGGCCACTGAAATGCATAAAAGGTTCCTCATCTGCTGGCTGAAGCGGGCAGCCAGAGTCCGCCGTGGCATTGACAGTGCATGTAGACATCATAAAGGACTGGGTTAGCGAAATCTAGAAACTTCTTAGTGACGACATCGCGGCTAATACTACAGCTTAAAAAAAAAAAAGAGGGATGGGTGAAAAAGAAAATAAACAATTGAACAGCACTCTTCCAAAGACACAGAGGAAAGCGTGTGAAATGTGTTGAAGCGATAATATTATACCTCACAATTACAGTGAACGCTTTAAACCACAAAAAAAAAACGTCCCGTCCTGGAGAACGAGGAAGGCTCTGTTGTTTCTCACCCACTTTAAAAGGAAGGAAGGGAGGTAAAACACACTTTGTCCTCTGGAGTTGGTATATTTCAGTAACAGACAAGAACCATGAACATGCCATGTGCTGGTCTCAAACATACATACAGGTATATACAACTTCACTCGGTACCTGCAAAAACAATGTGAGGAGTACAAGATAGAAATCAACGGATACACTACAAACTTCAAGAAACCAGAGAGGAAGAAAGCGGGTGATCATGGGAGTGAGGAAGAGGAAGGTGAAGGTCTACTAGTGATGGACTCGTCATTAAAGCATTCAGGAAAAAAAAAAAAAATCAATGCGTATATTGCACATAAGTGAAAGCTTCGGTTCCACGAGGTCCGTCTGAAACGATAAAGCCAGGGGTCCGTCGTCTCTCTGGCCCCGGAAGTCTTCTGCAGACTTCCAACGTGAGGAGAGCTGCACGTGGCATAGCATGTCTGCGCAGTGTGCGCGATTCGCGAGCAAAAAAACAAAACTTGCAAAGAAAAAAATAAAGTGTGGCACAAATAAGGTCGGGTGTTCTGTGACAGCCAAGAGAAATTTGACGCGAGTGACATATGTACAACTAAGGCTTATTGGTTAAATAGTTTTGGAGGCGTCGCTCCGTTCTAGCGCTTTCCTTGGTTCTGTAAACTGGGTGGTTCTGTGAGGTGGCCGGACTGAATGGAGAAGCGAGGGAAAGCGGAGACCAAGTCGTCCAGACGCCGACGTCTCCTACCAACATCTAAATGTGCAATACCGTTGCTGCCGCAGGATTCCGGAGGGTCTGTTCTATTTGGAAAGCTTGCTAATAACCCGGATCAGCGCTCCGTTCTCGTCTTTTAGTCTCTGGTTGTCGGCTTTCAAGTCTGGTAGCGTCTGGAACAGAAAATGAGAAAGGCTGGTTAGATCAACACGCCAGTGGACACGTCTCGCCCGTGGCGCACATTTGCTGCTTCCTCTCTCCTGATGTTCAGCTGTTGCATATTTCCCGCCTGCAACGTTCATCTTTTGTCACTGGTTCAATGTCTTGCTTTATTTTAGTTTCTGCATTAAGCAGACAGTGAGTGATGTCATTGTGAAAGATGTGTCGTCATAGATAGTCATAATTCTGTTTTATACAAAGAAAAAGTCAAACTGGCTTAATGTTAGATGCCGTTTCCTATTTTCCAATCGTGCCAAAACAATTTTTTAATAAATAATCAGATTTATAACTAAAAAAAATTAGGCTTGGTTCTACTTTAAACAAAAAAAAAAAAAAGGTGTTTCTCTGCTTTTCTGTGATCATAACAACAGTACCTCAGTTATCAAGTTCCTTCAGGCACCAATAAAATGAGTCAGGTAACAAGCTTCTTGATATTCTCAAATCAACAAAAAAAAAAAAAAAAAAGATTTAGGGCCCACGAATCAGGAACTGTGTGGCTTTAGCACGGCTGGTTTTTATGCTTTTCCAGGTCCAGCACTGGTTTTCCAGTAAAAGCCTGAGGGATTCAATTTCTACCCATGTCATGGTGAAGAATAAGGACTAGTGATTAAGTGAAATTAGTTGATTCTTGCTGGTGATGTAGAAGAAATGCTTTCCGCAAATGATCTAGGATGGCCTAATTTTTTTTCCTTCCGGTAATGTAGGTAGAAATAGGTAACCATCCATCCAAAAACCATGCTTTTTTCTAGACAATTTTTCAATTTCTGAGACACAGAACCTGGATCAATCTCAAGATTCATTCATTAGGTCTTCTCTAGGGCTCGTTGTCAGAGGCAGTCTTGATTTCAGGATAGGTTTAGCTGTCTAAGAAAAAAACAGCGTCTTAACAAAAACACTCTAGCTAAAAAGACCACATTTTAAGGAGTTGAATTTAAAGAACCACTTGTACTTTCAGATTGTTTTTTCTGCCGTGTAGATGTTAAATGGACAAGCCGCATCGCTTTGACCCATTCTTTACTTAGCCTCACACAAGTACAAGGAACATCCGGCTCTTAAAAGATGCTTTGAAATTAAGGTAAGTGGGGAAAAAAACAAATCCTTCAGCTTTTCTACACCAACACAAGACTAGGTACTTTCTATTAATAAAAGCCAATAATGGCATTGACAATTACAGTACTTTAAAACAGCATAATGATCACTCACTCTCTCCCTCACTCTTTTAACCTTTAACTCTCACTCTTTTTCGATCACTCAATCTACAGTTGGAAGGTGGTGAACATATAATTATTGATTATTATAAAAAGTCGATTTCACTAATTACATTCAAAAAGTCAGTGTGTGTGTGTGTGTGTGTGTGTGTGTGTGTG